>CM021105.1:414038721-414253390 GCA_007115665.2 Sequoiadendron giganteum | reverse complement strand
ACAACCCCATATATTAAAATACCTCATCTGGAAGACTTACAAAATAACAACTAACACTTCTAACCAATTTCCCCAAAAGCATGAACAAAAGAAATCACATTCAAAAGGGCAATAAAAAAGGAAATAAACCTACCATTAGGATTTCCTATATCAAATTTCCCTTTAGTGAAATATAGTAATATATTGCCCAAATAAACTAATTTAGTAAATTCTCATTCACAGACAGACAAGGAAATCAAATCTATCTCTAATTTCAATTCCTCAATTACTTTTAAATACAAAAATATCAATTTCTTCTAATAGATTATTCCATTTAAATCTTCTAACTGTGCATATAATGCATGCACCTATTATAAAAATATATTAAAATAAATAAATTTAAATATATATATATAATTATATATACATAAATATATTATTTAATTATTTAAACTAAAATACCACTTTTCAAAGCTAACTAAACATATATATTTAATATATATATATATATATATATTTAATATATATATATATACATATATATACAATATAATCCATATATATAATATATATATTATAAATTAAAAATTAAAAAGTAATCGCAATTACAAAGCGGATGAAGAATTCCAAAGGAACGACAATAATAATCTTGGGGGAGGCTGCCTTTAATGCCAGCCCCATCTGTGCTTCCCACAACCGGCTTCCCCATGAGGGGGCACCCAACTTCTTACACAATGTCGGGTCCCCTCTTATGGGGGACGACTGTGGGCAGTCGTCACTCCCCATAAACTATATAAATACAACACTTAAAAAATTCCTACAATTTATTTAAAATAAAAATCATCGTACAATGCTTAACACTCGGTTTTATAATATGATTTTTTTTTTCAAAGGTATTCTACATGTATCTTAAATAGCATATATAAGAATATACATATATATGTATATATATAAGTATATATATGTATAAATCCCTCAAAATGATTGCCCAGTTGGGTAAATTTTCCCAAATTGTTTTCTACAGGAAGTTTTCACAAATTCACCAGAAAAGCCAATTTGCAAAGATTTTTCTATAGAAGAGTTTCAAAATTTTAAACAAAGGTTTTTCTAAATTTCTTCCAGAAAAACAAATTTAATAGGAAGCAGTAATTTTCTTTAGATAACATTTATAAATATTCCCGAGAGGTTTTCTACAAAAATCTACAAAGAATTTTAATTCCTTCCCAACAGAGATTTTCTAGTTTCCTATTGTTCTCTTTCTGGGTTTTCCATTGTTTAAAAACAATCCCTAAAGGAATTTCCAAAGCTTCCCCAACAATTAATAATTTCAAAATAAATAAAAAACTTACAATAATTTCTATAGAAGCTTTCACAATAATTTCTAGACACAACATTCCTTCATTTTACAAAAACTCAAAAGCTTCTAATCTTGTACAGACAATCTTTTCCAGAATCCACAAATTAGTCTATTAACCTTTTCCAAATTGAAATTAAATAAAATAATTAAGGAGCCTGAATTCCAGATGCTTGAGGAGGTGAAAATTGATGTAGAGCTTCTTCCACAAAGCAAAGCTTCCGCCAGAAAACAAAGATTCTTCCCGAAAACAAAACAAAGCTTCTTATAGAAAAACAACACAAATCTAGAGCCAAAGTATTTTTCCCGAGATTATCCTTCCCCAAATTTTTCAACAACCAGATTCAACAACCAATCTTAATTTTTAACAACCTTTGCAAATAAAATATCTTCTCCTCTTCTGTGAAGTAACTTCTTACCTCCCTTTGTTAAAGCAAATATTCTTTCTCTGAAAGAATTTTCCCAACAACCGTAATTAAAATTTCCCAACACATGTCGAAAATCAAATATCTTCACAATCAATTAACAGCTAATACCTCTAGATATTTTCTAGATATTAATGCATTTTAATAATTCAAAATCACATAGTATTTTCTAATTTAAATAAAATCTAATTAATTTAATTACTTAATAAAATAAATTTAATCATAAGATTAAATCATTTTACCAATTAAATTAAATTAATTAATTAAATTAAAAACAAAGCTTCTAACACTATAATCTAGATTAATTAAATAATAACCTTAAACATTTAAAGTATTTATTTCCCTTAAACATACCTTGCAACATAAATAACAACAAGGAAAAAATGGACAACATGATAACACAACATGACCAGCTAAAAATGACAACACACTATGACTAGGGTTGTGGCTTGACAAGGGGAACCCAGTTACTATCTCCCAATCAACAATACCATTGGGAAATGGACGCGCTCAAACTTGTGAATCTAGGTGGAGTCGATGTCCTGTACCTACAAACTTGCAATTAAAGCATATGTTAAACATGCATATATATCAGAATCAATCACACCATGAAGAGAGAATCGCGAAATCGTAGGGCACTCGTAAGTGAGTGATGTAATACTGTTCTCTTCACCAATAAACTGATGAATCTAAACATCAATAAACTATGTATGAGCATAAAATAATATCAATTCAAATAACAACTATGCTAATCAGAAAGCATGTCATAATAATAAACATAAGAATAATGTACTCTTAAATCATAATATAAAAACCAACATCGCTTCAAAGTTAGCGATCAAATAATAACATAGTATCATGGTCTATAAAATTCAAGGTACTGTCAGGAAACATAAGCATAACAAAGAACACACTGTCTGAACATATGAGAAAAACATAGGGGTGCTATAGGATCGCTTGACTCCCCAGGGCTTTAACTTAAATTTTGAGTTAGATTTCAAGCCTTTGTTTTTGATAAATAAAGCAAAAAAACAAGGGTGTTGGCCTAAATACAAAGATCCTAAAGGCTGAAATAAAAGTCCATAGACCATAGACAACACACTAACAACACTTTAACAAAACATCAAAAACAACAAATAAAAGGAGACACCAAAAACAAAAAAGAACACCAGCTTAATAAAACAGTCGATCCCAATCATCAATGAGGAACTTGAAGAGTTCCTTCTGACTGTTATCTTTCTCACTATCCTTCTCCAATTATTTTTCCTACAACAAACAAATGGTAGTTGTTGATCTATGGATAACCTTGGAACTAAATTTGGATAGGTTGACCATCTTTTTCTCAATTTCTAGTGCTTTCCCTTTAGGCTCTATAAGCTCCTTCGTCGTAGCAACACAATGAGGGAAATTGTGATTCTCACCAAGAAGGTGCACATTGGAATTTTTAGTGTTGATCATGTGCTTAGGCTATCTCTCACAAGTGTTCTCAAGACCTTTGGAATCAAACTTGTTCTCCACCTCATTAGTAGGGAAGCTTGCATCTTGCTCAAGAGCATCCTCAGTCACCTCCTTTTTAGTAGACTTTGGGTGATCCAATAGATGGTTGGATCTTCTAAGATGAGAGCCACTCACATCCTTCACATCATTGCCTTGTACTCTTCCACATTGATAGTAACAACATTGGCCTTCTCAACCAAGACCTGCATTGGAGAAACATTTTTCTTTTTGTTGGTGGGGTTTTCAGAGATCCCGCCTAGTCTCATTTTCCAAAACCCAAAGAAGGGGAACTATTTTTAAGGTTATAGAGACCTTTGAGCCACTTGAAACTAGCCAAAAATAGGATGGTGAAGGATTATCCCCAATGATTTTAGGGGGGATGGTGGGCAAGGGGTGTCATTTAGGGTAGAGGGATCACCCAAAATCTCAATCACTGGGGAGGTATAAGAAAAGTTAGTATGCTACTTCTTTTTACTTTTGGTTTCCCCTAAGGGGCCGAAGTGGTCACCATCTTAGGGATATCAAGGGGATTTCCTAAATCAGAATTTTTTTCAATTGTTTAGGTAGGAATAAGATAAGATGAAAGTAATAAAGGCACGTGATAAAACCTTGATGTAGAGGAATGGGAGATTTTTCCAGAATTTTTTTATTTAAGTCCAAGGCTTCCTTAATAGAACTTTCTAGGGAGATTAATAGGTATAATGAGAAGCTTATCAGAATATTATGGTGGAAGTGGTTGAGTAATGGGAAGTGGTAGAAATAACAACACTTGTATCTACCTTCCAAAGTAAGATACTTCATTAGCATGAGACATACCTTTTCCCATGGCGGGGGAATTTTTCCCTATCAAATCCACCTTGCAGCTTGATGGGTTGTTCACCTTCTTTGAAAAAAGGGTCAATCTATAATTTTATACCACATTTCTATTTTTTTTCTACTTTTTTCCTTTTGTGTTCATACCCATCGCCCACAGTTACATGTTCATCGAATTCAAAGGAAACACTGTTAGATTTCACTTTCTTGGAGTCCCAAGAATGGGCGAATTGAATGGATAGACTCTCTTCATGTCCCTTAAGGCGCTCTAGGAGAGGTGCAACCCATCGTTCATATAAAATATGCTAAAACATGGCATCAATGGAGAAATCATCACAAGAATTGGGTTCAAAATGAACTCTATCCCCACCTTGCTTATCCCAATAGAGCAACAAAGATAACTTTAAGAAACCCCCTTCAAAAAAAGATAAAATCTTGGCGAGTATTTATTTTTTATAGGAAAAAATATTAATTTCTATTGGAGAATCTTTTCATTTTTTTGAAAAAATATTAATTCTATTGGTCATTTTTGTACATCACTAAAATTTTGTAGAAAATTTTGGCAAATATTGAAAAATAATAGGAAAATTTATTAATAATTATGGCGAATCCATCCAATCTAAAAAAAATTCTCATGGAAAAGTAGGGGCCAAAGGGTGGAAATTATCAATGGGTTTAAGGGGTAGACTATAATATTTACATGCCACCATTCTTTTAAAATATAATATAATGGCCCTCATTATATTTTGTAAGGTAAAATGTACCCATGATCTTTAATTCTCATCGGACTCAAAATTTATTTTGGAGCATTGATCTAATGACCCTCATTATCCTCTATGAGGCAAAATTTACCCACAATCTATAATGCTCATGAAACCCAAAATTGTGGGCCCCATGAGCATTGCATATCATGGGTACATTTTACCTCATGGAATACAACAAGGGCCATTAGATTATATTATAAATCAATGGTCGAAACTAAAGATTAGAAATATGGTCCTAAAGAAACTAATAATTATGATGTACTATTGGTAGATTAATATAGATTTCTACTATAATTTATGAAATTTACGCTAATCTAATCTAATCATCTATCAAATATTGTGACGATTTTTTGAGTTAATTTTTTTAATAAAATAAATTCTTTGGCGATTTAAATAATAATATAATAAAATTTTGTAAAAATGTGGCGATTCAAGTCACATTATAGCTTGAACTATTAGCCAATTTTGGATTCCCAAATTTCAACTATTAGCCACTAAAATATCACTGTAAAACAACAAAGTTTACAGAAAGATAGCAGACCTTCTCAAAAACTTACAAGAAAACCAGAGATGAGTGTAAGCAGGAGAATATAAAGAATTAAAATTTGTGTCAGAGTAATGATTAATTGGAAAATGGATGCTTTATGGTTTAGGTCATAGAACACCACTCTTCTCCACAATTCTTCATTCAAGGAGGAAGGATGCCCTAGGATCCCAAATTGGATTGACTATCAGCACAAAGGTGAGTCAATTCATAACAAGGAAGACCTAGGGGGTCTCTTTAGGCTTTGAAGGGTTCACCACCAAGCAAAAGCTTGGAAAAGACAACTTAAAATTTAACTCATAAAACCTAGCAATGCAAGCCAAATGATTGATGCAAATGAAAAAATTAAGTAACAACAAGTTAGGAGGTATGTACCTAGGAAGTATGGAAATGTGATGAGGATTCTAGAAATGAAAAATGCTGTCAAAATATGCTAGGGAGGACTAAGACACCCTTATTGTTGTCTTAGTCATGCTGCTATTTTTCGATGGAAATGTGAAATCTTCAGATGTCAAAACAGGATCTGAAAGAATCTCTGCAAAATTCAACTTGGATGACTAAGACACCCTTACTGCTAACTTAGTCCCGATCTGAATTTTCGTAACTTGAAATGTGATCCTAAGGTTCAATTTTTGCACTTCCTTCTTCTTAGATCTTAGGTCCCGAAACTTCCAAATTTGATCTATAGGTGATTTCAGTAAACATGAAAACCTTGTAATGCAACTTTGCAACTTTACAACTTTGCACTTCAAATGATCTTCAACCTAAATTTGAAAACACAAATATGCAAGAGAGGAAAAACTTGTTGATTGTTAGTAAAATAATGAAGGGAAATGATGAATGAACAAAGTGATATGTTACAACTCACCAAACCCTTGTTATGAAAGCTACAAACTTGTATGAAATGGCTAGCTTGAATGTGTATCTTGAATTGAACGAATGCTTGATAGATCTTGACTTGAATTGCTTGTTTGAATCAAGACCCTACATTACAAATGTTAGCTCAAAAACACACATGATGCAAGAATATCTTTGACATGATGCTTGAATCTTGATGATGGCTCCAAATGCTTGATGAATTGCTCTTGTGAACTCCAATTTTTCTTTATTAAATTCTCTCACAAAAGTCTTAGTTGAAAATGAGTGAAAGAACCTTGTATTTATACTTATCCATGCTTAATATCCCAAAATTACACCACAACAAGCCGACATATGAATTCATTAATTAAAGGACGCTAAATCCTGCCAAGATTTGAAATTAAATCCTGAAAATAACTTAAGGGGGACTAAGATCCCCTAGGTGGTGTCTTAGTCTCGAGGCTTGAAACTCGAGGCACTGACTCCAAAAAGGGGCCCATTTAAGGTTCTTTAAAAAAGAGGGTCCCAAGACCTTTGGGGAAAAAGATGCCCTAGGTGGCGTCTTAGTCCCGACCCAAAAATCAGCGACACACAACCATAATCATTAAATTATCATTTATCCTTTGATGTTTGTCAAGATTAGCCATAAAAAGATATAATTTATTAGGCTTTTGGATGAAAAATAGGACCAATTAATGCATAAATAAAGATAAACAAAGCAAGACAGGCCCAAACAAGTGTGAAAATGCAAGGGTATGCATTTTACTACACTACAAGTAACAATAATTACATAACCCCTTTTGAGAATAATTATAATTATTACGTAACATCCTCCAAATAAAGAGATGATCATGCATCATAATGTTTGTGGTACAAGTAATTAAAATGTGGGGTTAGCCTTATGCTAGCTATCACAATCACAATCATAGTTAAACTCAAATCTTTTTGGACAAGCTGGAAGATGATTGTACAAGTCCTATCAAAGATGGAATATGATGCATGTTCCTTTTTCAAACTTCCGCATACCTCATACAAATGGCCTACAGAATGGTGGAAAGCTAAAAAAATATGCCATGTGTAGTCTTCTAAATGAAATTGAATATGCCAACTATCCCAATCACAATCATAGTTAAAATCAATGCTTTCCGAGCAAGATAGTAGATGATCACACAAGTCCTGTCAAAGATGGAAGATGACACCTGTTCCATTTTTTCACTTTCGTAGATTGCATAAAAATGACCCATTTATTCTAGGCATGATTGACATGTTAATTCTGACTAACCAGGACCTGATTGTATCTAGAATAACCATCCAGAAATGACATCATCTGGGATCCATTAACCTTTTTGAATACTTCATCAACAGAAGGTAATGGATAATTGTCTTTCTCAGAGGCCTTGTTTAGATTCTTGAAATCAACACATAATCTGATCTCACCATTTTTCTTGCGCACAAGAACCAAATTAGCCACCCAGGTAGAATGTCTAACCAGAAAGATTATTCTAGAAGATAAAAGTTTTTGCACCTCTTTCTGGATCAAGGGCTCAATTAAAGCATTGACTGGGTGTTGCTTCTGGTGAAAAGGCTTGGCTTCTGGCTTGAGAGGTATGGTGTGAGTGATCACTGAAGTGTCAAAAGTTTTTAAATCATCATAACTCCAAGCAATAGCTTCAATGTTCTGCTCCAAGACCTTGATTATCTTGTCCTTAATTTCCTGAGGACAAGTCTTTCCTATAAGAACATTCCTTTCTGGGCCTGAGTGAGTCAAATTAAGAGATTCATATTTCCCTCCATCACTCTCTTTAGGCACCCTTTGATGAGCCTGTGGGTCCGAGTCAAATATCCTCTCTAAAGCAACCATCCCTTTTGGAATGCTATTACTTTTCAAATCCAATATCCCTTCTGGACTCTCTTTCTCAAGATCCCAATCTCCCTAATCCTTTTCAGATTCATCTATTATCTATCCTTGAAAAACATCAGAACTTTCCAAAAAGGCCAATATATGTTGATCATCATCAAATACCTGAAAGTGTCGGACATTATCAGGAATAGCTGGGACTGAAATCAACTCAACTGAAAATCTCTTTAGATCATATTCCTGAATGGGTTCCAATGTGCTAGCAACAACAACAAGTGCATCTGCAATTTGATTAGCTTCTCTAGGGATCAGACTAATCCCAAAAGCATCAAAATCTTCGATTAAATTCCAAACTCTATTTCTGTACGCAACCAATCTTTTGTTATGACATTTTCATTGGCTACGTCCCTGCTTTATAATCACCTCAGAATATCCCATAACTGTGAGAGTAGTAACCTTTGTTCTTATGAGCAAACATAAGACCTCGAGCAAGTGCTTCATACTCAGCCACATTGTTTGTGCAACTGAACTACAATCTATAAGAAGCAAAGTAACTCTTACCTTTCGGGTTAGTTAGCTCAATCCCTGCTCCACTTCTTGCTTTAGATTTGGAACCATCAAACATAAGATTCCATAATTGGTCTTTGGCTGGGAGCTCTTTCTTTTTAGGAATAATAGGAGATGACTTACTTGAGATGTGTGGTGGCTCAAACTTTTGCTGGTTATCAGCAATTGACTCGGGACAAAGCTCACTTGAATATTTTTCTATGTTTTTAGCCTGCTCAGAAATCACTTCCTGAACCACCTCTTGGGTTAAATTGCAATCCAACTCATTTCTCATTAATGCCTTGGGTATTGGAAAAGTATCTTGGGCAGGTGTATTGACTAGGAATTGGGACACCTCAACTTCTTCTTGGATTTTAGAACATAAAACCTGAGTCTGTTCTACTGGTGAGGAACCTTCTTGTTGAGAAAGAATAGCCTGTGTAAGAATGGTAGCATCCTTAACTTTGAATGAAAACTCATTGATGAGGGTCTAGGGTTCCTTTTGATATATTTGATGGGGTTGATCTACATGACTTAGAATATCTAGGCATGATTGACATGTTAATTCTGAATGATTGTGATAATGAATCCTACACCAATTAGGAAGCAACAAACTACTCAAATTAGTTTCTTCTCCTAAAAATAGCTTATCTTGTTGCAATTTCCCTATTAGAAGTTGTTGGTTGATGTAGATCATTGGGTCATTGTATTCTAGGGGCAATGTATCCCTAGGACTAACTACAGAGAAAGTAAGGACTTCATCTTGTTTGTAAACTCCTATCTCAGTCTCAAAATATGCTACTTCATTTGAAGCATCATATTCTGTGATCATATGCTTGAGTCTTGTTTGACTTTCAATCCTTATCTGTGTTGCAACCCCCTTCTAGGCTAGCCACATGTGAGAGAAATCCAAGGAAAAATATCCACCAATACTTTTCATTAACTCCCGACTTAGAAGCATACCATATGTCTCTAGGATATCAACCACTTGGATATCTATGTAGGTATGGATCCTTGGATCTGATCCAACCTGTACATGCATGTGTTTTAGTTCACCTACAACATTGACCTCTGTTTTATCTAATTGAATCACTTTCTGATTGGTTGGGATAGGACTTAACCCTAGCTTCTTACATATTGAAAAGGGCATTACATTTATCGATACTCCAGAGTCCAATAAACAGTTGTGCAAATTCTTTCCAAAAATCCTTAAACTTAAAAGAAAAGGTGGGGTACTGGTCTTACCTTTATAAATGGCTGCATTTGTCTCCTTTGTTGGAGTCACTTTACCTTTTCCCTTTAAGCGATCTACCTCCTCCAAGGCTTTCAATACAACCTCACGTTGAGCTGGGCACCACTTCATGATGTCAAAGAATGACAAGGACGTCTTTTGTCTCTGCAATAAAATCAAATTCTAAATCATTCGTAACTTGATATTTAGGAAAAGGGGGCGGATTACATCTATTCTGAAGGTTAGAAGGTCCCTTTGGTGGTGGTGGATTGCTATTTGCATTTTGGGTTGGTGGGACCATGTTGTTTGGGGGTGCAAATGTAGTAAATGGGCCCTTATTTTGATTTCTCAGAAAGTGACCTCCTTTGGACTGAAAAGCTTGGGCATCGTATACATCTTCCTCTGGCTCATTATCTCCTTGCATAGGAAACTTGTATTTCTCTTGAATAGTCTCATAAGTCATAGCAGTACTGACTGGCCCATTATCCTGATTGGAATTTCCTGCTGGAGGATGAGCATCTACTTGTGCAATCTTTACAATCTTCTCCATTTTAGGGCAATTAACCTCAGAATGTGTTGCAATATCGTGTAGCTTGTACCAATTCATCATGAAATTGAGGTCAGCTACATTAGCAGTATGTGGTCTCTCCTCACCTGACTGATAGTTATGGGGAACTCCCCCATTGTTGGGTCTAGTATTCCACTGCCTATTGTTGTTTTTGTTGTTGTTGTTGAACCTTTGGTTATATCCTCTATTCTGATTTTGGTAATTTTGGTTAGAGGAATTTTGATTCTGAAAGTTCTAGTTGGTGTTCTGGTTCCCATTTCGATTGGAGTAATTTCCTTGATTTTTGTATTGTCCTTGGTTCTAATAATTTTTATTTTGGTTGTGGGGAGGGTTTTTCCTAAGCTGTGCCATGTCATTAGACATTTGAGATAGAGTCTTCTTGAGAGTTTCTAACTCACTAGTCAGTTGAATAGTTTGCTCATTTTGCACATTTTGCACTATGGATGGGGAATGAACATGGGTTGATCCTCCCGATTGTTGTTGTTGATTTTGAGGTTGTTGGGAAGAATCTTGAATGGCATTGCCGAAAAAGGGCATGGTAGGTGGAGCTTGTAACTCAAACATAGGTCCATATTGGGAGTAGGACATCCCTAGGACAGTGTTGTACAATGGTGGGTTAGGCATCTGATAATTCATGGGAGGAAGAGTTGCTCCTAAACCTCCTAATTGCATACTTATCTGTTGTTGTAACTTGATGAACAAATGATAGACTTTAGAAAAAGACTTTATCTCATTAGGTTGATAAGTCCTCTGCAAGAATAGGCCAATCAAGGGATCAACAACTCTTAGATATGCCGGTATGGCAATATTCTCAGCTACCAAGTAAGGGTCTTGCAACCTACAAAACATTCTTTGGAATCTAGTATTGAACAAAGGTAGCGACTCATGATGCTCCTTTCTTATGGCGGAAAACTGGTGATACAAGATGGCAGGGTCCACATAAATGTGAAATTGATTAATAAATCTATTTTCTAAATATGTCCAACCTAGAATAGATCCCCGAGGCAGATTTAAATACGAGTTATATGGCATATCCCGAAAACAATAAGGAAACAATCTACATACCACATCCTGATGAGAAAATTGAGCTTGTGTGCAAACATCTTTGAATGCTTGTATATGCTGCTTAGCACTTCTCGATTCACCATGTATGTACTTAGGACAAAACATTTTTGGGTTCTTTAGTAAATCATGGATTCCTCTTGGAATAGTCCCTAAGGGACAAGAGTTATTCACAAAGTAATCCATGGGTAGGATTGGTTGAGTAGGTGGTGGTGATGCAGGCCGAATTGGTGGAGACTCAAGTCTAATTGGAGGTGGTCATGTAGGTTGAACTGGTGGTGTTGTGGGTGGATTTGGAGGAAATCCAGGTGGAGTAAGTGGTGGTGGAAAAGTAGGTATCAATATCCTACGAGCATGGGGTCTAGGTCTGACCGGGGTTTGAAGTTCTTCTAATGGTTCAGGATTAGTATAGGATCTGAGAATCCTCCCGTATTTCTCCAATGAGAAAGACACAATGCGAGCCAGCTTGGTCTTTCAGGCCCTCCTAGCGCCAAATCTGTTGATGGTGAAAATGAGACAAACAACGTTTAAATAGAATATTTCAACTCTATTTCTCCTTAAAAATAAAGACAACATATAGTAGCCTAACTCCCAAGGTCTTGGTAGTTGGTTCTCAACTTTCTGGTGTCACTCAATCAGTCCGTGCAACTGTAATGTTCAAGGGGCCTGTGCTGGTAACAAAGAATACAAGCAATGACTTAATCATCAAGCTTTTTTAATAAAGAAAGGGGGTTTTAAATAAAAGAAAAAGATAGATCACAGGGTAAATTAGTAAACATGAATTAATCTTATCTAGCATCTGGACATATATCTTCAACAATGAATGTTTTCCAGCAGATCAAGAAAACCAAAGCATGACACAATTTACAGAATAATCCATACTATTGCATGCATCTAAGGTGCTTATTTTAACATCACAATTCACATATCACAACTATTTCAAAGATTCCAAAAAGAAAACACATTCATTCATTTCCAAGATCATAGATCAACATACTTCAATAAATTCAATTCACCGATAATCTAATGAGATAATCCATAAATCTGGTTTCTTCTAATGACTTTCGTCACATAAGAAACAATCATGCTTCAACACAATCACTGGCATATAGATAGATTATAACTCATCAACCTTATCAAGTAAAACTTAATTCTAACACCATATTGTGTAACAACCTGTAATTTTATTTAACTGTAAAAATGAAGTAACAATCTATCTCTATGACAACTATGAAAAATTCTATCTCCTACTATCAGGTGGCCAATTCTATTCTCCATTAGCCAACCCTTACAATATGATACCCCAAGGGTATTTATAGAAATACAAAACCCGAAGTCCTCTTCTATTTTAAGTCAATCCACCCTTTTAGGGATTACAATTATCTTGGAAACTCAGTTAAACTGGAAGAAAAGAAGATAGGAAAGAAGAAAGCCATGCGCTTGAAAAATTGCCAGTCCTGCATGCAACATGCAAAGAAGAGAAGAAAGCCATGCATGCATGAGATTTATGCATGTGAATTTTGTTCTGTAATGTACTCGTCAAAATTGGAGAAGACTTGTTGTAGTATGTCCAATTCTGACCCATCAACCCCACTGTCTTCAAACTTAATTTTTTCCAACTCCGCTATAGCAAACCCTCTCATATCCTTCAAATTTTTCAACTCCCTCTTAACTTCCCTTATCTCTTCTTTGATGTCCATCAATTGATCTATCAGCAGATCTTCACCATCATCTCCTCTCTGCATAACCCCTTAAACCTTTCAGTTCACTTCTCCTTTATTTGGCTTAAAGGTAGGCCTTTCTTTACTGGTACATCAACGTTTACTATAATAGCAATAATGGCCTCCAACTCCTCAAATTGTTCATTCAGATCTTTAACAGAATCTTGAACTTCATTTCTATGTTTATATAGAAAATCTGATCTAAACCAGAGTATACAAGAAGTCTTTTCCAAGAAATCTTTACTATCTTCTTCAAGTATCAACTGTTCTAGAAGAGTAGTTTTAGGCAATTTATTAACTTCTTTCAATTTTTGGTTGTATCCTTTGTACTCCTCCTCCTGTTCTTCCAATGTTTTAACATATTGATTCATTTCTTCTATCAGTTCCTCAGTCATTTTGTAAACCCCAAAACTATCTTCTAGTACTTCACTTATTTCTTAATTCAATTTATTAACCCACCAATCCAACATTTCTGCCTTGCCCCTTACTTGTACCAAATCATCTACTTCTTTCTTACTCAGCAAAATTGGGGTCTCAATAGTAGCAACCTGTTGTGATCTTGGAGCATAAACACTTTTCAAGAAAACATGCAACTGATCTAACTTAGCCTTAAGCTCATCTTTCCTTTGTTTATCCTTGAGCATCCTTTACTTGGTTGATGATGCTACCACATAAATTAAATTCATTTGTTGATCTATGTTAGTTCTCCCCAAATTAACAGTGCCTAGCTGATAATCTGTCAATTGCATGTCCCCTACATCCTTGTCCCACATTCAACCATAATTTCTCCTTTGCCAGTTAGCCTAGTAGAATGTAGGATCTTGGCCTTCTTTTTAGGCCTTTCTTTCTCAATTTCCTTCATCATATCCTCCCAATTAAAAGGTTGTGAAGGTGTCGATGATCTCTTTTGAAGATCCAATTTCAACCAAGTAGGAGCACCTGGAGTAATAGTCATCATAGTTGAAGAAGAGGAGGCAATAGTAGAGGGAGGTTGCACATTTTCTTGAGGTTGAGAATCAACCCCTTGTTTCTCTTGCTGCTCTTGCTCCATATTTGCCTTAGCAAGCTTTTCAGCTTCCTCCTTGTCCTTTTGTTCTTGTATTCTCTAATCTTCTTCCTCCTTCTTCAACCTTTCTTCTTCTAATCTTATTTTCTCCAATTATTGGTTTCTTTCTTCCTCTAAAGCCTTGAGCTTTTCTGCATCTTCCTTTTCTTTTTGTTGCTTCTTGATCAGTTCTTCGACATCTTTCTCCTTTTGCAATCGTTCTGCTTCTTATTTCTCTTTATGAGCTTCTTCATCAAGCTTCAACTTAGCCACGAGAACTTCTCTCTCCCTTCGATGTCTTGCCTTTTCCTCCTCAAGGTCATGAATTTTCTGTATCAATTCTAATTTATCATTCTCTTCCTTGACCTTGCGCTCATGCTCTTTCTGCCTCTACTACTTCTCTATTTCATCAGATTTTGACTTAGCTTCTATGTGTTACTGCTGCAGTATGGCATCAACTTGTATCTTGGCATCAATTACCTTTTGTTTCTCTATTGCTGCAGAAAGTGCTTGATCATCGACAACCTTCTTGGCTTCTTCAAATAGCGCCCACTGATCCTCCTCTATCAACACCTGTTCAGTATCCTCCTCTAGAGGCATATTTTCTTGCACATCCCTCTCTGACAGAGTCTCATCAGAGTCTGTTCCAATATCATGAATTTCTACCTCTACTTATTTTCCCTTCATGGACTCAACAATATCATGAAGAGTCCCCTTTTTCACTTCTTCACTTTGTTGCTTTGCAAGTGGGACTTGAGTAGAGGATTCACCTAATGCAGGTGCTAAAACTACAGGTCCCATTTGGGCATCTTCCTCTTGTGTCTCTGGTTCATCTTGAGCCACTGCATCATTAACCCTTCTAAGTTGTGTTTTAGATACTTGCAGAGATAACTGATCATAATGGTCCCACACTTTCTTTTGTCCATATCTCTCTCCCAATATTCCCACTCTCCTTAAACCTGGAAATATACCTCCTCTAGCAGCTGCATAAACACTATAAGAAGTCATAAAGAAACATTTTGTTTCCCTTATCCTTGTCAACCATTTCTTATTCAAGTGAGCCTTGTTGGATGCTTTGTATTTCTATATTTCTCCAAAGCTTCAGCCTCCTTTAACTGTACCAGCTTCTTTGGATCCGAGAAACTAAACATAGTTTGAAACATTTGAGGAGTGAGATCAATAATAACATTGTCCTGTGAATCCATACACTGCCTAGTGGCTAGATTGTAGGCCCCTGCTGTTGTCATAATCAACTCTGGGCATTGGAAAGATAAAGGGAATAAGGTGATATGAGTCAAACCAAACTCAACAATTCTTTGTGTTCTCCCTGTTATATCTTCAGCAAACGTTTCTGAAAACAACTCCTCAAAATTGTATGAGCCCAGATTGGTGTCAGTGATGTCTGACCAATCCGATTCCACTTTGCTTGCTGTGACTGCAGGACCCCTATAGTTATACCTCAAGGTATAGGGTAATTGTTCTGGCTTGACCTTCTTGGGCTTAGCTGCTGCCTTTGATGTTCCTATAGGCCCGTTTCTTTGGACAGCTTCTCCTGATGTTCTCGACATTCTTTAGCTTTCCTGCAACAAAACCTCTAGTTAGATCCTTGAATAAACATCACAAAATATGCCTTAAAATCATACCTTTCATACATACATCGAAGGCAGAACCAGGCAGAAAACATCCTAAACAACCCCCTTTTAACACACTGTCGGGCTCAGAGCCAAAACAAGCATTTAGATTACACTAACAAGAAGCGGCACTAGAACCAGAATGGAAACTGATTAGGTTTCTTTCAAATTTTCTAATCTCATATTCAGTTTCGGTTCCACTTCCGCTTCCAGCTAGGTTATCGTTATTTTGAAATAAAGCTTCTCACTATAAGCGGAGTCGGAGATGGGATGGAAAATGGAATTGACACTAATTATAAAATACGCCCAAAATTTAGATCAATTCCAATCCCCCTTCCGCCTAGGTTGACCATGATGTCATAAATGATTTTAACAATTTAATGCATAACTTCATGATTAAGGACTAGGTCATATTAAAATGAAAAGAGGCTTAAATACAACATGATAAGACCATGCCCCTATGACCATGAGGCGACTGTACTTTTAGGGCATCATATTTAAATTAAACGTGAACACATAAATGCACCAAGAAACCCTAAACTAAAAACCCTTGATTACAAACAACTAGGGCACGAATTTAACCCTTTCTAAACTAACCAGACTGAGTGCGCAAAAGATTCTAAGTAAAAACTACCATTTACTAAACCCTACTCACTGTAATAACAACATTTAACCATAAACATTTGAAAATTAGGGCACCACAATTTGGTCATGGCTAAAACGTGAAAATGACCATGTTTAAACAAACTGACAAGAAACAAAACTATAAAAGCAATACAAAATCAAGAAAAACATAAAAAAAAAGAAAAACCAACGAAAACATACAAACCTACAGAGGAATTCGCACAAAACCAAACAATCCAAGAAGAACATAAATAGAAAATCTGAAACTACAAAAGAGAGGAAAGAATAGGAAACCCTACCTCAAACGCAAATAAATATTTAAACTCCCTGAAGAAATCCATGGACAACTTTCTTTCTTTCAATCGATTCACTCCAGAAAAGATCCACTGCAACTCTACTTCGCTCTTCGATTTCTTAACAATAATAATGATAACTACTTGTTAATCCCTAATTAAGGTAAAACTCAGAGTTTCACGCGCTCATGGAAGCTGTCATTAATGCCATCAATGCAGTAGAGCAGAGTCAGAACTGCAGAGGAACTAGCACATCACTGCTATGCGACTTCAGTAAAAATTCAATGACAAAAACCCGGCGGGAGCGGAATCGGAGTTGAAAACGGATCTGGAAATCCGAGTAATTTCTCAACTTGGTTCCCATTCTGGGTCCGGTTCTGCCAACAAAGATAAAAGTGAAACAAAATGACAAAATAAAACAAAAAGACCGACACAAGAAAACATAACATAAAAACTTAGTCTAAAACAAAATTCCAAAAAGCGAAGACGGAGACGGAATGAATTTTGATTTTGGAACTTCAAATAAAATCTGACTTAACTTCCATTCCAGGTCCGGTTCCGATAAAGACAAAACAACAATGAAGTGAAAGAAAATTTTTGGGATGGGAACAAGTTTCAACAGAAGATTCAAAACCCGATTCGGTTCCGCTTCTGCTTCCGATAGAGAAACCAAAGAAAAACAAAGCGTTGGAAAAGCAAGACTCCAAACTTTGTTTGAAAAACAACTAAGGACAAAAATAACAAAAGGGGACCCATTTTGACCAAGGCAAAAGATGGGGTGGCTATGCAAGGCATAACAAATGGTGACTCGGTCGGGAAAATGGTTTACCCATTTTCAAGACACCCAAGAAAAATTTCAGTCATCCAAAAACTACCTGGCTTATAAACACTTTAACTTGAAGAAGATCAAATATAAACAAGATAAGTTTGAGCTCGAATCTTAGATGCATGTGCTCATGAGTTACTTCTGAATCTGAGTGTGTGCCTATATTGTGCATCATTCTTTATAGATACTTTCTCTACTCCTGAACAACTATACCTAAGATTCAAGCTACATGAGTTGAGTCTTTTAACTATCATGCAATAAAATCCTAGGAATTGCTCCGCTGCTAGAAAGGCGGACATCCATAGCCCCAATGGAGATACCTCTAGTTCTCTCAAAGCATTGCTCTACTGCCAGCTAGGCGTCCATAGCCCCGATAGAGATACTTGATTACCCCCTTGGTATTGAGCTTTCCATTTCTTTCTTTCTTTCATTCTCTTTTTTTTTACTTCACTTGTGGAAATTCTTTTATGCACCTTCCTCAATACTTAGATACAATGAATTTGAAATGTGGGTTGAGAACTACAATGGATTTCATGATAGTCTTGGAATCGGATTTTTCACTTGAATCAAAGGTAGAGCCTTTCTAAAACAAATAGGTATTTACTCATGTAGATGTTTTATCTAATTTGGTGACAAATTTTTTATCATAAGTCATGAGATATTCACAATGTATCTTCTATCCTTAAATAACTTTTCAAACCAACATATGAATGATCATAAGACATAAGTGTCAGAACGAAATCCCTTTTCAAACGATGATGATGAAAATACCTAAACCAATTTCTCTCCTAGTACCAGTAGCATACTTTGAATAACAACCCCAAGTTTTGAGGTGGATGAAAATGAAGATCCCCAACGAAACAACAAAAAAAAAAGAAAGAACACAAAGAAGAGAACAAACAAACAAACAAACAAACAGACAAAAAAAAAAAACAAAAACCTAATTACATATGATACAGTATAATACATTCCTTTTTAAAAAACATCAGACCTTTCATGCACCAAAATAGTGCTTGAGAGACTGACCATTAACGGGAAATAGAACAGGTTCTCCTGTTAAGGTACTCAAACGAAAAGCATTCTCACCTAGTATCTCAGCCACTTGATAAGGACCTAACCAAAGTCTATCAAACTTCTGGTGATCTCCTTTCTTTTCTCTAGCCTTATCCCATAGTAATACAAGATCTGATATCCTAAAAGCTTTTATCTTGCCTCTTTTATCAAACCAGCTTTTAACAACAGCCTGGTGTTTAGAGAATTGTTGTAGAGCAACATCCCTTTGCTCTTCCATGTTAAGCAAATTAAGTAATCTAACTTTGATCCTATCATCCTTGGTATAAAACTCCTGCATGAACTTAAGAACACGTATCTGTAAATGGATCAGGAAGATTAGATCTTGGCCATAGACCAACTTAAAAGGTGGATTTTCTAGGGCTGCTTTGATTCGGGTTTGATCTTCCCATAAGGAAAATCTCAACTGGGTGTGCCAGTCCCTAGGATTTTTTTCTAACAACTTTCTTATTACTTCCAACAAGTTTTTATTTGTGGACTCAGCCACTCCATTTCCTTGAGGGTAGTAATTGGAAGAATACTTAAAAACAATTTTATATTCATTTGCCCATGAAATGAATTCAACAAAAGAAAAAGTAGGGCCATTATCACATACCAGAGCAAATGGAACTCCAAACCTGGTTGTGATGTTCTCAGTCAAAAAATTGATGACCACCTCTATGGTGCTATTCTTGCAAGGCTGGGCCTTAGTCCAATGTGTGCAGTAGTCAGTTGCAGTCAAGATGAATATATGACCTATAGAAGAATTAGGATTAATAACACCCACAAAATCAAGTGCCCATTGAGAAAATGGCCTTACCTCATATACTAGCTGCAAAGGCATTACAACATTTCTTTCTGTAGGTGCAGAAGTTTGGCATCCATGACAAGTCTTGCAGTGTTGATGTGCATCTTGAAATACATAGGGCCAATAATAGCCTGATCTTAGAATCTGATGAGCCAAAGCATCAGCAGATCCATGTCCTATTCCATGCCTTCCATGAAACTCAAAAATGGCATGCTTGGCCTCTTGCTGATCCAAACAGCGTAGGTAAATTCCTTGAAAATTATTTCTGTAAATAGATCCCCCTTTAAGCATGTAATGCGCACTCTTCATCCTCAATGCTCTCCTTTGAGTAGCATTCATTCCTTCTGGACATCTATTGTTGAGGAGGAAGAAAATTAAATATGTATACCAGGGATCCTTAGTAAATGATTGGATAGTGTACTGTTGACAAGTAATATTTTTGTCCACTTTTGCCATTGCTTTTGACAAACCTTGGCCTCGAACGAGTTTCATTGGGTGAATTTATAAGTCAAACTCCTATAAGATTTCCATCCACTTCCCTCTTCATTCTCCTAATTCACTTTGCATCAGAAGAGACTTCACAACTGGATCTGGAACTATGGCCATCACTTGACTTCAAAGTATGTAATGCTTGAACTTCTTAATACTCGTACCAATGCAAAGGATTGTTTCTCTAGTGGTGGGTACCTCACTTCTGCATTTTTAAATGGAGATCTCATAAAAGCAATAGGTCTCTCCTCGCTCTCTTCTCTTCGCTGCCTTAAAACGACTGCACATGAATGGTCAGAAGAAAAATAATAGATATAGAAAGGTTTTAGATAATCTGGGCTTGTCAAAATAGGTACCTTAGATATAGATTTTTAATTTGCGAGAAAGAAAACTTAGCCTCTTCAGTCCACTCAATTTTTTCATCCTTCTTCATCATTTCATTGAGAGGTTTAACGATCTCCGCAAACCCTGTTATAATTTCCTAACAAAATTGATCCTATCGAAGAAGGATCTCATTTCTTTCTTGCTGCCTGGCTTTGTTAATTTCAAGATGGCCTCCAATCGGTTAGGATCTATAGATATCCCTTCCTCTAATATAATGTGACCTAAGATTTTCCCTTCAGATAATCCAAACACACATTTCTTTGGATTAAGAGAGACACCATAACTTATACATTTCTTTAGAACCTTTTCCAGGTCAGCAACATGGTCTTCTCTATTCCTAGAGAAGATGGTTAAATCATCTACATAAATGATTATACATTTTCCTATCAAATCTTTGAAAGCTACATCCATTTCCCTTTGAAAAGTAGCACCAACATTCATGAGACCAAATGACATCCTCCTATAAGCAAACGTGCCCTAGTTTGTGGTGAAAACAATCTTCATCCTATCCTCATGACTAACCAGGACTTGATTGTATCCAGAATAACCATCCAGAAATGACATCATCTGGGATCCATTAACCTTTTGTAATACTTCATCAAGAGAAGGTAATGGATAATTGTATTTCTCAAAGGCCTTGTTTACATTCCTGAAATCAACACATAATCTGATCTCACCATTTTTCTTGCACATAGGAACCAAATTAGCCACTTAGGTAGAATGTCTAACCGGAAAGATTATTCTAGCAGATAAAAAAATTTGTACCTCTTTCTAGATAAAGGGATCAATTAAATCATTGACCGGGCATTGCTTCTGGCGAAAAGGCTTGGCTTTTGGCTTGAGAGGTATGGTGTGAGTGATCATTGAAGTGTCAAAAGTTTTTAAATCATCATAACTCCAAGCAATAACTTCAATGTTCTGCTCCAAGACCTTGATTATCTTGTCCTTAATTTTCTGAGGACAAGTCCTTCCTATAAGAACATTCGTTTCTGGGCCTGAGTGAGTCAAATTAATAGATTCATACTTCCCTCCATCAGTCTCTGTAGGAACCCCTTGACGAGCCCGTGGGTTTGAGTCAAATATCCTCTCTAAAGCAACCATCCCTTTTGGAATGCTATTAATTTTCAAATACAAATCTCCCTGATCCCTTTCAGATTCATCTATTATTTGTCCTTGAAAAACATCATAACTTTCCAAAAAGGCCAATATATGCTGATCATCATCAAATACCTGAAAGTGTCGGACATTATTAGGAACAGTTGGGACTGAAATCAACTCAACTGAAAATCTCTTTCGATCATAATCTTGAATGGGTTCCAATGTGCTAGCAGCAACACCAAGTGCATCTGCAATTTGTTTAGCTTCTCTAGGGATCAGACTAATCCCAAAAGCATCAAAATATTCGATTAAATTCCAAACTTTGTTTCTATATGCAGCCAATCTTTTGTTATGACATGTATATTGGCTATGTACATGCTTTATAATCACCTCAGAATCTCCCATAACTATGAGAGCAGTAACCTTCTTCTTATGAGCAAACATAAGACCTCGAGCAAGTGTTTCATACTCAGCCACATTGTTTGTGCAACCGAACTACAATCTATAAGAAGAAAAGTAAGTCTTCCCTTTCAGGTTAGTTAGCTCAATCTCTGCTCCACTTCCTGCTTTAGATTTGGAACCATCAAACTTAAGAGTCCATAATTGGTCTTTGGCTGGGAGCTCTTTCTTTTTAGGGATAAGAGGAGATCACTTACTTGAGATGTGTGGCGGCTTAGAATTTTGCTGGTTATCAGCAATTGATTCGGGACAAAGGTCACTTGAATATTTTTCTATGTTTTCAGCCTGCTCAGAAATCACTTCCTGAAACACCTCTTGGGTTAAATTGCAATCCAACTCATTTCTCATCAATGCCTTGGGTATTGGAAAAGTATCTGGGGTAGGTGTATTGAATAGGAATTGGGACACCTCAACTTCTTCTTGGATTTTAGAACATAAAAGCTGAGTTTGTTCTACTGGTGAGGAACCTTCTTGTTGAGAAATGCTAGCCCGTGTAATAATGGTAGCATCCTTAACTTTGAACGAAAACTCATTGATGGGGGTCTGGGGTTCCTCTTGACATATTTGTTGGGGCTTATGTACATGAATTAAAATATCTAGGCATGATTGACATGTTAATTCTGAATGATTGTGATAATGAATCCTACACCAATTAGGAAACAACAAACTACTCAAATTAGTTTCTTCTCCTAAACTAGCTTATCTTGTTGCAATTTCCTTATTAGAACTTGCTGGTTGGTGCAGATCATTGGGTCACTGTGTTCTATGGGAAATGTATCCCTAGGATTGACTATAGAGAAAGTAAGGACTTCCTCTTGTTAGTAAACTCCTATCTTAGTCTCAAAATATGCTACTTCATTTGAAGCATCATATTTTGTGATCATATGCTTGAGTCTAGGTTCACTTTCAATCCTTATCTGTGTTGCAACCCCCTTCTAGGGTAGCCACATGTGAGAGAAATCCAAGGACAAATTTCCACCAATACTTTTCATTAGCTCCTGACTTAGAAGCATACCATATGTCTCTGGGATATCAGCCACTTGGATATCTATGTAGGTCTGGATCCTTGGATCTGATCCAACCTGTACATGCATGTTTTTTATTTCACCTACAACATTGACCTCTATTTTATCTAACTGAATCACTTTCTTATTGGTCAGGATAGGAATTAATCCCAACTTCTTACATATTGAAAATGGCATAACATTTCCCGATGCTCCAGAGTCCAATAAACAGTTGTGAAAATTCTTTCTTAAAATCCTTAAACTTAAAAGAAAAGGTGGGGTACTGGTCTTACCTTTATAAATGGCTGCATTTGTCTCCTTTGCTGGAGTCACTTTACCTTTTCCCTTTAAGCGATCTGCCTCCTCCAAGACTTTCAATACCACCTCACGTTGAGCTGGTCACCACTTCATGATGTCAAATAATGACAAAGACAACTTTTGTCTCTGCAATTCTGCAATAAAGTCAAATTCTAAATCATTCCTAACTTGATATTTAGGAAAAGGAGGCGGATTGCCTCTATTCTAAAGGTCAGAAGGTCCCTTTGGTGGTGGTGGATTGTTATCTGCATTTTGGTTTGGTGGGACCATGTTGTTTGGGGGTGCAGATGTAGTAAATGGGCCCTTATTCCGATTTCTCAGAAAGTGACCTCCTTTGGACTGAAAATCTTGGGCATAATATACATCTTCCTCTGGCTCATTATCTCCTTGCATAGGAAACTGGTATTTCTCTTGAATAGTCTCATAAGTCATAGCAGTACTGACTGGCCCATTATCTTGATTGGAATTTCCTGCTGGAGGATGAGAATCCGCTTGTGCAATCTTTACAATCTTCTCCATTTCAGGGCAATTAACCTCAGAATGTGCTGCAGTATTGTGTAGCCTGCACCAATTAGTCATGAAATTGAGGTCAGCTACATTAGCAGTACGTGGTCTCTCCTCACCTGACTGATAGTTATGGGGAACTCCCCCATTGTTGGGTCGAGTATTCCACTCCCTATTGTTGTTGTTGTTGTTCTTGTTGAACTTCTGGTTATATCCTCTGTTCTAATTTTGGTAATTTTGTTTAGAGGAATTTTGATTCTGAAAGTTCCGGTTGGTGTTCTGGTTCCCATTCTGATTGGTGTAATTTCCCTGATTGTTGTAACCTCAATGGTTTTGATAGTTATGATTTTGGTTGTGGGGAGGGTTTTTCCTAAGCTATGCCATGTCATTAGAAATTTGAGATAGAGTCTTCTTGAGAGTTTCTAACTCACTAGTCAGTTGAATAGTTTGCTCATTTTGCACATTTTGCACTCTGGTTGGGTAATGAACATGGGTTGATCCTCCCACTTGTTGTTGTTGATTTTGAGGTTGTTGGGAAGAATCTTGCATGGCATTGCCAAAAAAGGGCATGGTAGGTGGAGCTTGTAACTCAGACATAGGTCCATATTGGGAGTAAGACATCCCTAGGACAGTGTTGTACAATGGTGGGTTAGGCATCTGATAATTCATGGGAGGAAGAGCTGCTCCTAAACCTCCTGATTGCAGACTTATCTATTGTTGCAACTTGATGGCCAGATGATATACTTTAGAAAAAGAGTTAATCTCATCAGGTTGATAAATCCTCTGCAAGAATAGGCCAATCAAGGGATCAACAACTCTTTGATATTCCTGTATGGCAATATTCTCAGCTACCAAGTAAGGGTCTTTCAACCTACAAAACATTATTTGGAATCTAGTATTGATCAAAGGTAGTGGCTCATGATGCTCCTTTCGTATGGTGGAAAACTGGTGATACAAGATGGGAGGGTCCAAATAAATCCGAAATTGATTAATAAATGCATTTTCTAAATCTATCCAGCCCACAATAGATCCCTGGGGTAGATTTAAATACCAGTTATATGCCATATCCCCAAAATAATAAGGAAACAATCTACATACCACGTCCTTATGAGAAAATTGAGCTCGTGTGCAAGCATCTTTGAATGCTTGTATATGCTCCTCAGCACTTCTCGATTCACCATGTATGTACTTAGGACAATACTTTTGTGGGTTCTTTTGTAAGTCATGGATTCCTCCTGGAATAGTCCCTAAGGGATAGGGGTTATTCACAAAGTAAGCCATGGGTAGGATTGGTTGAGCTAGTGGTGGTGATGCAGGATGAATTGGTGGAGACTCAAGCCTAATTGGAGGTGGTGATGTAGGTTGAACTGGTGGTGGTGTGGATGGATTTGGAGGAAATCCAGGTGGAGTAAGTGGTGGTGGAAAAGTAGGTATCAATATCCTACGAGCATGGGGTCTAGGTTTGACCAGGGTTTGAAGTCAGAGATATCATCTTTGATCCCAAGCTCTACCATGAGTGAGATAGGTAACCTCTCATAATTCTTCTTCCTGAGGTCATACTCATCCTACCAGTCACCCCAAAAATCTTCCAACAAATTGAAATGTTTATCAAAAATAGAAGGCAGCAAGGCGTTCATTTTCTTCTTTGGGTCAGAGTACTTCCGAGCTGTATACAAACCTAGTTTTAGATGTATTAGGTGATTGCACACTACCTTAGCTCCCACCAGATGCTAACAGTTGTATTCACCCAACTGCATGGGGAACTTATGACATCCTGTTTTGTGCTACAATCTAAATCGGGCATTAACCCCTAGAGCTTGATAAACAAATTCCATCAACACTATCCTATTGTTACAAGATCTTGGCAGCAAATGTGGATAACCTTCAAATCTAGCTAGCCTAAAGTATGTGAACTTGGGGTATTGAATGTACCAACATCCCCATTTCGTGATAAATGCCATAGCTTCTTGGCTCAGTCTATACCCTGCATCTCCGTTCAGTTGGTTAATGATAACATTATCCTATGAATCCATACACTACCTAGTGGCTGGATTGTAGGCCCCTACTGCTGTCATAATCAACTCTGGGCACTGGACAGATAAAGGTAATAAGGTGATATGAGTCAAACTAGACTCAACAATTCTTTGTGTTCTCCCTGTTATATCTTCAACAAACGTTTCTAAATACAGCTCCTCAAAATTGTATGAGCCCAGATTGGTGTCAGTGATGTCTGACCAATCCAATTCCACTTTGCTTACTATGACCATAGGACCCCTATGGTTATACCTGAAGGTATAGGGTAACTGTTCTGGCTTGATCTTCTTGGGCTTAGCTGCTGCCTTTGATGTTCTTGCAGGCCAGTTCCTTTGGACAGCTTCTCCTGATGTTCCCGACATTCTTTAGCTTTCCTATAACAAAACCTCTAGTTAGATCCTTGAATAAACATCACAAAATATGCCTTAAAATCATACCTTTCATACATACATCGGACGCGGAACCAGGCAGAAAATATCCTAAACAATGCCCTTTTAACACACTACCGGGCTCAGAGCCCAAACAAGCATTGAGATTACACTAACAAGAAGTGGGACCGGAGTCGAGATGGGAATGGTAACTGGGACCGAAATTGGAATGAAAACTGATTCGATTTCTTTCAAATTTTCTAATCTCATATTCAATTTCGGTTCCACTTCCGCTTCCAGCTAGGTTATCGTTATTTTGAAATAAAGCTTCTCACTATAAGCGGAGTCGGAGATGGGATGGAAAATGGAATTGACACTAATTATAAAATACGCCCAAAATTTAGATCAATTCCAATCCCCCTTCCGCCTAGGTTGACCATGACGTCATAAATGATTTTAACAGTTTAATGCATAACTTCATGATTAAGGACTAGGTCATATTAAAATGAAAAGAGGCTTAAATATAACATGATAAGACCATGCCCATATGACCATGAGGTGACTGTACTTTTAGGGCATCATATTTAAATTAAACGCGAACACAGAAATGCACCAAGAAACCCTAAACTAAAAACCCTCGATTAAAAAGAACTAGGGCACAAATTTAACCCTTTGTAAACTAACCAGACTGAGTGCACAAAAGATTTTAAGTAAAAACTACCATTTACTAAACCCTACTCACTGTAAAAACAACATTTAACCATAAACATTTGAAAATTAGGGCACCACGACTCGGTCACGGCTAAAACATGAAAACGACCATGTTTAAACAAACCGACAAGAAACAAAACTATAAAAGCAATACAAAATCAAGAAAAATGTAAACAAAAGCAAAACCAATGAAAAAATACAAACCTACAGAGAAATTCGCACAAAACCAAACAATCCAAGAAGAACAAAAACAAAAAATGTGGAACTACAAAAGAAAGGCAAGAATAGGAAACCCTACCTCAAATGTGAATAAATAGTTAAACTCCCTAAAGCAATCCACACACAACTGTCTTTCTTTCAATCGATTCACTCTAGAAAAGCTCCACTGCAACTCTACTTCGCTCTTCGATTTCTTAACAATAATAATGATAACTACTCGTTAATCCCTAATTAAGGTAAAACTTAGAGTTTCACGCACACATGTCAGCTGTCATTAATGCCATCAATGCAGTAGAGCGGAGTCAGAATTGTAGAGGAACTAGCACATGACTGCTTTGTGACTTCAGTAAAAAGTCAACGACAAAAACCTGGCGGGAGCGGGATCGGAATTGAAAATGGATCTGGAAATTTGAGTAATTTCTCAACTTGGTTCCCATTCCGAGTCTAGTTCCGCCAACAAAGATAAAAGCGAAACAAAACGACAAAATAAAACAAAAAGACCGACACAAGAAAACATTACATAAAAACTTAGTCTAAAACAAAATTCCAAAAAGCGGAGGTGGAGACAGAATGAATTTTGATTTTGGAACTTCAAATAAAATCCGACTTAGCTTCCATTCCGGGTCTGGTTCCGATAAAGACAAAACAACAATGAAGCGAAAGAAAACTGTTAGGATGGGAACAAGTTTCAACAGAAGATTCAAAACCCGACTCGGTTTTGGTTCTGCTTTCGACAAAGAAACCAAAGAAAAACAAAGTGTTGGAAAAGAAAGACTCCAAACTTTGTTTGAAAAACAACTAAGGACAAAAATAACAAAAGGGGACCCATTTTGACCAAGGCAAAAGATGGGGTGGTTATGCAAGGAATAAAAAGACCTACACAACCAAGATAAACAAAGGGATAGGGGTTCCCCTTGGTGAATACCCCTATTATTCCAAAGAAGCCCCTTGGAATAATATTTACCAACACTAAGCACTTCACAATAGTAACACATTTCATAATAATGATGATAACATTCTCATGGAATCTTACCTTTATTAGCACTTTAAACAAGAACTCCTAGTCCACCCTATTAGAGGCCTTAGATATGTCAAGTTTGATCTAGTCATACTAAGAAGGAGGCTTCTTTCCATTGAATGCACTATCTGATGGATTGAAATGACCACATTGAGAATTTGAGGCCTCAAGACAAACTCCTTTTGGTTCATATTGATCAACTTTGCCAATAGGGGTTTAATCATATTAACTAGAAATTTGGAAAATATCTTATACACCATATTACATAAACTGATAGGTCTGAAATCCACAATACCAATCGGATCTTGAAATTTAGGGATGAGAGCAATACAAGAGTTATTGAGTTATTTAAGGATTTTACCAATGCAGAAGAAATCCTTGGTCACTATGACTATATCAAGACCCATAATTTCCCAAAATTATTGAAAGAATTTCAGAGGGAATACATTAAGACCTAAAGCTTTATAAGATCCCATATAAAATGTAGCAAGACTGACTTCATCTTTAGAAATGGGAGCCATAATGTGAGCATTATCTTTCAGGGATAGTACAGTTGGTAAGGATTTTAACAGCTGATCCACAATCTCAATGTCACAAGGAGGGGACTAATCAAAGTAGGCCTTGTAGAAATAGTCTGAGGCCATTTCCCCAATAAGGGTATCATCAATAACCTTTTCACCATGGTCATTCATGAGGGCAGAGATAGTGTTCCTTTTCCAATGTGTTATTACATACTTGTGGAAAAAAGTGGAGTTTTTGTCCGCCTCTTTCAACCATTGAACTCTTGATTTCTGCTTCCACATAATTTCCTCTCTCAATAGAATTTATTTCTAGTCCATCTTTAGCAATTCTTCAATAAGATGAGATTCAACAAAGAGATCTCCATTTTCCAATTGGGTTTGTAAATCTGTGATTTTTGTAGACAACTCCTTTTTCCCCATAACATTCCCAAAGGTTATCTCGTTCCATCCCCTCACTTTTTCTTTTATCAATTTTAGCTTTTGAGAGACTCTATACATAGTCGAAACCTGAAAAGAGGTTTCAAGCCTTTGTTATATATATTTATTATTATATTCCTCAAGATGAAAACCTTGGTGCATTTTCAATAGGAGAGTGCAATTTTTAAAGAGTAACTCAAGACCTGAATGGTCTTGATGAGTCTAAGTCTCTAGCCATAATATTAATGATGTGTACTATGCTTAGTGTAATAATACTAAAATTATTGGTTCACATATTCCCCCCTTATCTATATGTATCCTCTAAATAAAATAACTTCATTAATTTTCTATGAGCACCCCAAATATCCTAAAATTGGTGAAGTACAACCATGTGCAACAAGATTAATCATTGATGAAGGTGAGTAGATGCTTGGCTCTAGAAAAGAGGGAGTTGGAAATGAAATAATTTTATTGTGCACCAATTGAACCAAGGTTGTAGCATGATGAAAATTACCTTAGGAAATGGATTTAAGTGATGTTTGACAAGGAAATGGCCTTAAAAAAATCTCTTTATACATGAAACCTTAGGTAGAGAAAGTTCTATTTTTAGTGTACTCAACTACTAAAGATACTTATAATTAAGGTGTTCAAACTTTTCATATCAAAATCTACTCAATGAATCTATATGGGTAATGTGTTTTAATCCACAACATGACCCAAAACCATAATACCTATATAATATAGACCCATGATCAACTCTACCTAAAGTAATAATATTCTTAGGATGTTGTATTTCTCTAATAACTACATCATATTTGAAGAAATCAATTTCTTCCCATCCCCAAAATGGTGAGTTTTTATATATAAAAAAAGAAGATTAGTAGAAATATAAAGAGCATAGAACACATCCCAATGGAACCATCTATCAAATATGTAATATATAAAGTTGAAACTAGAATCTATGTTTATTTACCCACTATAATATGATAAGTATAAATATTAAAAAGAGACTCAAGTAGATTGTGTGAGTTGATCATGTGATGAGAGGCTCCCGAGTTGAATTTCAAACTCTTTATGGATGAATCCACACCTTTAACTATAAGTTCTTAAGCTTAGATAGGTTTTGGAATAGTAATAATGTGTTTGTTCATGGCCTATTCCAAGGCTTCCATCCTTTTAAATTAATGTGTGATTTCATGAGCTAGTACTTCACTAAAATAAAATGGTTCACCACTTTTATTTTTTTATCTTGGAGGTAAATTCACTCAACTTCAAAGAGGTGGAAGTTTATTTTATTATATATATTTTTTTTCTAGGAGGGATTCTCTCTTATTGAAGTATATTTTTCTTTAGGTTTTGAAGATTTATTTCCAAACCCCTTAGATTTTTTTCCATTAATTCTTAAATTTTAGAGGATGTGATCATATCCAGGGAGAGTAACTTAGATTTTTCCTTCATGAGTCTCTCACAAAAATAATCAAAAGTAGGTATCTAAAATTCAAAACCTAGAGCATTTATTGTAGGCTAAAAGGTGGAAGAGAATAATTAAAATGGTCGTTTCAACTTAGAGAGGATCACAAACACACATTATTAATCTTATTTTTCTTTTCCATAAAATTTTAAATATAAAAGTATGATTTGAACTTAACCACAAAGTCTTTAATTGAAATAAGCGCATTAGGGGATAGTGTTTTCAACTCAACATCTAATCTACAAGCAAAAGATGCAACTATTATACCACATTTAGTCTATTCAACCCATTCAAATTTTTAAGGTAAAATAAAATTTAAAATATGAAATTTAAGGTTGTCAAAAATATGCGAGCCAATAATCCCCATTACTTAATCTAATTTCTTTCTATAGATAAATTATTTATATTCCCTTGTAAATCATAATTGTTGTTTGCTTCACATTTGTGGTTGGGAGTAGTTCCACCTTAGTGGGTAGAGATAAAATGGTGCTTGAGTGGTCCTAGGGTGGGGTGGAGGTCTGAAACCATTGGATGATGGATGTTGATGGTAGGTTACAATGTTGGAATGTTAGGTTACAATATTGGAACAATAGTGAAAACTTAAAGGCGACTCCTAGTCTTTAGCCCCTTTTATCTATATATAACTAGATGTTGATCCCTCATTCCTAGATGATCAAATCAACACTGACATCACCCTACACACCAAAAAGCATGTATGATTTTTTGCAGACAACATAGGAAATATATTAATTAAATAAAAAAAAATCTAATATCAATCATACTAGGGGGCCTGCATAGGATTAAAAGACTGTATTGCTAGCATACCATTTGATAGTTTTGTACAAAACATATGGTGAGATAGAAAAATACTTATATCCTCTAATTGAACCAAACTAAAATCCTATGTATGTGACAATAAAAAAACCCTATCAAGTTTACTATTGCTCTATATATTTTTGGGTCTTCCAAACATAATAATGAGGATAATTTTTCTCTAGGATGAACTATATGAAATTAGTTGATGAAATACCCCAAACAAGAGAAGTGTCTTAAAATTTTAGAGCTCTGAAACCATGTTGAATTTACCAAGAGACTCATAAAATAAAAATATCCTTAAAAAACCAAATAATTTTTTTATAAGGATCTTAAGAAAAAGGGATATAGTAAAAATACTCATACACATGTGTTCAAAATGTACAATATGATCCTTGTATATGTAGTACAAGGAGGAATAAATAAGGTAGGAATATAAGATTGATTACCCCATCCAAAATTGGCGATACATGTGGACACACTTGGAACATGTGTGAGGACACATGTAGTTCACTCATAGGTGAGAAAAAATAAGAAAATTATCTAAGTGAGATTGAGGGTAATGTGAATAGGACAACTAGGTAGTTGTGAATTAGGTAGGTAAAACTGCTTTTCACACTAACACCCTAAGGGTAATAAGATAGAGGCTTATGGTACTCCTAAGAAACATGCTTCTTTTAAAGATGTGGATATTATTTTGGAGTATGGTACTAAGTATAGTAAATGTATCTCATGAAGACCTATTTAGGAGGATACTTCTATCTATTTTTTATATTCATACCACCCATCCCATTTCTACTACTATCCCCTCTCCAAAAATTCTTGATTTAAGGGCTCTAAAAATTAAAGTACTTGGGAGGGTGGGGACCTTGTAGAAAGTTACCAACTCACAGATGGGCATCATGAAAGGGGTGATTATTGAGAAAAAAATGATGAATATTAATTTTAAGGACTTGAAACTAGATATGTTAAAGGAGAGGATTCTACATAGGATATCCTTTTAGAAAATTCTCAAGTTCATGGATATTATGTTCAATATGGAGATTAGGGTGGGAAAGCTTAAATATGAGCTATAAGAGGTGAAGAGATATGATGAGGAAACTAGATTGAAAATACATCAACTTATTCCAAATGTTAGGGAAGATCTCTATAACACAAGAAAGATAAATAGTACACATATGAAAGATGGTTCTACTAAAAGGACTATATGAGAGAATAAGAAAAGTAAGAAATATATGGAGATTAATGAGGACTGCCTAACCCTCAAAGATAAATCTCTTTAGAAAAAAAATTTAGGAGGCTATTGAAAGCCTCAATGTTTTAGTTGTCTAATAGGTTTCTAGCCTCTTGGTATATATTTTTTCTAATTATTGGCCAACCTTCAGCTAGATGTTTTTGTTGATCATCTCTCTATTATTTTTTTATTTTTTGGTTTTAAGGGGTGGTCTTATGTTCATTCCAATTTTATGTTTACTATTCTATATTCAAGGCTTTGTAGAAGTTTATGGAGCCCTCTAAAAACCCTTTCTTTTATTATTGAGGAAAACATATTTTTTCTTAGCCTAGCATTCTTACAGATAGTTTGAAATTGTCACAAGATCCTAGTCACATCTCTTTTTATTCTTGTCCACCCTCTTGACCTAATGTTCATATGCTTGATATTATTTACATCCTACAATACATATATTTGTTGTTCAAGGTAAACTTTATTCTCCCCCAATTTGGCCTATATTCTATATGGAATCTACTTCATATAATTATCATGCAATATATCACAATTATTAAGTAGACATGGTTTGAGGGGATATGTTATATGGAATAGTCCTAAGACTATATTCCATACCACACAAATTTACCATATAGTGAACCATAATTATCAATGAATTGATGGATGCCAAAAGGTTACATATAATAAGTTTATTTTTCTATATATCATTCTATTATTTCCTCCAACTAAGTTGACTAAAAGAGAACACAAATAATACTATTTTATTGATTGACCTAAGAATACTTGAACATAAATTTTATTTTGGGATCTCATTAATAAAACAAACTTATTTCAAGATTTTTTACAAAATGATTTAGAAAATATCAATGTACAACTTGATTTTAACTGTGTATAATTTTCAAGCATACTTGAGCCCATTTATACAATTTTATTTCATTTGGGCTCCATGTTTTCCTAGCCTCCAAGTTATTTTTGATAACTTATCTTTACATATTATAGTGAAATATGGGGACATAGACATAAAATGTTCCTTGGTTGATAATTAATCTAGTTTGAATATATGTAGTGAATAACATTTGAAGAAGTTGAATTAGGATATGACAACAGTAAAAATATTGATGTTACTATTAAAGCTTTTAACAATATTGGTAAATAGTCTATGGGTCTTATTTGGATTCTTATTACTATTGGACCACTTTCTACTCATTCACCATTTTATTTGATTCTCAGGACATTATTGTATGCTATGTTTTTGGGTCCTCCATGGGTATGGATGTAGTACCTTCTCCATTCATCAAAATTTTAAGTTTAATCATAACAATAAGAGATTTATACTACAAGTGAATCTTCATCCTCGTGTTCATTTTCAAATGGTTGATCGAACTATAATAATTATTACATAGAAATTTATAAGCATGAATAATAAAATATTAAAGGAAAACAAAACAAAGAGGAACCTAAAGATAATGATCCCCTCAATAATCATAAATAATTTATTTAATAATACATTAGATTAACATATTGTGGTGTAAATAATTATAGTTTATCCTAAATATTAGAGCATTCTTTCTCATTATATTCACCCATATATATGGTTGAATAATACCTCCTAAGACAAGTGATGCTAATATGTGTGACAATAATTTAGAGAGTGCTACTTCTATTTTTAGTTCATGTACTTCATCTATATAATTTGATCAATTATATGGTTATGGATACAAATTAATGTTTAAAATGGGCTATGAAGGTAAAGGGCTCAGAAGGAATATGAATGGTATTCATGAATCATTGAGACACAATAAAATAGAGAGCATAAAGACATTGGATAATAACCTAAAGACATTAATAAATGATTAAAGTAATAGACACGAAAATAATGGAACCTACCATATTCTTAATTTGAACATTAGTGATACATATTTTCCATCCTTATCTACTAATGCTACAATGAGTCATGATTTTATTATGGTGTATTTAGTTGATCCTATTATACATAGATATTAGTTGCTCTTGTGATTTTATTGATTCATTTTTTATTCTTCCTTTATGGTTTATAATGTTCCTTGATTCTGTATTACATATGTGTGTTACTTGTTATAAAATTTGAAGCCTTTACATACACACATTACCAAATACTAAAATAGAAAATAATTAAATGACATAAATGTGGCATTAACATATTTTTGAAAGATTTTACATACTATGTATTACAGTGGTCACTCTTTTGAAATAAGGTACATGTTACAAAATTCTTTTTTTTTTGGTAAAAGGCATGAAGACTAAAATATATTATTAATATAAAATAAAGTAGTTATGTCAAAAAGTTTCTAAATACAAGCATGCTCAAAAATAGGAATTAATAGAACCAAAAAAGAATGAAATAACTAGCATCTAACAAAATATATACAAAAAATAGACTTTATACATAGAGTAAAATTTTTTTTTCAAGAACCATATATTTCGAATGCAGGATGCAAAATTAGTTAGTACACCTTTTCCCAAGATATAGGAGGAGATAAGCTACATTTCAATGGTTCCATACTCATTAGGAGTTGGCAACTTGATGCAATGTCGTGGTGTGTATAAGGCTAGATATTGCACATGTAATGGGATTCATGAGAAGGTATATGAAAAATATATTAAAAGATAATTGGAATGCAATAAAGTGGATTCTCAGGTATTTGAGGGGTACTACTACCCAAGAATTATATTTTGGAGGTTCCAACACTACTCTATAAGGATATATTGATCCATATTTTCCAGGTGATAAAGGTAGTAGGAGGAGCACCATAGGGTATGTTTTTACTATAGGTAGAATGACAAGAAGATGGGTTTACAGATTGTAAAAGGTTGTTGCACTTTCAACAATAGATGCAAAGTATGTCGTTACTACAAAGGCTAGTAAAGATATGGTTTGGTTACTAAGGTTTATGGAGATATTAGAAAAGAAGCAAGAGGATAGTAGGCTATATAGTGATAGGAAGAGTGCCATATATATTGAAAATAACTCAACCCTTCATTCTAAGACTAAACATATATAAATAAAGTAACATTTCATATAATCAATTTTTGAAGATGGGTAGTTGATGCTGGAAAAGATACACACTAGCAAAAATCCTACATACATGTTGACAAAGGTAATCACTAGGGAGAAACTGTTTTTCTATTCTATTTTAGTTGGCCTTCAAGGATTATGGAACGTAGATGACAAAATTACCAAGTCCAAAGTTGGAGCCTTGTCCAATGGGTGCACTAGTGGTGGAGTTGCTATTATCAATCTCCAAGAGGGAGATTTTTGGTGGATTCTGATTATCTTCCTGGAGTTTTCGTGATCAACCTCCAAGTGGGAAATTGTTGGTTATGAAGTCTAATATTATTGATTAATATTTACAGTGTAGGGGGTGTAGGGGGGCACCCCCTTGTGGGTTCCAAGGGGTCTGGGAGAACGTGCCTCGATGGGGGTTTGGGGGTAGCACCCCCAAAAACCACATTTGATATATATTTATTCATTGTATATCTGAACCATTCATCATTAGGTCATAGATCTGATGGTAGAGATTATGTTGGTTTTTTATTTCCCTAGAAGGAAACCACTTTATGAGGGAATTGTATTATAGTTGTGTATTGTATTGTGAGAGGAGATTGTGATAGAGAAAAGAGGAAGTTACAATGAATGTGTTATAGGTTGTATCCCTTCATATTGATGGACGACATAAAGGAAGTACTAGTTGTTTCTTCATGGATGTAACCCATATTGTGTGAGCCAAGTATATTTATGTCTCTATGTTTTGTGTTATATTATTTTTTATTTTTGTATTTATTTTATTGTATATTTCTCTATGATCCTAATTCTAACATCATATATATGGAGGCATATCCAAATTCTTTGTAGCTTCTTGGGTCTTTTATCTCTATTTTTTCACTTACAATTTCCTCCATGGTTTTATCCTTGAACCTTAGTGATCCCATATTTTCACTTTCCTCATCTTCTTTTATTTCATATTTTATTATATATTCTTACTTATTTATGTTGATATATTGGAACATTATCTAACACATTTCGATGTTCTTACATGCTCCATTTGTATAATATTTGTGATCATGTTTCCTCACCATGGGAGAAATATTGGAGGGCATATGTTACATCCCTTTTTCATCTATGGTTAAATGATTATATGCTTACACTTAAATGTTGTTTCCTGATGATGATTGCATCCTCCTCTATGAGTACCAAGTTTATATCTTATGAATCTCACATGTATATGGTAATCATGATTATATCCTATTTTTAACATGATCATGATTTTTTATGATTTATCAATTCTTATTAAATTGACCTCTTACACTTGTTGATGCATATATATTTCCTTAGCATTCATGGTTACTCTCACTATTTTAATGACTCTAATTGGGGGAACATAGGGAGAAATTGCTTCTTAATAGTATACATATGGTTGTCACATGGTATATTTATATATTCCAACATATTAGTTTACATGATGACATTATTATTTTTATATATTTTCTTCCTTTCCTCTAAATTAAGTGCTTTATATGCATGGGACTAATTAGAGGTAGGCATACATTATCACTAATAATTTTTAATAACCATGTTCGTAATAATTGAATCATCATAAAAATTGTACCTGCTCCATGATAATACCTTTATAACTATACCTTGGTAGTATCTTATTTTGTTGAGGTAGAAAGTTATATCAATTGGGGTGTGGTAGTTCCTTATCCACCATGGGCATATTTTTAATTTTATGTTTTTGTTGATTGATAGTTGAGTAGTTACGTTTTTTCTTATTTTATATTCTTTAATCATTGCTATTCATCATATCATTTTTTTCCCATTATTTTAAGTTTCTATTTGGAGTATTCATTGTGAGAAAGTGTGTATAAACAAGACCCTTATTTATATCTTTTATATGAGTGCATGTATACTTTACCTTTTTCTTGGCTACTTGCTTTAATTTGACATGCATCTTCAAGGTAGTTCGCATCTATGTTAAAGTGGGAGATGTAATGGTGAAAATTGTATACCTTGCACTTTTATCTTTATCACTTTAACCCATTTGTCCTTAATACAATGACTAGTATGAAAATAAATGCATTTCACATGAAAGTTGATGAATAAACTAATTCTATTGTATCTTCATTTCACTCACTACTAGGGTTTGGACTTAATCCTTAGCTTATCCATCTATAAATTTGGTTTAGATTTGTAGATTATAGATTGACCTAGGCTAGTTTCATGATTTGTAAAAATAAGCCCAAATTTCCAAATTCAAAATTTTAACTTTGCATCCAAACATTTTCCCTCCAATTGGATACTATGTACTAACTTGAAGTATGAAACATTTGAATTGCATGATAGGGTGTCATGTTTTGAAATAATACTAATTCATTTTGAACATCCAACAAATATTTTTACCACACATTTAACACTTAGCGAGAAATCATTATTACACAATGCATTATCATAAGATCCTTGGTATTTGCATAACATCCTAGGCATATTTTGTGATTGATTATTGTCTTCAATCATTGTACCAAGTCATTAAATCAATATCTAGGAGTGAAAAAATGCAGACATATTCTTACCCTACCAAACTCCTCTATCCACATAATCAATTTTCTATGTAAGTTCTAGATCCAAGGTAATTACTGTTCACAAGTTCCATTTTTTTTGCAATTCCCATGTTTATATCCATGAGTATAGGATCAAAACCACATAAAAGATTGATACCACAAACATGTGATCAATTCTACATATATGTAGAAAGTAATTTCATAATCTTGAAAATAACCTAAACAATCAAACACAAACTTCATTAATTCATATACAATCATCTAAAACTCTGATCTTTAATACAAAAATAAACCTATTAAAACATCTAACAAAATCAAATCAACATCAAACCATAAAGTAAACCTTTTTTTAATTAATTTAAAACTCTTAAATTAAAAATATTTATTTATCAATACGATTTAATTAATTTACCATAATTTTTATATAAACAGTATCTATATTACTAGACTTCAAGTTTTCCCTTTTTTCTTAACCTTATCTCTTCAATGGAGTTGGAATCCCAAAACATTTCATAATATTTAATAAGTGAGTTCACATACCAAACTATTCCCCTAAGTAATTAATCTCTAATCTCTCTTAAAATAGTTGTGTTTTAAAATATATAATAAAATAACATAATAATAATTTGAGATTAAAGAGAAAAGATTGTAGATTATAGGATATTATTTGTTCTAGGGTGGCTAAGATTATTTTACATGGAAGAGTGTGAAAGATTGGACATCCTTAACAGCCCCACGTGCAATGTTATTGTATACTTATCATGCTTTTCTCTCATTCCAAAGAAAGGAAGGATATATTAATAATGAGAGTATGGAGACCACATTCAACACTATACCCAACAAGGGAATCCTATGCCTTAATAATAATGTTTATGGAAACGAAACATTAACAAACTCGAATCTACAAAATCCACCTGAGATGCATGAACAAAATATCACTCAACAAATAAATGTATAGGGCCACGCATTAATCATTTAAAATATCTACTTAATAATAAGCACAGACCAAAATAATAAGCACACACCATTTAAAATATTTACTTAATCTAATTTTTTTATCATTGAATTTTTTATTAATCAATTATAAGTATTTTATTTCATTTGAAATATACATATATATATTTAATTTTTATATTTGTATGGGTATCATTTAAAATATTTATTTAATCTTTAAAAATTAAGTTATTTAATTATTATTATTTGTTTGATATTTAGGGGTATCTTCAGTGTGGTCCAACAGTCTGTATTTTGCGTATCTAAGGTGAGTTAGGGCAAGACTAATCCCTTGCCCTCAAGAAGTCCCACCTCTTAAACCCGAGAGCAGAGTCGAACCTGAGACCAATAGGGAGAAAACACATTGCCCAAGCCAACTCTACTACCCGTGCAAGCTAGTTATTAAATTACTTATTAATCTACTATGCATATCTTATTTTTTATTAGTTTTTATCTTAGTCTATTGGATTTTATTGGTTGGTAGCAAATGAATCAATGAAATGCTAGAATTAAAATAGTTTTGAACAAATTTTCTAATGTATATTTTTCTCAAATTTATTTTTAAATATCAAAATTAATTTATCTATCATTCTACTGGATAATAGTTGTGAAGAGTAATATTAGTGTGAAGTAAGCTACAAAATCTTTTAACTATTTCATTGTGACTATAAAAAAGCTAATAGGACAAATTTATTTTCCATGTCATTTTATTATAAACACATTTTTTTTATTTAAAAGATTTTGGATCAATTAATGTGATTTTTGAAAATCATATTTGATTCAATTTTAATGTATTGAAAATGTGAAATAGAGAAAATATAAGAGATTGTGATTAAAATAGTTAAATAATAAAATAAAGAAAGTTTACATTTAGTACTTTATTATTTTTTAATTTAACAATAATTTTTTTAATAAAAGATAATGAATAGCTATGTATTTTTAATCTACTTTATATATGTTTTCTTCATAGGTTACTCAAGAAATGCTATATTTGTAAATTTTAACATCTTTCATTAATTTAAAATTAAATGCATTCATGTTCAATTGTATTTATTAAATCGCATCATATTTAGAGTTTTAATTTCTATTTCGGATTGTCTCTCTTTGATTAACTTTTATTTTTTATTTTACCTTTTTTTTATTTAATAAAATTTGATTATTACGCCGAGAGGCATAACCTACAGTGGCAGCACGGAGCGAAATGTGAGTGTGTTAACAAAAACAACTCATGACATATTAAAAATATTAAATGTCGACATGTATATGAAAATATGAAACAATAAATAGCCGACAAATAGAAATAAATAAAAATGAACCTTCTCATTTTAGTCTAGTGCATTCTTATTTACATTCTATGGTATCTTATATAAATTATTATTTTTTCCATTATCATAATTAAAATCTTAAAACATATAGATTGTTTTAAATCCTACTTCATTTATTCCAATTTTTAAGTATTTATGTAAAGGGATAGGTTCTATTTTCTTCGATAATATTATTGATAAGTATTTTAAGATGAATAATGGTTGTAAGATGCTAGAATTTGAGGCAGTATGATAAAAAGTATCAGATTCTAGGATCACATGGGCCTAACTACTTTTCAAAACACATAATTCAAATTCAAGGAGAAAAACATACAATAAAAAAATAATAATTATTCTATTATTTCAATATGTATAATAAAATATGTGAGAAAATTTATATTGGTATTTGTTGTAACTCAAATCTATATTATCTTTTTTGTTTGAATCCATTCCTTTTTTTTTGTCTTGGTCAGATTTAACCCATTATTTATAACCAATCCAAGACATCCTAAAAGGGTCCTCTAAGTGTTAAAAGATGTAAAAAATATATAATAAGTATAAGTTTGGATTGTTCTAGTGCTTTTCTTGGTGTTTTGTGTGTATGTTAACCTTTCAAACTTTTGGGGTTGTTCGTACTTGCATGCCTTCCCTCCTAATCTCAAAAACCCACTTAAGTCCTTGTTAAATTTTTTCTAAGTGTTTCTTTTTCAAAGTTTCCCATCCCTTGGGTATTATTGAGCCTCAAAGCTCGAAAGTCTATTAAAATTTTAATTTCTTTACATCTGCTAAAATTTCAAACTTCCTCATCCGCCCCATCCCTTGGTACCCTTTCCTTTTCATAGCCACTCCCTAAAATTTGATCCCTTGTGCTCCAAATAGTTTCTAAATTCAAATGTAAGGTTAGACTTTAGCCTACCCTTAATTGGGCACCCATTAAACCATTAACCCCCCCCAAAGTTTGAAAATTTGCCAATTTTCTCAATATAACCTATCAAATTTAGAATTTTGACCTAGTCCTATCTCAATACTAAGTTAAGAGATATCCAAACTCCCCAATATTGACATATTGATGCCTTCTTTCTATCGAGGTTCCTCATTTAGCCTTCCCCATCTCACATCCTTTTTAGCATGACTTCCCTATCACCCCTGATTCCTAGATTCCTTGATTCTCCAACACACTAATACTTGGCATTTAGTGTATCACTCCCCTTTCCCCTAACATGGTCTTCTTTGTTCATTGTACCATTTATTTCTATGGTGGATTAGCAGGATTCTTCAAGGGGTTCTCATTGAAGTTTCAAGATGTTTCATCCACGTATCCTTGGCATTATAAAGACTTGATAAATTTTAGAAGCTCGACACACAGGGGAGAACATAGTGTATTCATCATCCTCACAGATAGGGATGTTCCCCCCTCCAAGTCGAACATGTTATGAAGAGTTTGATATATGAAAGAAATGTTGGTTTCTATTAGAGTTTCAAATTACTTCATACTCTCATCCCAAGTATTGACAAACAATGATTTATAACAATATTTAGAAGCCCAAAAATGGTATATAGTGAGTATCATTACATTTATGAAACCTCCTAAACTACTAATTCATAACATCTTATGGCCTAATAAAGTACACAATAAATATTTCAAAAGTGTAAAGGCCAAAGAGAGCTTGATAATTTTAAATGGATAGTACTCTAATATTTATTCAAATGTTGACACAATGGGAATGGTGCATCCTATTTTTACCCACGCCTAACTACTTTCTATTGTTGTAGAGATTATACCAACTACCTCATTGAATTTATATGTTTTTCTCTTCATCTATGGCATCTATTTGCAGGGAGTTCATCGAGGTCATTGATTTTAAATTGCTATAGTGTAAATTTTAGGATCAGTGCCTAGTGGGGTTAAAAGGGTTTTTTTTCTTCTTTTTGAAAGAATTGGTTAGTTATTATTCTAAGTAGACTTAATTGGTGTTAGATATTTTTAGGGATTCAATTATTGAATTTTAGTTATAAGAAGGAAATGGATTTAGTTGAAGTTTTATAAGAGAATATTGCAAAGAGTATTGCAGGTTTCATATCTCTAGGAATATATGTAAATTTTTAGGTAATGCCTAAATGCACCATAGGTTTCCTCTTTTAACAATTGTTATTATGAGTGTATATTTGATTTTATAAATGTAACCACATTTTATAACTATTAAAATATTTGTAATGATCATTTTATATTTACACATGGATTTGTGGAACTTAGTAATGGATTATTAAGTATGGTTTATCTATGAGACTTATAAACTGATGAGACTTATAAACTGATGCACTTTTATGCTTTTATCACCTATTATGTGACTTTTGTTTCACTATATTTTTTTCTTTTTGAATTTTAATCTACAACTCACTAATATGCATCGATTTAGGAATGCATTAACACAATCAAACAACTAAAAGAACAAATAATTAAAGTAATTCTTTTTCAATCACAACTTTTAGGTAGCTCATGACTCTATAAAATATAGGATAAAAACTCATATAACTTTCCTTTATCAACTTACCTTGTGGTCCATGTAGATTTCCCACACCATATAATTATTGTAGTGGTGTTGCAATCAACTATATAAAGGTATTAAGATAGCTAATTGGTGAAATAGCTGGAGATGAATCTTGCCACTACTTGTATCTCTATCTAATCCACCATGTTTTATTCTTCTTTAAAATGAAATTGGTTTGTTACATCATCTCAATGAGGGAAAAATGTTGACACCAAAAATACTCCACAATCCAATTTGGTTTAATTTATTATCTATACTAATTAAATGTTGATTTATTTATTTCTAACCTTAACCTTTATAATTTGTCCTCCACAAGTTACCTTTTATCTTAAATATTTTACTTCATCTAAGTTTGATACTCCCCATGTAGACATAAGTCTTCCTCTAAGTATGATACCCCATGGAAGCATTATAATTCCTCCAGTTTTAATACCCCTATAGAGATATTGGAATTCCTCCAAGTTTGATACATCCACTGAGGTATTAGTATTCCTCCAAGTCTAAGACTTTGTGGAAGAATCATACTTCCTCCAAGTCTAATAACTTATGAAGTTATCAAACCTCCATCAACCCCATTGCCTTCATGGCATTAAACCTCCATCAACCTTGATACCTTAATGGAAAAAAATTCCCTCAATCTCAATTCCTTTATGGCATCAGACTTTCATCAATCTTGATGACTCCATGGCATTGAACTTCCCTCCACCTTGATGCCCTCCTAGGTATTAGATTTCCTTTATGCAAGCACATACCTCTTTAATTGTTGATACCTTTTAACAAATATTATTTCTTGTCATATTTGATTGAACCTCTTCCACTTCCAATTCTTTTATGTGAATTTTTTCAAGGTCTTAATCACCTAGCCCCTTTCCTTTTTACATTTTTTTGATAAAAAATAGTTTATTAAATCTTCTTAACAACCTAGAAGGAATAAAAAGAATTAGAAAAATAATTATTCTCCACCACCAGTTTTAATAACTTCTTTTTTCTTATTTATTCAACTAAATTAATATCCACCATTTATTTCTATTCGATCCTCAAAATTAATCTATTCATTCGGAAATCTATAGATTAAACCTTTCTAAATCATTTTATATATAAACACAAAAGGTCATACTATTATTTTTCGGAATGAACAAACACATTTCTTAATCAAATAATCCAGAAGTGTATGTAAATTTTGAGTGTACGGTTGAGAAAGAATCATTGGCAAGATGTTTTCATTTTAATTAAATATTATTTTTTAGTTTGTATATTAATCTTGAGGTGATAATTAAATTTGAAATTAATTTTAATATTTGAGGTTTTCATTTGAATTTGATTTCATTTCTTGCTACTCACATTATTAGCACCAATAAGAATGCAAATGTAGGGTTTTATTTGTTGCTTCTACATGGTTATTTCTTTCGTAGATAGTATGGGGTTTTAAAGAAATATTGGATATGAAAGCATTGAAAAATGAAATGAACATAATGGTTTTTAAAATATGTACCATTATTGGTTACAATGGTTAGAGGAATACCACAATGAAAAATGATATGATGGAGAATACACTTGGAAATTTGTTTACTAGTGGTGTAGGTGAGGGGGATCGATTCAACTCAATTAGTGAAATACTTAGTGGCTTTGATAATGAATTTACGATCATTAGAGGAATTAGGTGATATTTATCAATGATATTGAATCCCTAATGGGGAAAATTTCAAGAAGTGGTGATATGGTATGGAGCTTGTTTAATTGCATGAATTAAATCTCCATTTGTTGAAACATGAGACATTGTTTAACATACTAGATAACATCATGTCTCATAGTAGTTTAGTAATTACCTATATGTAGAATTTTATTAAATAAGATCATGCCACTAGTATGGGAACCATAGATACCATCATGGACCTCTTTAAGTGTTGGATTCTTCCATATTTAAACACCTAAGTGAAGGAATATCAAAGCCTCCTCAATATAAAGTATCACCAAGGGTAATTTTAATACCCCTCTGTTTTGCTCTTTGCTTCAGACAACGTTCTACCTTGCTTTGCTTTATTTTTCAGTTGCACTTATACTTTGATATACTCTATGATGTTGTTTATTATTTGATCGCTATTTATAGAGCGATGTGGCCTTTATGCTGTGATGTGATGTTATTATTTGACATGCCTTGATTAGTATAATGATTGTTTGGAATAACATGGTTATTGCACATGAGTAGTTTATATATGTTAGAACTCTCAGTTTCATGATAGTGTATTGGTGAAGGGGACAAAATTGCATCACTCACTTGTGAACGCCCTGTGATTCCATGAATTCCTCTTCACGGTGTGTTCTTATATGATGTTTATATACATGTTCTATTTATGCCTCATTCATAGGTTTGCAGGTTCTTGACATTGACTCCACCTGGCTTCATAGGTTTGAGCGTGTCGACCCAATGGTTATGTTGATTGGGAGATAGTAGTTAGGATACTTGTGTCAAGCCTTTACCCTAGTCTCAGTGTGTCGTCGGGTCTAGTCGATTTCGCTTGTTATAAAATGTTTATTATTGCTTTTAATTATTATGTTAAAATGCTTAAAAAGGGAATTTAATGAATTTAATCATTTAAAGTTGATTATTAGATTAATCTTATTTTAATGTTGGAAGTTTTGAATTAGTAAATTAATTAATTCAATTTAATTGATAAATAGTTTAATCCTAGTATTATATTATTTATTGATTAATTAAATTAGTTAATTAAGTTAAATTTGAAAGGGGAAATATTTTATAATTATTAAATATTTTAATTTTAAATTCTGGAGGATTTTATGCAAAATGGGTTGTTAGAGATATTTTGTGATTTTTAACATGTGTTAGAGAAATTAATGAGCTTTTTGGAAAATTTATTCACGGGAGAAGATTGTGGCTTTGACGAAAGAAGTTGGAAGCTTCTTCACGACATAATCACGGGGATATTTTTTTGTGTTGGGAAATTGATAAAAAGAGTTTTATGTGATTTGCTTGGGTCCTAGAAAAATATTTGAAGAATTTGTTGTAGAAAGAATTTTTGGTATTCTTGCATCTTTAGAAAAAATTATTCTCGGGAATTGTTGTTGTGTTCGGGAAATTGTTTTATTCTGAAGGAAGCTATTGTCCATCTAGGGAAATTGTTTGGAGATGTGGATGAGGCGCTACTTCAGATTTACAAATTCATATGCATTGGACTACAGGTTTATTCTTTAGATTTTGTTAAGTTTTAAATTGAAAAGCTTGTAGATTAGATCTTCTCTGTAAAATGATTGTCTGTGCAAACTTTTAAGTTTGTGTTTTGTGTTAAAAATTGTATTGCCGTAAATAAATTTCTTTGTAGAATAATTTCCTCTGTAGATTGAATTCTTTGTGGAAAACTTTAGAAAAATGGCAAATTGGTATTATAGTGAATCTAGGGAAATCCAGAAGGAAATACTTAGGGATCTGAAAGAAAATTTATTTTTTGTAGAAAAGTTTTCTTGTAGGTTTGATTTTCTCAGGAAATTTCTTGTGAAATTAATTTGTGAGGAATTGTTTAGTTCTATCTTCTTAAGATTCTTGTCTGGGCAAGGTTTAGAGATTCCTCTGCAATTCGGTTGAAAAATTCATCTATGGAATTCACTCTGTAAAATTTTGGTTTCCCGATTATATTTGCAAAATTTGCCTATAGATGGTCGTTTTGGAAAAATCTCCCCAATTAAAATTAGTATGTTGAAATTCCTTATATATATATATTATATATATATGTGTGTATATATATATGCATACACATATACATATATATAAAACATATATATATATATATACATACACATATACATATATATAAAACATATATATATATATATATATATATATATATATATATTTATATTTAAATACCTGTCATTTAATAATGTCTGTGTGTATATATTGGTTGTCGCCGTATGAAAAAATTCTTTTAGTGGAGGTTTTTTTATTCATGTTTTTATTTAAGATTTCTGTGGTGGGGGAGTTTTCCACACCGCCCCCACACAGGGAGGGTGTGACTGCCTCATGAGGCAGCACCCTCCATAGTGTGGAGGGAGGGCTACCTCATGGGTAGCTCAACCCCCACATCTCATAACAGGCCGCACCAAATGGAGATTTGGGGGGGGGGGGCGGGGGGGTTCGGCCACAACTGACCCCTCCCCATTAATAATATGCTTTATCATTTCGTAAATCCTACGAACTTAATTTATTTCATCTACCAAAAGTATCTAGAATGTGATTCAGATTTGGGATATAATATAAATTTTGGAATATATATATTATATATATATTTATATATGTTTATATTATATATATATGTATTTATTATATATGTATATATTATATATATATGTATATATTGTTTTATTTTTATTATAAAAGGAAAAGTATTTGGTTAAATAGTTTAGTAATATATATATATTTTAATTTATTTAAAGAATAATCACAATATAAAATATTTAATTTAATTATATATATATTTTAGATATATATATATATATAAATGGATTATATATTTAAATGTTCTATTTTAATTAATGCATGCATAGGATCATTGAAGATAATTTTAAAAGTGATAGAGCTGAATAAGAAAATTGCCATTTTATTAAAAATAATCGAGGAATTGTAGTATTAGACAAATTGGTTTTCTTCTCTATCTGTTAAAGAGTTTTTAATTTAATTAGTGAAATTGAGCAATTTTTTATATTATTGTTTTCACTACATGAAAGTGGATTTAGGAAATCCAAACAATAGATTTAATTATGTTAGGATTGTCCTTTGTATTTGATTTCTTCTAGTTTCATTTTGGGGGGAAAAATTGGTTAAAGTGTCAGTCATTAATTTGTAAGTCCTCCAGAAGAATCTTTAGATGATGGGGGCTTGTTGTATTGTAATTTCAGCCCATTTTAATTTACCTTGGGTAGTGCATGGAGTCATATCAGTGATTTACCGATTTCCACGAATGGGGATTTGTGTCTCCTAGTTTGGAGTGAATTTGTCTAGTTTTGCCTCTAATGTTTGGAGTGGATTTTGTTTAAGTGTTGCCTCCTATGTCTGGAGTGGGTTATCTTATCTAGCTTTGTGTGCTCTATGGTAGCCTTGGTGGTTGGTTTTGATATGTGAGTTGTCAAGTAGAAGAGTGGCTTCCGTTAGGCACCAAAGCCCTAAAGAGGTAAACTGGATAACCTTCAGAAGTAGTTAATCAAGTGAAAACATAATTAAAGTATTTATGGGATTGGGTAGTATTTCATATTAAGTAAGATAATTTAGCCTCACTCATGGACTCAAGTGCTTGTTTGGGCTTGGGATGAGTGGAAGGCCTGGAATGGCGAAGGTCATTTACATTGTCTTTTCGAAAGGTATTTGATTCCACATGAGTGAGTATGGGGGCCAGGGATCACTTGAGGCTACCAGGATATCCCAAGATGGGGGTTGGGGCCTAGGAAGATCCTCATTGGATATCCCATCTCAAGTTGTGTGATGACACTCTTTCTACGACGACGATTGGTATGTTGGTTTATGTGTATGGTAATGTTAACATACTTGGTTTGTTCATCTTTGGAAGTAATGTAACCCATGTTTAGTGTTGTAGTGTTGTACTGGTGTTTGCTTGAGTCAGTATGAGCCAACTTGCGTCTAGAGGTAATAGGTTTGGTCATGTATCCTTCTAACTATCTCCTAGCACGGGGGGGTGGGCCTTCGGGTACCACTTGGTTGGGAGGAAAGTGCACCCTACACTGTTAGGTCCCCCTTTATCTGCAGTTCGTGATGGTGAGATTTCCAATTGGAGAGCTCGTGGATTCCAGCATGTTATTTTATACTTTGTAATTGTTATAGATGGCTCTTGTATTTTATTACCCCTCAATTGTATTCAAGGATATTTCTTGCATTATGTAACACATTTGTATGAACTACCTCATTCGGGGAATGAGTGATGTAATCTTATTTGATGAGTTAATGTTAGATGGAATCTTGATGTAATTCTTATCTTTATGATGTAATTTCATGTATGGAATGTATGAACATTTATTTCGTTAAGTGATTAATCATGCTATGGATATGTATATGTGTTTTATATATGGGTTTAAACATAACCTTAGTCTCGTAGCCTTAGAGGATTTTGGCAATAGATAGTGAACTTTTATACTTTTAAATAAATAAAAAATTGTGCATTTTCGTAGATTATTGCAACTTCCTCTAGGGTTACGTGGTGGGGCATTATAGTAATGAAGAGGGTGGTACATTGGATAAGAGATTAATGTTGAGTGTGAAATTTTAGGTGGTAAAATTTGATCATGTAAGTATATATAAATATCATGATACCAAGGAGAATAAAGAAAAAAATCTTGCTTACAAATTTAGAATATGTGACATCATACCAGGGTATTAAGAGTTGATCAACTAAGAATTAATTTTTTTTGACTAGTTTAAGGAATATCCCAAAGAACTAAAAATGTTTCCATAACATATGAAACTCAATTATGAGGACAATATACTTGTTCAAATTGAATGTATGTAAAATGATACTTAAAATTTTTGACCATTCATTTATAAGAGAGAAAATTTTCATTTTTTGTTTGGTATTCATCATTAACATAGTTTATTATTTGTAGAGAAGGGGGATTCGCTACTCACGAGTTCTCTTCATTCAGAGAGCCTTACGAGGTGAACTACCGTAAACCACCTCAAGGAACAATGTGAGAGTTCTAGAATCGGAAAGAGTAGGTCACAAATATTTTCTAGATAGGTTGACAAGCTCTTGACCAAAGGACGATAGAGAAAAATAAGGATGATAGTGCGATGTGCTAGCATCCTAGATGTGCTTTGGCATCTTGTACAGACCAAAAAGTGAGAATATCTCAAAAAATGACAAAGTGGCTACTTCTACTCTAATTGCTAAGAAGTCTTAGAATGTGAGAAGGCAACAAAATATAACAGAACTGAAATAAAGTAAAATAGAAATGATAAAGATAAGGAGAAGAAAGAATTTTCTTACAAACACACAAGTGATGAAGCCTCCAACACATGAATGTATTCAATACCTGCATACGTAAGATCTAGAGAAATTGTTGGGGTTGTATAGGGGTTTGCTCAGTTAAACCCCTGTTTTGGTGCTCCCACCTCCACGAACAACCAGATCGAAAGAAAGAGTGTAATCAAAATGGAAAAAGCGTGTGGTGAAAGAATAAACCGCTTCAAGAGTAGAAATCTCACCACCAAGTATGAGTGATAATAACGATCCCCGCTCGAGCAGGAGAACTCGTATCACAAAAGAGGTGATTAAAGCAATCCTGACTCAAGGAGGAGAACCTGTATCACAAAGTAAGGATGCAATAGATAGGGGATATGGAATCCCAAGATGTTCACAAGCATGAGATAAGGGAAATGAAGCTAAAAAGATTAAGGAAGCCAAAGAGGGAAACAAAGAGAGCTGCAAGAAGCAAGATTGTTGCAAAGGGTGTTGCTAAGAGAGATTGAGAGTGTTTGAAGGTGTTGTACATAACAAGTTGTATGAAGTTGTGCAAGAAAAAGTTGGAGAGTAGAAGGATAGAGCCAAAGCTATAGAGAAGTTGGAAGAACTTAGAAGAAGCAATGGAATTGAAAAGGTAGCATTAAAAAAGAGAATAAGAGGGAAAAGAAGCTTCCCGAGTTGTTTCAAGGAATCTTGAGCTATTAGAACCAAAAAAATGCGATGAAAAGTGGAAAACATGTAAGGAAACAATAATTTGAATGTTGAAATGTCATAGGACGCTAGAGCGATGTAGAGAGGTCTGTCCGATGTGCTAGTGTCTTAACACATCACACTACTAAACGACGAGAATGAGAGAAGCATTAGGTTTGATGTGAAGTTGACCAATAAGGGTAGCTATTGAAAAGGGGTGTTGGAGCATCCTAAGAGGGAAAAAGGATGATGTAGGGCCTAAAATGAGCCTACACAAGATGCTAAGGGAGTGGACACTAAAGCAGATGCAGGAATGCATGTGAAATTGCAAGGAGTGCAATTTTATGACTATACATTTTTCCCCCACTTTAGCGGGCATATGAATCTACACTAATATGCACGCTAAAGGAATTCTACTAAAAATAAATTACATCATATGGCAAAAGGATACTGTAGAGGAAGCAAAAAAATCTTTGAATCCAAGGAAGCATTCCACCAAGATGAAGACCTACAAAACAAATGCATTAGACAAGAAAAACCTGCAGTAGACAACAATGTTAGAACATAAGAAGCTAAAGGATTTGAGTCAGAAAAGTGAAAGAGACCTTGATGTAAAAGGTTGTCTTAGTACCATGGGTCATCCCCAAATTAATAAATAACACATAGAAAAATTCTAAAATAAATAAAGGATGGGCATATACTCAGGATGAAGAAGATGAAAATATTTGATCAAGTATACACAAAAGAGAAGGGAAGAGAGAAAAGAATTTAAGAGGGAGAAGCTGGAAAGGAATAAAAAATTCAAGAGAGATGGCTCCACAAGTACTCACTCCTGAGGAGGTTTGAATAAAAGACTCCATAGCCCCGTAAAATTATGAAGCTACACAAAGTACACTGAAGGCCCTCAGACCAATGATGGAAAAATCCCACAGGATGAAAGCATCTTATAAGCCCATAGAATTGCAAGGAGGCAATCCCCAAGTTCTCTTAGATGAAGGAAACCCATGAAGTATGCACCTTACAGGCTCACAGACCTACAAGAAGGTATCCCCCAAGATAACTCACATGAAGGAAACCCATAGAAAAAAGTGCCTTACAAGCCCACAAACCTGCAAGGAGGCATCCCCCCAAGATCTCTCACATGGAGGAAACCAAGAGAAAAAAGTGTCTTACAAGCTGGCGGACTTGCAAGGAGGCGTCCCCCAAGATATCTCACATGAGGGAAACCCAAAAATGTAAGGAGACTCTATAGAGTCGAATTGGAAAGTGGCTTTATAGGTGCACCTACAAAGTGACATGTCTACCCACAAATAAAGCATGTCTAAAAGAAAAGAGGCCACGTAGGTAGTCAAGCGGAAAATCAAGTAGACCATCAAAAAACTAGAATGTTGTCAAACGGGCCCCTTAGGAAACCTTCAAAGAAAGGGGGTCCACCCAAGGGATACTCTATTTGAAAATCGAGGTCTATTCAGGCTACCCCCAAGCTAGACGCTAATGAATTCATTTGAGAAAAAATATTTCAAAGGGGGTCCCTCAGGAACCCTTCAAAAGAGAAAAGGGGTCCACTCAAGGGAAAATTCATTTGAAATACAAAGAAAAGAGGAGGTCCTTTAAGAGGGACACACATCTCCAGAACAATTTATCACTACCCCCAACATACAGGGGAGGAGAACCATGTAATATACTTAGAACATGCAGGATAGAGGTAAACCTCGACATCACTTGCCATTTGAATAAGTGGTAGGTGCATCAACAAATAAATGAGTGATGGAATCCAAATTACGAAGTTGTATTTTATTTTTCAAGGCCTTACATTCACTAGTGGAATGACCAGGCACTCAATGATATGCATAGAAATAATGCTTTGCTTTATCATGTTTGTAAGAACTCTTAGGAGGAAGAGTAATTAAGCAGGCTTTAAGAAGCCTCAACAAAATACACTCTTTCTTAGAAAAAAAATGAGGAGCAGGAAGGAACCCTTTCTCTTGTGGAGAAATACTTGGCTACTCACAAGGAGAAGACATGAAGATAGTAGATAAGGGAGGATGGACCAATCCATGAGAATGAGGTTGGGCGGACATCTTATCAACATTCAACCATGGCTTCTTCTTAGATTGTTCATTCAAGAAAACAAGCCCCAAATTATGCTTGCGAGGTACAAATTCTATGGGGACCTGAAGTCCTTGTTTATTACACCCACAACCTTTACGCCCATAGCCATATTTAGATACAAGCTTAAAGACAAGGCCATAACATGTTTGCAAATCTTGAGAAGAAGGAGAATCTCCAGATAGAGCATTATTCCAGAAATGGGGATCACACTTCTCTATGGGAACACCATCATCCTTTTTAACATGATTTCCAACATTATCCTCTTTAGCAGAAGTGTAATCAGCCTCTTAAGAAGGAGGATCAACACTAAGAACATTACAATTTATGTTCACACTATCCTGTGATATGAAAGAATAACCATCTTTGATAGCGGGCCTGGATGATGTTATTGGAAGACTTGAGTGGGCTCAGTCAAATTGATATTCTCCAACGAAGGATTATGTAAATTCTAGAGAACCCCAATCATCTCCAAAACATACATTCTCTTGAGAAGAGGTAGAAGGATTCAACTTAATATTTCTTGCTTCAGAAGGATCTTCTTTAGGGACATCTATCTCAAGAGTATCCTTTGTAGTAGGTACTACTCGAGTAAACATTGAAACATTGGAAGACACTGAAGGAATAAGAGTAGGCACAAATGAGACTTGACCAACAACTTCCATCTCACATAAGTGCACAACTTCAGGGTCAGCCTTGACTGTAACTACTCGATTATTGAAAATGAACTTAATAGATTTATGCAAGGTAGACAAGATTTATGGTAACGGGTCCCAACATCAAAGGAAAGACTATCATGCCTAAAGGTTTCCGACCGACATTATCAAACCCACGAATGACATCTGAAGAAGCATTAAGAGAAGATAAATCAATATTAATCTTAGGCAATAGATCAATTCTACATACATTGAGTGCCGAACTCGCATCAATGAGAGTATATATAATGCCAATTTTATTAATATTAACTATAATAGGAGGGCCCTTGTCCTCCATGAAGGGCTTATTTTACTAATTATGGAAAATTTCAAGACTCTTCTCCCTGTTCCTACAATCAAGGGCGAGGAGAAAAATTTAAGTGATGAGTCTAGGTCATTGGGGTTAGATTCCTCTTCAAAGGAGGAGGAATGGAATGAAGAGGAAGAGAATATTTCTCCTGCGACTATGACTACATCTTCAAAGAAGAGGAAGGTGGCTGGTGCTAAGAGTAATAGGCCACCTAAGCGGCTTTCCCTTTTTGGGAGTGACGACATGGAGTTGGGATCAGATGATCCTTATCCCAAGTCTGTGGAGGTGGTTGTTGGTAGAGATGTTGTTGATGGTGGTGGTGAGGTGGGGACATGGGATAAAGATGTGGGTGTGGTTGACAAACTGAGGAGGCTGTTGATGCGTATTGCTCACCTAAAGAACAAGGCCTTGGATTTTCTGACCAAGGACCCCAATGATGCTGGTGATGATAAGAATTTTGGTGATAAGATAGTGACCATTGAGGATTCTCCTATGTAGGATTTTGTGAAGGAGGAGAAGGAATTGGAGAATAGGGATCAGGATGAGGAGGATGTGGAAAAGAAAGAAGCCAAAAAGGAGCCTTTGAAGGTAAATCCTCTTTCCGATGACTTTTCTTATCTTGATGATAATGCTACCACCATGTATGATTTAGTGGGCATGGGTATGGCTAGGGCTACTAGTACCTTTAAAATAGCTAAGTGGACTCTGTAGGAGTTCAATAAAATTAGTATCAAAATTAGAGGTTTGAAGGAGAATCTAAAGAATGCTCCAAAAGGTTTGGTGTCAAACATTGTTATTGACAGAATGGTGGACCTGGAAGGTTCCTATCATGAATTTAAATCTCTGTGTGATGAAATATTGTCTGCTTTGGAAGCCAAGGTTTTAGGTATAAATTCAGATATCAAAAATAAATCGCAGGCCTGTCATATCTCTGTAAAGAACAATGCAGACTCCTTGGAAGTCCTTTTCAGAAAAATTAGTGAGCTCAGGGAGCATCAAGTTTATTTCTCTGAGCTTATGGAGAAAGAGTATGCAACCAAGGGTAAAGGTAAAAAAGATTCTAAGGATGATGAAAAAGGACCTGTTGTCAAAGGGTCAACTGATTGGAAGAAATTATTTGTTGTTGAGAAGGAGTTGTTGGATATGGTTGAAAAGCATAGGAACCAACAAATGGAGGTGGCCAACACTCTAAGTGGATTGAACTAGTACCTAGTCTTTTACTTTGTTACTTTCTGTTTCTTGTTTGGTTGTAGGTTTCTTTTAGGTTGTTTTGTTTTTTGGTGGTTGTTGGGTGCTGACAGTTGCTTATTGTCATATTTTTTCGGTCAGCACCCGCTCTATTGTGTTTTTTGTCTATTGGGTTGTTGTTGGTGGTCTGTTAAATATCTTTTCGTGCAACATTTTGTATTTTTTGTTGTAAAGGGTTTCAGGGTCCCTTCAAAACCTGTTTTCCCTTTTAATCAAAACTATAATCATTAGAGGGTCTGCTTGCTTCTGTACTTCTGAAGGTGGGAGTTCTTGTAGATAAAATGTAATATTCGGTGAATCCACATGAATATGAGCTATCAATGTATCAACATCTGCCAACCTAGCAGAAGAAGGCAAGAGGATCTTAGGAAATGCTTCTTGAAGAATACCTTGATAAACCAGAGCAGACTGAAGCAAGTCCCACAGTGAGGTCTTAGCTGGAGTAACTTGAAGTTGCTCAACAAGATCATAATTATTGGGTGCTTTAGTTGTAGGTTTAGGAGTTTGAAGAAGGCTTGGTTGTTTATTCAGCCTATTCTCATAAGTATGGGCTACCGCTCTATAAGAGGGAGCCATAGAAACATTGAGAGAATCAATCTTAGATGTAACACCATTAATAGAACAAATACTTTTAGGATAATGACTAGCTAGAGTCAAATAAATAATAGGTATCTTAGGCCTTTGAGGGGCAACAAAGACATAGTTTACATTTACAGACTCATCACAACTAGAGGACTAATTATTTGAAGACATATTTGTTGGAAACAAGCTACACTGAGAGGGGGGGTGAATCAGTGTTGTGAAAAAAATAACTTTATTAACCTTTAACTTCAAAGCATTAACAACATTCAATCATAATGCATAAACATGAAAATAAAAAAAACACCATAACACAAATCTTTTTACGTGGAAACCCTGTTAGGGGAAAAACCACGGTGGATGGCCAATCCACAATTATGATCTGAGTATACTCAAATGAATATTACAAAAATGGGAATGCACTTCTAGAGCTCACTGCTCAAAGGGAAGGCTCACTGCCTTACAAAAGACAATCAGATTAAAACTATCTAAAATTTTGAACTGAGAAGATTAGCATCTACAAATGCCTGATTATAGTTCTAGTTAAGCACAATAATAGATCTACTTCCTTACAAACTGATTTTGCACTTCTGTTCTGTTATGCTCATACACACAATACATATCTTCTATGCGCAAGTGAAACTGCACTTAATCACACTTCCGCTCTGCTCTTATTCACAATTCACACCAATACACGACACATACATCATACAAAATGATACAGACAATCTTATATATATATTCGCAACATAGAATTCAATTACACTTTGTCGGCTTCAATAGAATACAAAAATAATTACAATTGTCAGCTAGATCCATGATTAAATATTTACGCGCATCCTCCAAAGTCTGTTAAGACATAGAGGGGACCCAAACAAACATGATCAAGCACAAAAACATTTAGTTAATTATTCCCTATACATCCGCAACACAATATATTCATGAAGTTGGCTCCAACATAAGAAAAACTGGGAATAAGCTAACCATACCTCCTAAATTCCACATGAATTGATACAAGCCACTGCGCTTAAGAAGTAACAAAGATTATATGCCAAAATTCACTTCCTAAGATGCGTACGACAAAATAATAACATAAAATCTTTATACAGATCAATGAACATTATGCAACCAGATACTCTATTTTTCCTTACCAATATTCAATCTGCCTATCAGTATGATCAAATGATAATGTGCGTATCTGATCATCAACTTGAGTTGCCATCAATGAAAACACTAAGTGACACTGTGGTGTCTCTTGCCAACAATCTCCCCCTTTGGCATTGATAGAAACACTTAGTGAAAAATGACTAAGTGCTGGATTAGTACAAGATAGACTACACTGCCTTCTCCAAAATTCAAAAATGCAATTCTCCCCCTGAGATGATTAAGAATTTTTCACTCCACACTTCTCTCCCTTTGACATCAATGGAAAAGGCAGGGATCACACACCAAAAATGGATCAATCAAAACTATTATGTAAAAATGCTTCTTTAACTTACAAGAGCTGAAAAATATCTGCAAAGTCTTTCTTTAGTTGAATCAGGTTGGCGTCCCAAACTCTTTTGAGACTCTCCATGATTGTGATATGGCCATAGATCATATAAGATTGTGTCTCTATTGATTCCAGGTTGGCCAAATCACCAACTATCATAGAATCCTCTCCTTATTTTAGAGCACTTGACAGTATATCAATCTTTGGACAAATTGTCCATCTAAGTTCACATGTTCTATTTATTATTCTCATATTCCAAGATTTTTATCTTATCAAGCAAAGACATTACTTCATCTTCTGTTTTTCTAATACCACCAGATAGAGGATCAAATCCATCAGAAATGGCGCTTAACTGTTGTTCCAGATCTCTGATCTTCTTCTCATTTGCTTCAGTAAACTTTGATAAAGACAAACATACCTTGTAGATCTTACCAACTTCTAATAAATAATTTTGTACATTCTTTATACATGTGGCTGAAATAGTTTTGTCTTTGGCAATCAATACCTTCAATCTATTGAATCTTTTAACATCAAATTCCTTTTGTACTTTTGCCATAGCAGATTTTTCTAGTGACTCAAAATGAGTACTCACTGAGTTGATAAGATTTTTCAGGTCACCGGATGGAGATCTAGTCGGGTCTTTGACAAAAGAGGACATGATCTTCTCCAATACTCCAGATGCAAGATTCAACAATTCACCATCTTTAATGTGAGATTTCAGTAGCTCTTCTTGGGCTTTCGCTTGAGTGAACGAAGCTACTTTCATTTTCTAGATTGGGCTTAAGGTAGACAGGTCAATAGGACCTTCAATTAGTTCTGGTTCAATCTCTTCCTTGTGATCAACCAAGAATTTCTTCAATGCCTCAATAGTGTCTGTTGCCTCAGTTGGAATTGGCTTGGCATCATCTTTCTTTTCCTCAACTATTGCTTCCTCAGTTGAAGGTTTTGATTTATCTTCAGATATTTCTACCTTGTCAATTGATACATTCTCAGGTGCCTCCACTTCCATAGGAATTTCGGTGTTATCTTTTGCAAGAGGAATTTGGAAGTTTTCAGCAGCATCAAAATTTCTTTCTTCTGCATCTTTCACCAAATCAAATGAGACATTATCAGCATGTGTTTCCTTAGCCACAGCTTCAATTATTTCATTCAACAATATTTCCCTTAGAATTTTCTCTATTTTTTTTGTGACTTCATCGGTTAAACCAATCATAAGCTTGTTAACCCCTGTTTTTCTTTTAAATTTCTTTTGGGCTTGGTTCAAAAGTGTCTTCATCTCATCCACAGACATTACTGGACATAATTCTACAATAATAATTTCCCTCATTTGTTCCTCTTCAGTTCTAGCACTCAAAATTTTTGATTCTAGAATGTCATACAAACTTCTAGGCAAACTATGCATAATTTCAATTAGTACTTTATTGAAAGTATTCATATGTTTTATCATTGCTTCTTCAAGAATTGTTTTGTTAGTTTCATCAAAATACTCATACCATTTTCAAAGTGGTTTTAGATTTCCATCCTTAACCAAAGCTTTTTCAATTGCTTGTACTGACGTACCTGGTTTGTGAGTCTTTTCTTTATTCTTTGCTTGATCATTCTCACTAGAAGAATTGCCTTTTGTGACTATTTCTGCCTTGGTACCTTGATGCCTGATCTCTTTGAAACCTTCATCTGACTCAATTTCCTCATCATCAGAAACAACCATATACACTCTTTTTCTCTTTTTCCTTCCTTCCTTTCTAGATCTCTTAGACTCAGTTTTTACAAGGGCGGGCTTAGCTCCAGGAGCTGAATGAAATACAAAGCTTCTAGTTGTTCTAGTTCGAGCATATGGTGTTGCTGGATAAGATGATTGAGTTCTAGATGCCTCCTTTGCTGCTTCAAATTCTTGCCTCTTTTGTCTGGCTTATTTTAATAATTCTATAGATACCCCCATGCTTTTTGGAAGAACTTCTACTTCTTTTCTAACTCTTTTAGTAATCATAGGTTTCTCGAGTTCATTATGAATTGGTGTGTCCTTTTCTACATATGTACCAAACCTTTCCTCTACCGAATCCAGTGGTTTGATCAGTATGTATTGGGTATACATATCCAGAACTTTCCCATGAACTTCATTTCCCAAGGGCATGATCTAGATTATTCTAGGATCAACCGCTTCCATCATACATTGATCAACGTCCACCATGAAACAAATTGATTCCTTGTACTTCTCTACAATAGAGGTAGGAATCCTCTCCATTTCTTACATGATAGATTGAAAAACCTTGAAGTATCCCCACATAGCTACATTTCTTGTTTTGATATATGTAACATTGTACAATAGATCTCTGATTTGTTCAGCTACCAGCTTGTTCTTTTCCCACTGAACCTTTCCTACTCCCGAAACTTCTCCCATGAAATAACAGAATAAACACAAAAAGCAACTTACTATATTTGAAATATTTTTTCTTGTCTTTCTTTATCTTTGCAAGATTTTCCATTAACTGAATTCTCAGTAGTTCACAGAGGTCGCAATCTACATTTTCCTTCACAATTTGGTAGGCGACATAGATTGATGTGCCAGGCACAGAGTTGTCTCGGCTAGAGTGGTAAATCTTGTACCCAGTCACCATAGATGCAAATTTTACATCTATATCAGCAATGTTATGAATAGTCATTGCCCTTCTATCATATATAGATCTTGTAGCATCAGTGACGGTTTTCTTTTTTACAAATTTTAAAATAGGTAATCCACCAGAAGAGTTTAGACCGGTTATTGCATTGATAGCTTCCTTTGTAATTTTGAACAGAATGCTAAGCCACATAAATTCATCATGCACATGAATCAAAACATAACAAACCGACTTTGGCTCTCCAAATATGTGAAATTTTACAATCTGTGTGAATTTCTTTGTTTCCAGGATTTTTTGTTTTGGCTTTACATAGTAATCTTCTCCAATGATATGGTTATTGTATAGATTTAGAAGTTGAGAAATTCCTAGTTCTTCAATATTTGCATGAATATAAACCCTAATATCTTATGTGTGTAGAACTCCATACAGAACAGATGAAAACACTCCTAATAGATCAGTCTCTAATGACTTGTAAGGATTCCATTTTAATTTAGGACACGGTATGTCCTTGACTTCACTACTAGAGGATTATTCATTTTGATCAAATCACAAGTTCACAAAGTTTTCTAAAAAATACCTTTTTTTCTGGATCGCAATTTGAATGTTGAATCACTTCGACGCTTGAATTTTGCCTCAAATCGCCAATGATCATCTAAGAGCTCTTCAAACTTCTTTTCTCCAAATGAAAAGTGACAAATGAAAAGTAGTAATGACGTTTTATCACATACATACCTAAAAAAATTTCACAATAAATGCTTCAACCGTAATATGTCTGGTTACCCTGTTCCTGTACACTGTGACAAGTAAAAATTTTGCGGACCTCCAGTATAGCATACCATTTTCTCAAATGAGTTTAACAACATTTGTCAATTGTTTATGCATCTACTGTACACATCCACACCTGGTGACATTTACCAGTTAGGGGGTTATATGATTTTCTTGACTGCTCCCCCTAGGCAAAGATGTGAGACTAATTCCCAGAGGAATTACCAGAAGTAGGTTCTGGTGCTACCACATTTTCTTCAACAGCAATAGAGGGATATTTCTTTATGCATTTCTTCTGAATTTCTTGTCTGACTACATCTGTAGTGAGTTTCCTTTTCCCTTGATATTCTTTTGCATGTTTTTCCTTTGATTTACCGTACCTCTTTTGTTCCAACAGAATGTAGCAGTCTATCCAATTTTGTTGCAGTTGTAGCACACAACATTAATTTTTTCAGACCAGTTATTCCATTGATTTCCTCTTGATCTACATTGGTTAGCAGTATGGCCAAGTCTATTGCATGTATAACATCTGATATTTCTATGAAATTGATTCATCAAATTTTTGCATTCATTTGACTTATGACCAACCTTACGAAAATTAAAACATTGACCTGAGAAAGATGGACCACTTTGATTCATCCTACTTCTACATTGAGAATCCATGTGTCCAAAATTATTGCAATTATAACAGTATCCATTAAATCTTTAAGTATTAGGTTGCCTTACCGGATACCTTCCAATTTTGTTGATTTGATTTCCTTATTTGGATCTCTTTTGCTCGGATTTGGAGCTTTCCCCTTCTTCATATCCAAGACCTCGTTGGTCACCATGAGTCCTTTGACTACTAATTAGTTCATCAAGCATGGAAAATCTATCTTTGAACTTCTCTTTATACTCATTTTTTTGTAGCAAGTTCATTTTTGAGATCATCCAACTGTCTTTCAAGTGCTTCTTCACTATTTTTAGATTGTTCCAATTCATCATCCAGTCGGCTGCATACTTCAAATTTTTCTTTCAGGGACTGTGCTAGGTTCTCTTGATTTTTATTTCTATCTTCAATCTCCTTGGTCATCTTCATCATGATAGATTCCATCTCATGCTTTAGGTTTATTATCTTTGGCAAGATTTTCACATTCTTTTGTCTTTTCTTTCAAAGCTTGATTGAGTTGTTCTTCCTCAATGCTCTTACTATCACTCTACTTAATCTGATCATAGAGTTCCTTTCTTTTCTCTCTAGACTTATTGATTTTGTCTTTCAAAGACTCAATGAATTTCTCAGCATCTGAGAGGTTTCCTTGTAATTTTTGAACTTCAACCTTTGACTGATCAAGATCATCTAGGGCCACCAAAATCTATTGTTGAAGACTGCTTGAATCCATTAGAACACCTTCCAAGATCTCCCCAATCATTTTAGAATTCTTTCAGATGAACAAGCTCTAATACCAATTATTGGAAACAAGCTACACTGAGAGGGGGGGCTGAATCAGTGTTGTGCAAAAATTAACTTTATTAACCTTTAACTTCAAAGCATTAAAAACATTTAATCATAATGCATAAACAAGAAAATAAACACAATACCATAACACAAAGATTTTTACATGGAAACCCTATTAGGGGAAAAAACACGATGGATGGCCAATCCACAATTATGATCTAAGTATACTCAAATGAAGATTACAAAAAGGGGAATGCACTTGCATTCAGGCACACTGCTTAGAGATCACTTCTCAAAGGGAAGGCTCACTGCCTAAAGGAAAGGCTCACTACCTTACAAAAGACAATCAGATTAAAACCATCTGAACGTTTGAACTGAGAAGATTAGCATCTACAAATGCTTGATTACAGTTCTAGTTAAGCACAATAATAGATCAGTTTCCTTACAAACTAATTCTGCACTTCTGTTATGTTATGCTCATACACACAATATAGATCTTCTACGTGCAAGTGAAACTGTGCTTAATTGCTCTTCTACTCTTCTCTTATTTGTAATTCACACCAATACAAAACACATACATCATACAAAATGATACATACGATCTTATATATGTATCCGTAACATAGAATTCAATTATTCTTCGTTGGCTTCAATAGAATACAAAAATAATTACAACTATCGGCTAGATCCATGATTAAATATTTATGTGCATCCTCCAAAGTCGGTTAAGACATAGAGGAGACCCAAACAAACATGATCGAGCATGAAAAAATTTAGTTAATTATTCCTTATGCATCTGCAACATAATATATTCATGAAGTCAGCTCCAACACAAGAAAAACTGGGAATAAGCTAACCAAACCTCCTATCTTCCACACGAATTGATACGAGCCACTGTACTTCAGAAGTAATAGAGATAATATGCCAAAAATTATTTCCTAAGATGCACAACACAAAATAATAACCTAAATGTTTTATACAGATCGATGAACACTGTGCAATCGGATACTCCGTTCTGCCTTACCAATTTTCAATCTATCTGCCGGTATGATCAAATGATAATGTGCGTATCTGATCATCGACTTGAGTTGTCATCAATGACAACACTAAGTGATATTGAAGTATCTCTTGCCAACAATATTCTCAACATTGATCCAAATAGGATCAAATGTGGAAGGAGATTCATCATTCACTAATGCATCATCTCTGGAAGAGAGTGCATCAGAACAAAGATGAGATTCATCATTCACCAATGCAACATCTCTAGAAGAGAGTGTATTGGAATGGAGAGGAGATTCATCATTCACAAATGAAATGCCTCTAGAAGAGAGTGCATTAGAAGGAATAAGAGATTCATCATTCACTAATGCATCATCTCCAAAGGGGAGTGAATTGGAATGCATAGAAGGTAGAGTAACATTAAGGAATGTATCAATAATTTCATCTTCTTGCAACAAGATATCCTCCAAAGCAAGAGGAATCTTATTAGAAGTATCAAAGATACAAAGTGACATGGGCAAAGCCAAGTCACTATCACATGCATGAAATGCAATATCATTAACATTTTTAGCAAAATTAGATACCGAGTTAATAAAAGAAGATATTAAATTCATTTTGGGGTGATAGAATTGAGAAAAACCAAAAATCCAAATTTTTAATTTTTTTTGGTATTTCCTAGGTTCTAGTAATTTGCATTTTCGAAGGTCTTCAGAGTGGAATTTTGGTTTGTAACTTGCATTAGTCCCTATAATTTGATAGCTAAAGGCATTGTATTTTAGGGACTGAAGTAGTCCTCTTGGAGACCTTTCCAGTGGTGCAAACAATTTTGAATTCCGAGCACCGAGTCAAAAGTTATGACCCCTCCAAGTAGGGGTAAATAAATTCCTAGTTTTTCGGTTCACGTCAGGTTCATCAAAATTTAGAGAAGGGAGATTTTATACTCATGAGTTCTCTTCATTCAGAGAGCCTTACAGGGTGACCTGCGCTAAACTACCTCAAGGAGCAATGTGAGAGTTTTAGAATCAGAAAGAGCAGGTCACGAAGATTTTCTGGATAGACTGACAAGCTCTCGGCCAAAGGATGACAATGCAGAATAAGGATGATAGTATAGTATGCTGGCATCCCAGAGGCACACTAGCATCCCAAAGGCATGCTGACATCTCGTATGGACCAAAAAATGAGAATATATCAGAAAATGACAAAGTGGCTACTTCTACTCTAATTGCTAAGAAATCTTAGAATGTGAGAAGGCAACAAAATATAATAGGACTGAAATAAAGTAAAATAGAAATGATAAAGATAAGAAGAAGAAAGGAAATTCTTATAACCACACAAGTGATGAAGCCTCCAACACGTGAATGTCTTCAATACCTGCATGCATAAGATCTGGAGAAATTGTTGGGGTTGTATAGGGGTTTGCCTCAGTCAAACCCTCGTTTTGGTGTTCCCACCTCCACAAAAAAATAGATAGAAAGAGAGTGTAACCGAAATGGAAAAAGAATGTGGAGAAAGCAAAACCCACTTTAGGAGTAGAACCCACACAACCAAGTATGAGTGATAAAAGAAATCCCCGCTCGAGGAGGAGAACCCATATCAAAAAAGAGGTGATAAAAGAAATCCCGACTTGAGGAGGAGAACTCGTATCATGATGTAAGGATGGAATAGATAGGGGATATAGAATCCAAAGATGCTCACAAGCATGAGATAAGGGAGATGAAGCTACAAAGCTTAAGGAAGCCAAAGAGGGAAACAAAGAGAGCTGCAAGAAGCAAGAGTGTTATAAAGGGTGTTGCTAAGAGAGCTTGAGAGTGTTTGAAGCTATTGTAACAAGCTGTATGAAGTTGTGCAAGCAAAAAATGGAGAGTAGAAAGCTAGAGAGAAGTTGTAAGAACTTAGAAGAAGCAATGGAATTGAAAAGGTAGCATTAAAAGAGAGAATAGGAGGGAAAAGAAGCTTCCCGAGCTATTTTAGGGCATCCCGAGATGTTACCATAGACAAAACGAGGTCATGACAAGTGGAAAACATGCACAAAAATAGTTATTTGAACATTGAAACATTGTCAGATTCTAGCGCAACGTGCATAGGTTCATGCGACACGCTAGTGTATAAACACATCACACTATGAAATGATGAGAACAGGAGAAGCATCAGGTTTGATGTGAAGCTGATGAACAAGGGTAGCTGCTGAAAAGGGGTGTTGGAGCATCCTGAGAGGGAAAAAGGATGATGCAGGAGCTAAAATGAGCCTACACAAGATGCTAAGGGAGTGGACACTAAAGCAAACACAAGAATGTATGTGAGATTGCAATGAGTACAATTTTATAACTATACATTATTAACTAAGAATCTCTATATACAAAGAGATCTATTAAATTTTCCATTGAATAACTATTCTAAGGCTAATAGGTAAAGCCTCATATTGAGTGATTATTTTTGTCCATGTGAAGCCCAATCTAAATTATTTTGGTATAAAGTCTCCTTGAGGCGTGAAAAAAAATTCTAGTACCTACCTATGACTAGTTGAAGACTTATGAAAATATAGTTTCTATGTACAAGATCCATCAATTGTGAAGATAGAATCATCAATAAGATCTACAACTAAAAAGCGAATATCCACAAGAGTTGCTTCAACCAACTAATATGCAATTACTTGACTTTTTATTATCTTCTATTCTACATACTTGATATTAAATTCATTGAATAACATCACCCAATTAGCTATATTCCTTGTGAGTGAAGTTATGTATAAGTGGTATTTTAGTGGATCAATCTTAGAAATCAGTTTTTTTTATGACTAAGAATGTAGTTTTATAATTTTTGTGTACAAAAAATAATAGAAAAACATGATCATTTGATGGTTATATATTGAATCTTGTAACCCATTAATGTTTGATTGATATAGTAGATTTCTCTCTCATGAACCTAATTATATCATGTTATGCTAAAAGTGCTCCCAAATACATTGGTGTAGATAATATGTAAAAGAGTAGAGTCTTGTTTGGTATAAGTGCCATAAGAACTAGCGATGATACTAAATATTTTTTGCAAGATTCAACCCACTAAAAAATTGATGAGGGCTATGTCACCTGAACCCACACAAAACACAAAAATAGATACCAACATAGAAGATGTGATACAAAAAATTACCCACTTTCAATTATTTTCAAAAAATGAAATTACAGATGCAAAACTTACAATGCTACGGCCTCATGGGCTTGATTCATTACAAAAAAATTAACTCTGAAAACAAAATATATTATTTGGAGCCACAATATGCACTAATGGAGCCACCTCCCACTTAACCCTTTTATTTTACCCAATAACCGCCCAAGAATTTCCTAGAAAGTTTAACTTTCCCTTTTGTTTTCGTGCCAAAAGTCCCGTCATTTGATATCTTGCTTAGGAAGAAATTTTAATGAAATTCACTTTTTAGTGAGGCAACTTCACAAGACCATAAATTTTGATCCAAATGTCTGATTTTCTACAATAACATATTGTTGGAAAGCCCTCGAAGAGATAGTCAAACCCATCAAAGATTGGTTCATCAACTTTTTGAGTTGTTTCGAGGCCTCTAAAGTTTTCATATTTGGATTTGAAGCTACATTGGAGAAATTTCTCGAGACAAACACTTTGATATCTCCCAAACCATACAAGGTATTGAGGTGATTCTTTCACGACTGAAAATGTTTTTCAGCTCTGCTCCTTGGGATAAATTTTTAGGTTCATATATTCTCGTTTAGGCTGAATTTCTAAAAATAGTGATTTTTTTACTATTTTTGACTTCTGACTATCTTACACCACTTAAGTGCCATCATGGGATTCAAAATAACTAAAAAAAATAAGAAAACACAATTTTTTTGGGTGATGAAAGATTTCCCTACACCACTAGATGCTCCTGCATCAGACACCCAGGGTATTCTGAAAAGTGAACCTATCACTTCTCAGGGGTTAGAGGGAAACCAAGACAATTAACCTCAGCCCCAGACAACCACAATGAATCTTCAATAGGCCTTCCTATCCATTTCACCAAGTACTTTGTATATTTCTCATTTCTTGTGCTTCTTCCCACACGACTATCTAAAATTTCTTCTATCTTCCTTTTCTGAAGTAGGTGTTGTAATATTCCACTATGCTTCTATTGTTTCTTCATCAATTCCTCCAAGATATTCTATTAAATCTAAAATTTTAAACACAAGTGAAATATAAATTTCATCAGGTAACTCTATCTCATATGCATTTATTGAATCATGCTTCTTCAGGATCTTGCATGGTCCAAACTTCATCTTTAACTTGTTGTATGTATTAATTACAAACCTCTCCTTTCACAAATGAACCATGAGTTCATCTCCTACCCAAAACTCATTATACCTCCTTTTCTACTGCCTTAGCCTTATATTGTGAGTTCATATTATGGATATTTTTCTTCACCTCTTCGTGCAAATTCTTCAGGTGCTTAACAAAACATTCAGCCTCAACACTACTCTTCTCCCCCTTATCCATCCTTCTCAGTTCAGAAGCAATTCTTGGACTACTCCCATACACAATCTAGAATGGTGATTTACCAGTGCTCCTATTGAAAAAAAATTTGTAAGAAAATTCTTCTCGTGGTATAATCAAATCCCATCCCCTGGGCTTATCTCCTACTAAAAATCTTAGTAGGTTACCCAAACTCCTATTCACCACCTTCGTTTGTCCATCAGTCCATGGATATTGTGCAGAAATGAACTTCAAATATGTCTTCAACTTCTTCCATAATGTCCTCTAGAAATAACCAACAAATTTGGTATCTCTATCTGAAACTATATGCTTCAGTAGACCATGTAGTCTCACTTCTCTGAAAAACAAATCTACAACACGGACAACATCATTGGTCTTATGACATAGAATGAAATGTGTCATCTTTGAAAATCTATGCACCACCATAAATATGGAATCATGCCCTCTCTGTGTCCTTGACAAGCCAAGAACAAAATCAATGCTAATATCCTCCCATGACCTCTCTATTACAGGTAATGACTAATATAATCTAGTATTTTGACTTGTTCCTTTCACCATTTAACATACTCTAAAAAATTATACAAAATTATTCACATCTTGTTGTAACTGTGGCCAATAATAATCCTCACTAACAAAAGAAATGGTCTTATCTTGATTGAAATATCCAACCAATCCTCCACTATGCTTCTCCTTGATTAGATTCTCTATCATAGAACTCCTTGGAATGCACAATTGGATTCCTCTAAACAACATCTCATATTGGATTAAGAAATCCAACTATCTTGTCCTATCCAATGTAATAGGTTCCAAACAAGCCTTCCAAGATTCTACAAATTTGAGTCTTCAGGATACAAACTCTTGAGTTCATTGAACCCAACAACCTCTATATTCATCTCTATCAACAAATTTTTCCTTCTACTTAAGGAATCTGCAACTCTATTTGACCTTTCACTCCTATGCTTCAAAACAAAAGTATAACTCTAAAAAAACTCAACCCATTTTAAGTGCCTTTGATTTAACTTTCCTTGACTATTGAGATACTGCAAATCCTAATGATCAATATATAAAATAAATTCTTTTGGAAATAAATAGTGTCTCCATTTCTTCAAATCTTGAACTATAGCATAAAACTCCTGATCATAGACATAATATTTCTTCTTAGCATTTTTCAAATTCTCACTAAAATAGGAAACATGCTTACCTTCTTGGCTCAAAACAACTCCTATGGCAGTGCCACTAGGATCAAAATCTACTTGAAATACCTTATTGAAATTTGGAAGTGCCAAAATAGGTTTCTCTGTAAATTTCTTCCTCAACCTATCAAAACTTTTTGTTGCTCCTAGAGTCCATTTAAAATCCTTTCTATCCCCTCTCATTGCTTCAGTTAGAGGTGCATAAATACTACTGAAACCTTTGATAAAATTTCTATAAAAACTTGATAAATCATGAAAAGATCTCACTTCTGTAGCACTCCTTGGTGTAGTCCATTCAACAATAGCTTTCACCTTCTCTAGATCCATCTTAAGACCCTCTAATGAGAAAACAAATCCTAGATACACCAACTCTCTCTTCTCCAAACTACATTTCTTAAAATTAATCAACAAATTATCCTCCCTTAGCTTCTCGAAAACTCTTTGGATATGCTTGAAGTGCTCCTCCAATATCTTACTGAAAATCAAAATATCATCCAAATAAACAATAAATTTTCCTAAAAATTATTTCAGTACCTCATTCATAAGCCGCATAAATGTGCTTGGTATTTTGGTTATCCCAAAAGGCATGACTAACCATTCGTACAAACCCTCTTTGGTTTTGAAGGTTATCTTCCATTCATCTCCTTCTCTAATACAGATTTGGTGATATCCGTTCTTCACATCTATCTTCGTGAGGTACTCAAATCCACTCAAAAAATCCATAATGTCATCCGTCCTTGGCAAGGGGAATATGTACTTTATGGTGATCTTGTTGATGGCTCGGGAGTTTGTACACATCCCCATTCTCCATCCTTCTTTGGTGTTAGTACTATAGGTAGTACACATGAACTCAAACTCTCTCGAATCAGTCCCTTCCATAATAGCTCTTGCACTTTCTTGTTCAATTCTTCATTCTTTGTTGGAGTCATTTGATGGGCTTCCTTATTTTGAAAAATGGCTCAAGGAATTAGATCCATTTGATGGCTAATCTATTGGCATATGGCTGGGGAGATTTCTAGAATATGGCTTGAAAGTGTTGTCATTGATAGCAACCCAACCAACCCATCCGAATGTGCAATATAATTTTGGTTCCTATCGACAAAGAAGAGTAAAGAATAGGGCATCTAGTTAACAGGCATAAAAGTTGATCTAAACACCTTACCAGACAAATATTTTGAGTTGTGGATCTCTAAGGAAGGTCTGTTGATGTTTGTAATACCTTGGTAAATGATTTTTTTGATGCGCACCCTCTGGTATGTGGTCTAGAAGATCCGGTGAACTAATTTGTTGATTATTTGTGCTAAAAGGCCGACCCGACAAGTATAGTAATTGCAGATGTATATGATGTAATGAATTATAAGTCTTTGTGCTCGATTAAGTGTTATTTGGGTTCTCTCTTTCTCTTAACCGACTTTGGAGGATGCACATAAAGATTTAGTGGTGGATCTGGCTGACAAGTTGAAAGTAACTTAATATCTTATAAAACCGACTGATGGACGAATAAATCCTTGATTGCAGATATATATACGAGATGGGTTTTTCTATTAAGGAATTGAATATAAGCATGAATGTATGTAAGATGTATGAATGTGTATTACATAATTGTGTAGTGTGAAACTCAGTAGAATAGTAGTGTGAAGTGATGCGAAGAGCAGAAATGAGCAGAGCAGAGTAGATAAAAGTGCAGAATTGAAAAGTAGATCCAGAATCAAATCTATGAGCTTCACCGGAACTGTCACCTAGCATAAGTAGATGCTACTATCTTAGTTTTCCCTTTATATGGTTTTAATTTGAATTTTGTATGGTAGTAAACCTCTCTTTTAGGCAGTGAGCTCTAGGTAGTGTGCCTGAAATGCAAGTGCATTCCTTTTGTAAACAATTATATTTGAGTACTCAAATTGTGGATTAATCTCCACTGTGGTTTTTCCCCTAAAAGGGTTTCCACGCAAAAAATCTGTGTTATGGTGTTACGAATGTTTACTTTGAATGCGTACATGTTTTCTTTAATACAATGATCAAATGGTTTCAATTTTTAGATTGATGAAGTTTAAGATCTACTGAACATTGATTCACCCCCCCTCTTAGTGTTCCCTTGAGTCCAACAATTGGTATCAGAGCTAGTTCCTCTAAAGAAATTTTGCAGCTTGAGGTGGATCTTGGAATGTGATGGACTCTTGTAGTCTTCAACAGTAGCTTATGGTAGCACTTGATGACCTTGATCAGTCTAAAGAAGAAGTTCAAGAATTGAAAGAAAATCTTAGAGATGTTGATAAATTCATCCATTCATTGAAGGATCATATAGTTAAATCTAGGGTGAAGAGGAAATATCTCTGTGATCAGATTAAACAAAAGGAAAGTGAAAACATGGATGATGCTCACTTGAATCAAACCTTGAAGGAGATAACCAAAGAATGTGAAAAGCTTGCTAGAGACAATACAAACCTAAAACATGAGATGGAATCTATGAAAATGAAGATGACTAAAGAAATTGAAGAAAGGAAGAGAAATGAAGAAAATATTGCTCAGACCTTGAAAGAGAAATCTGATGAATGTAGCAGAATAAAAGGTGAATTCACTCAGTTGGAAAGTGTACTTCAAAGAGCTAGAAACAATGAAGAACTTGGTAAGCAAATTGTTACTCTTAGAAATGATCTTGTCATTGCAAATGAATACAAAGAAAAGTTTAAGATAAGTTCAGTAAAGCTTGATGAGTTGAATCAAGGACAAAAGAGTGGGAATTATAAGAGAGGTCTTGGATATGAAAAGGGAGAAAGTTCTAGATCAAGACAAAAGAATTTCAGACAGACCAAAAATGGAAGATATCCGGTAAGACAACCTAATGCACAAAAGTTTAATGGGTATTGTTTTTACTGTAATATGTTCGGTCATATGATTGCTTAGTTTAGAAGTAATATGAATTCAAAAGTCTCATCATTCTCTGGTTAGTGTTTCAATTGCAAAAAGTTTGGTCATAAATCAATTGAGTGTAGTTACTTTGTTGCTAGAAGAAATGTTGAATTCTATACATGTGGAAAATTTGGGCATATTGCTAATCAATGCAGATCTAGAAGAAGTCATTGGAATGATTGGTCAGGAAAAGAAAGAATTATGTGTTACAACTGCAACAAGTATGGTCATATTGCAAGATTTTGTAGAAACAAAAATGTAGACAGAAGAGGTCAGGTATATAGAGGTAGAAATATAGAGAAAATGATAAAGGGAAAGAAAAGGTAACTACATATGAAGTCAAAGATCAAATGAAGAAGACATGGGTAAGGAAAAATGATTATGATGCTAGAAATGGTTCCATACCAGAACCTACCTCCAGTAACTCTTCCGGTAATTGATTTCAGGCCACTGGCCTAGGGGGAGTCTTTCAAGGAAAACCCTTCCTCCCTTGTCTATGGATGGTACCATAATGAAGAAAATAGTCAAGAAGATGTACTTGTGGTGTACAAAATTTTTGGTTAACTTTAGCAAAGAGAACTCAGACAGTTCATAGGTCCACAGAAGATTTTTCTGTCGTTGTTTGGGAAAATAGAGTTTCCGAAAAACTTAGGGAAAATGCATTTATTGCACGTGTGAGCTACAAAATTCAAGTCGGAACCGTTATTTGTTATTTTTCATCGAAGAAGAGAAGAAGGAGAGCACTCGATAGGTGAATTACGAGGCAGTAAAATCAATTCATCGACAAATCTTGAGATCTATCATGTATTTAAAATTATTCTCAAAATATTCATACAATTTAGTGTGTGGTTGCAAACCCTAAATACAAAAATAAAATGGAAAAAATCAAAGGATTGATCACTCTAGATGTATATAATAGTGCATAGATTAGGTCTATGAGGAATTTTTTACCGCCTGATGAATTAAAGCAAATGAGTGAAGCTAAGCATGAAAATTTGGATTTGTGGAGTGAGTTTTCATACTTCGAGAATGCATAATTCATGAAATTCATATTAAGTAGATTACATGATGATGTTTTAACTTTGTACAAACTTTACATCATTTCAAAAGAGGCAATTGAGAACTTAACTAGATTTTGCAAAGTCGGAGATGTTCCCAGGAAGAAATCTATCTGGAACAAAGAGGTCGAAACCCTAACCAGAATAATCGGAGATCAGAGAGCTCTAATGATTGCAACAATCAAGAATCTTGTGACGAAGTACATTGCACATAGAATAACATATAAAATCTTCTACAGAAACCGAGAAGGAGCTACATAGAATGGCATAGTGTACATTGCTCACAAAATAATAATTGAAGGTCGAGACTTTGACCTATGCGGGTTATTAAAGGATCAACTCATGGAGAATGTTAAACTAACAAAGGAATCGGGTTATCCATTCAAGTTTGGCACTTTAATTATATGTCTAGTAATGTATTTATTGAATTGCTTGTTGAAAATTGACAATGTAGTATGGAAATCAAGCAAACCGATATGCAATCAGATATACTCTTATTCAAAGAGCTTGGCTAACTAGGATTTGGAATTTAAAAATTTCTTCAAGAATGTGCTTGAAAAGTGTGGATCAGTCAATATTTCTTCTCCGGTAAGAACAATGGAAGTTGGTTCCTCTTTCGGTAGCGCTGTTATAGGACAAAAAAGAGAGAAAGAAATTGTTGAATACAACCCTCCAAAAAGCAAAGTTCCCAGGATTGAGGGAAAAGGAAAAGGAAAAGAAATCATGGACATTCCGGATGAAGAATCTGATGAAGAAACTAAGAATCCACTAAAAAATGAATCTGAACAAGAAAAAGGTAGTGAGGAAGAAGAAGATTTGACAAAAGAAAAGCTACAACAACTTATTCAAGGTGTAGGTGGCAATGCAAAAAATTGCGTTGTGCTTAGTCAGACCATCATATGATCAAGACTTGATTTTGGAAGTTCTAAATGCTCATGTTGAGCAATGTAAGATAAGATTGGAAAGTATAAAGGAAATTCTACCTGAAGAGATGATCGAGTGCAACAAAGAATCAATGGGCTTTGAGGAAAAAGGAAAAGAAGAAGGTGAAGTTGTCTCTCACCTGAAGGAACAATTCAGACTATCTCTCTACAAATTGAAGAAGAAAATGAATGAGTTAAGGCAATTCATAAACTCAGCCACAGGCATATACAACTATTGCATCCATTGGCCCCATGTAGTCAGCCATTACAAAGAGAAGTTGGATCAGATTGAAACAAAATTGAATAACATTGGAAAAACTTTTGATATATCTCAGGATTCAGATGGCATTGTCAGGAAAAGAATCTGGGAGCTACAGTCAAATCACACAAAAATTCAACTCTCCAAGAATGTTCTTGTAGATACTTTTTGGAAGGCAAATGATCTAACTGAATGCAGGTTGGAGCAGATGGTGTAAATATTGAAGAATGGCGAGAAACTGGAAGAAGCAATTACAATTCTTGAATCTCTCATTGAGATTATTAACAAGACTTCCAAAAACAATAGCTTGACCATTATTATTGGAATTACAATAGATGGTTGGAAGAAGTTCCTTCCAGAAGTGAAGAAAAACCATAAAATAATCTTCTAAAGATAGTAGTTAATTGTTTTCAAAATTTTGAAATTCTGATCAAAGGAGGAAAATTGTAGGCATATATGTGTTAAATTTTTGAAGCCTTGAGGATTTTGAACACATGTTTTGTCTCTATCTTGTTAGTATCACTTTTTGTCTTTATGGCATATGGCATCCATGCTTTGTCATTGATGTCAAAAGGAGAGAGAATGAAGTGAAAAACTCCCTAAGGAGGAGAGAATGCACAAAGGGAGAAAAGAATGAAGTGCCTTATAAATCTTAGGGGGAGTAAGTGTAGTACAAGTCTTGGAAGCTACTCATAATGATTCTGACACATAGTCATTTTTCACTAAGTGTTGCCATCAATGCCAAAGGGGGAGATTGTTGGCATATGGCTGGGGAGATTTATGGCATATGGATTGAAAGTGTTGTCATTGATGGAAAACCAACCAACCCATCTGAATGTGCAGTATAATTTTGGTTCCTACTCGTAGAGTAGAGTAAAGAATAGGGCATCCCGTTAACAGGCATAAAAGTTGATCTAAACACCTTACCAGAAAAATATTGAGTTGTGGATCTCTACCAAAGGTCTGTTGATGTTTTTAATACCTTGGTAAATGATTGTTTTGATGCGCACTCTCTGGTACGTGGTCTAGAAGATCCAGTGAACTAATTTGTTGATTATCTGTGCTAAAAGGCCAACCTAAAAAATATAGTAATTGCAGATGTATAAGATTTAATTAACTATAAGTCTTTGTGCTCGATTAAGTGTTATTTGCGTCCTCTCTTTGTCTTAACAGACTTTGGAGGATCCACATAAAGATTTAGTGGTGGATCTAGCTGACAAGTTGAAAATAACCTAATATCTTGTAAAATCGACTAATGGACGAATATATCCTTGATTGTGGAAATATATATAAGATTGGTTTTTCCATTAAGGAAGCGAATATAAGCGTGAATTTATGTAAGAGGTTTGAATGTGTATTACATCGTTGTGTAGTTCGAAACTCAGCAAATTAGTAGTGTGAAGTGATGTGAAGAGTAGAGAAAAGTGCAAAATTGAAAAGTAGATCCATAATCGAATCTATGAGCTTCATCAGAACTGTCACCTAGCATAAGTAGATGCTACTATCTCAGTTTTCCCTTCAAATGGTTTTAATCTGAATTTTCTATGGCAGTAAGCCTCTCTTTTGAGCAGCGAGCTCTAGGCAGTGTGACTAAATGAAAGTGCATTCCTTTTGTAAACAATTATATTTGAGTACTCAAATTGTGGATTAACCTCCATCATGGTTTTTCCCCTAAAAGGGTTTCCACGCAAAAAATATGTGTTATGGTGTTATGAATGTTTACCTTGAATGCATACATATTTTCTTTAATGCAATGATCAAATGGTTTCAAGTTTTAGATTGATGAAGTTTACGATCTGCTGAACACTGATTCACCCCCCCCTCTCAGTGTTCCCTTGAGTCCAACATAATCTTCCTTATTGGAGGTAACCCCTCAGTTACATCATTAGATACAATATCTTGAAACTCATCCAATAAAGGTGAAACCTCTATGGGTATCTCTTTATCATCTTCTCTATTAGCTCTAGGAATCAAAGCAAAACACATATGCTCATGCCTCATACCTTCTAGGAACTTCCCTCCATCAACCAAAAAAAATCTTGCATTACTGCATACCTTTTCCTCTGCCTCTTTCAAGGGCTTCAATTTAGGATGACTCCATCCTTTGTCAAAAAATAGGTGTTGGCATGGCCATTATGTATTGCTTGTCGATCAAACTGCCACGGTCTCCCTAACAACATATGACAAACGTCCATAGGCATAATATCACACAATACCTCATCGTGATAATTTCCAATCTTGAACTTTAGCATTGTTCATTTACCAGAGCTTTATGGTCCTTCTGCAACCAAGCAATCCGATATGGATTCAAATGCCTTCTTCTCTCCAATTGCAACTTAATAACCATCTCTTTTGAAACAAGGTTATTAGTACTACCTCCATCAATAATAACATTGCAAACTTTACCTTCATACTTACATCTGGTGTGAAACAAATTCTTCCTTTGAGTTGGCCCCTTCTCCTCATTCAACAAGTCTCTTCTAGTAACAAGAACCTCTCCTATTTCTGCATCCTCAGAATGTGTAGACTCAACATCTTCATCCACATGTGCAACTCATGCATTGATCTCAGGTCTTCTATTTTTTCTTCCTTGATGTTGAGGACACTTATAGGCTCTATTTCCTTCTTCTCCGTACTAGAAATATGTTCCACAAAAGCCTCCTCTTCTCGGTCCTTGTCCATATCTTCCTCTTCCTCTTTGGTATCCATTATTCTGATCTCAAGGGTTGTAGGTGTTATCTGCTTTCTAGTTTTTGATGCTACTAGATCCTTAACCCTTCTTTTGATCTTCATTTTGACCTCCATAGGACTGTCCACTAGTATTTCCACCATGAACTCCACCTCTTTGCTTGCATTCAAATATTTTGTTCAACTTTTCCTCTACCTTCAAAGAAAACTGATATGCATCTTCAATGGTAGACATTCTTACTAGAAAAAACTCTTCTTGAATGCTTGACTTCAACCCATTTACATAATGAGAAACTTTCTCCTTGTTGGCCTCTGGCCTATTCTAATCAGGACTCGGTAGAATTATTTCGTATACTCCTTGAAATATTTTCCCACTTGTCTCAACCCTTGTATCTTCTTTAACAAATATAGCTCATAGTCCACAAGAATAAATTCTCTTCAATTTCTCCACCATCTGATCCCATCTCGTTATTTTATCTTTTCCTCTTCTATTTCTCTCCAACTGGAATTCCTTCCACCATATTCTAGCATGCCCTTTTAGCTTGGCCTTTGCAAATTTTACCCTCTCCAACTATTCTATTTCCTCACACTCAAAATACTCTTCCATGTCATTGACCCAATCGATCAACTCCTATTGATTCAAGTTTCCAAAAAAATTAGAAACTTCTATCTTCTGCCTCTTTCTAATCTTGGAAATGGCCCTAATTAGTCTGAATTCTCCAAGATGCATTACATCCTGTGCTTCTTCTTGAATGGCTCTTCATTTTTAGTCTCATCTTCACTTTCATCTCTTCCTCTTACATTAGCTCCTCTACACAACTCCTCTACATAGCTTCTCTTGCAATGCTTGAACTTGTTGTTGGAGGGCTCTAAAACCCTCTTCTATTACCCCAACATTTCTTCCACCATGGTTTCTTCTTGGAGGCATCTTTTCTCACAAACCCACAACCACAAGTCTTGGTGTAAACTACCTCACATTCGGTGATCTTTTTACACACTCAGGAAAACCCATTCTAATACCACTTGATGAGGTCTACACTGCCTAAACCCACACAAAACACAACAATAGATACCAACACAGAAGATGCAAGACAAAAAATTACCCACTTTCAATTATTTTTAGAAAATGAAATTACAAATTCAAAACTTACAATGCTACAGCCTCATTGGCTTGATTCATTACAACAAAATCAACTCTAAAAACTAAATATATTATTCGGAGCCACAATTTGCACTAATGGATCCACCTTCTACAACCCTCACATAACCCTTTTATTTTACCTAATAACCACCCAAGAATTTTCTAGAAAGTTCAACTTTCCCTTTTGTTTTGGTGCCAAAAGTCTCGCCATTTGATTTCTTGCCTAGGAAGAAATTTTAATGAAATTCACATTTTATTAAGGCAACTTCGTGGGGCCATAAATTTTGGTTTAAATAATATATTTTCTACTATAACATATCATTGGAAATCCCTCAAAGAGATCTACAACAAAAAACCCATTGAAGATCAGTTCGTGAACTTTTCGAGTTGTTTTGAGGCCTCTAAAGTTTTCATATTTGGATTTGAAGCTGCATTGGAGAAATTTGTCGGGACGAAAATTTTAATATCTCCCAAACCGTATAGGGTATTGAGACAAGTCTTTCGCAATCGAAATTTTTTTTGAAGTTTTCTCCTTGGGGTAAATTTTTAAGTCCATATGAGCCTGTTTAAGACGACTTACTAAAAATAGTAAGTGACTGTTTTTTGATATTTTTGACTTTTGACTATCTTACACCCCTTAAGTGCCATCATGGGACTCAAAACAACTAAATAAATATAAGATGAAATATTTTTTTTGGGTGATCTGCAAGATTTCCCTACACCGCTCGATGCTCCTACATCAAAAATACTATTCTTCTTTAGTAAATGAGAAAATGGATGACATTTATTAGCTAATTGAGCTATAAATCGATGAATGGACAATAAATTTCTTTGTAAACTATGAATCTATGCCAAATTTTTAGAGGGTGGCATATCCATGATAGCTATGAACTTAGTAGGATTAAATTTTATTCCTCATTGAGCATAATAATTCCCAATAGATTTTTCGATGTTATGCCAAAGAAATATTTTTAGATTAAGACATACATTGTATTTTGTCAATCTTTCAAATATTTTCCCAAGGATGTAAGGATGTTCTTCTCTTGCTTTTTATTTTCCCACTAAGTCATCTTCCACAATATCATGGAATATAATGGTCATTGCATTCTTATAGGTAGAACCAACACCTTTTAATCTAAAGGGCGTCACTTGATAATAAAAATTTTCCTAAGAAGTTATAAAAGTAGTTTAGTGTTTTTATTATATGTCGATTATAATCTAATTATAGATTGAAAATCCATTCATGAGTGATAGCATTGTATTTCTAGTTATGAGATCAGCAATGATGTTGATGTTATAGAGAGGAAAATCATCATTTGAACATAATTTATTATATGCTTGAAGTTTGTGCAAACAAAAATTCATTTGGTTTTTTCTAGTAGAAATCACATTACATAACCACTCAAGATAATCAATTTGGCATATAAAACTAATATCTAGAAATTTTTTATAATTATTCTTTGACAAGGAGGGAAATGTGAGGATACATATTATTTATTTTTTCTTTATTGGTTTAGAATTAGGAAGAATCAAAAGAGGAAGGTCTATTCCAAGAATGTCAGGATAGGACCAAGGAAAGATATTTGATGCATTTTATAAGACTGATGAAATTTTGTGTTCTTTCACACTGTCTAGGGATGCAACCATGTATGCATTTTTTTATTATCCTTTCTTCACATATTTATGTCTTTATAATTTTCAATATATAATGTAGAATTATCTTCCCATTCTAGAAGTGCCAAAGGGAGGTAAATTTCATTATATAATGAAACCTCAAAGAGATTTTCATCACTAGACATATCTTTTATTTTTACATTTTCAATGTTTGATAATGCTTAAAATAAATGTTTGGGAAACTTAGATTTTTTAATTTTTTAATTTTATATGATAAAAGAACTCTTATTTTTCTCCAAAGTAGAAAATAAAACCAAGATATATTGCAAATGATTTGTTATGATCTTCTAGAATATTGTCACATATTCCCAAGAATTGAACAATTTCTTCCTCATTATTAAATATGTTTAAAGACATGGAGCCTTGTTGTTCCTAATATATTAGCTTAGAATACTATAAAGGTAAGTCAATAGGGCATATGGAGGCTTCAAGCAATAGGTTGGTGATGTCTAAATTTTATAGAAAGATGTAATTATATTCCATCCATTAATGTTTTCAATATCGTTAGAAGTCACTTTTGCACTTGTAGAAGGTTCATGAGATATAATGATTCCTCACTAGGTGGCATATATCCTAACTCATGATAACTAGGATTATGTTGTATTTGAATTGGAACAAGAACTCATTTCTCACATAGGCCTAAAATATTAATTTTGTGTTCATCACTTCATATATATGCCAAGATTTAAAATTAAAAAATTTAAATTCTCTAGCACAAACTCTTTTCTATATATTTATAACTAGGCATCAATGGGATCCTATATCTGTTCATCATCTAAAATATCGATAAAATTAATATAGTGGATCCACTCTAAATAAGGTTCAATGTATTTTTAGGTTAATTTTGAGGATGACCATAGGATCATAGAAAGAGGCAATATTTTAAAATTGGAAGTATCATGAAATTCATATTCATTGTGACTAGTGTGAACAATATGTTGGAAAAACAAGAATAGATAACTGAGAGGGGGGAGGGGTGAATCAGTTATTACCAAAATAAGACTTATTCAACATTAATCAACCTTTAATCCCAGATCTGATAATTAACAGTGCAAGCATAAATTAATAACACATCAGAGACATATGAACACCAAGATTTTATACATGGAAACCCTGTTAGGGGAAAAACCACGGTGGATGTTAGTCCACAAGACTATATCTAATGCCCCGCCATGCAACCCTAGAGGAAGTTTCAATTCACGATAAAAGCGTACTAAAATTTTTTTTATTAAAGTGAATTAAACATACATGTTCATCTACAATTGATAACATCCCCTAAGGCTACGTAACCAAGATTACTTAAACCCAATTAACTAACATCATTTAAAATCCATTGCATTGAATTACTCATGAAGTAAACATTAATTCAACATACATATACATCATAAGATAAGAAGGTAAACATCCATAACATTAAATCATTACTTGAATATCTGATTACATCACTCATTCCCAGAATGAGGCAATAATACAAAAGTGTTACAATTACATAATTCCACCTCATAAACAAAGAGGGATAAACAACTTATTACAAATTGAAATATTACAAATCTTGAATTAAACACAAGAACCGTGAACTGTCCAACTGGATGTCTCGCCACGAAGTATTAAAGATCAAGGGGGACCCAACGGTTTATGGTGCATGTTCCACCCAACCAAGTGGTACCTGAAGGCCCACACCCCATGCTAGGAGATAGTAACCACATAAAATGGACAAAGATCTACTAACTCAACCAAAGGCAGACTCATACTGACACATACTGACTCAATCAAACATATGCACAATAAAAGTCTATCACTGACATGGTCACATTGCTTCCACACATAAAATTGAACAAGTATGACAAGGAATTCATACACATATCAGAAAACCCAATGTTATCCTAGACAGAGTGTCATCACATAGTTAGTCATGAGATCTCCTCTGGGAATTCTTCATAGGCTCCGGATATCCTGGTAACCTCAACTGAACCCTGACCCTCATGCTCACTCATGTGGAATCAAATACCCCTCGTAAGGACAAGATAGATGACCATGCCATTTCAGGCTTTCTCAGTCATCCCAAGTCTAAACGAGTCCTTGTGTCTATGAGTGAGGTTAAATTATCTTGATTAGTGTGAAATGCATCCTAATCATCTAAGTACATTAATTTAATTATCACTTGATTAAATCACTTCTGAAGGTTACCCAGTTTACCTCTTTGGGCTCCGACGCCTAACAAAAGCCACTCTTCTAATGGATAACACGCAAACAAACTAATCACCAAGGGAATCACAAGTGCATACAACCTAGGTATCATAACCACTCCAACTCAAGGAGGAAACAAATAATAGAACTCACTCCAAACATCTTCGAGGCAACAAACACATAGTCCACTCCTTTCACAGGAGGTACAAAACATCCCCATTCGTGGAAATCTGGTAAATTACTGAAAAGACACCATGCACTACCCAAGGGAAAAACAATTGGTTGACATAATGAATCGACAACCCTCATCCTCTAAGATCCTCTAGAAAACTTACAATTTTGGACTAACACTTAATCCCTTTTCCCAAAACACAACTTGATGAAATAGCTACAAACAACATTCAAGTCATTAATCAGATCTAATATTTGGATTTCTTAAATCCATACTCATCCAATATGTAGCATTGACAAATTCAAAGGCATAATAACAAGGTTAACTCAAATACTCATATTCCCCTTTTCCATTTTCATAATAGGAAATCTTAAACAATTTAAACTCACAACCCTTTGCGAAATACGAGAAAAATAAATAAAAAACCTAAAAGGCAATCACGAGGATATTACTATTTTCGGATATTTTAAATCCATATCCATTTCATACTCTATTCACAATAATTTAATTGCTCTAATAGAAAATAATTAAATTAAAATAATTAATTGCCTCTTCGAAACAGTTAAATGTCTAATTAATTGCCTTTTCCATTTACAAAGAAAAGAAAGACTAGTTTAATAAATAACTCAAATTCAATGTTTACTTTTAAAACCAACATAAATCCATCTGAACTAATTATATTGATTTCCTCCAATTTCTCATAAATATACATCCATTTTGAAATAAAAACTATTCTAAATAAAACAAATATACATTTCATAAATATACAAGATATACACAATTATATATTTACATATAAAATTATGTATGTATATACTCTTATAATACATATTCATTAAATATACATTTAACATTTTACAGAACAATTATAAACCTCATATATAAAATAATATATATACATAAGATATACACATGCATATGCAATGTATATATATATATTATTTATATATAATAATAAATTACGAAAATCGCAATAAAAGAAACGAACTTAATTCACTTCACCCACGGTTTACCCAATACATAGTAAAACCCCAAAGCATCTTTATTTTGGGAAGGTCGGATGAAATAGGTTTATACACCATGCGATATACGTCGGCCTCATAGCGTTGTGGGGAGGGGCGGACGAATGAGTTTCCACCAGCGTCAAAGATTTGTGGGGCGACCCTCTCCATGCATTGGTCGCGCCAAAGAAAGGTTGGGGAGAGGTTGCAGAGGTCTCCCTCCACAGTCGTCCCCTCATGGCGGCGGTTGTGGAGGCTGAGCCTCCCATGCCTCCCCCAAACATTTCACAGAACCCTAACAATAAGATCCACAATTTTAATAAATAAAATTCTGAAAATTATATTATGGATGTCGTATGGACGGCGATTTTACATTTTAAATCAAAATAAAAATTGTATATATATATATATATATTATGTATATATATATATAGAAACAGTTTAATCGTAATAACAACTTGGGGAAATTTAGAGAAAATATCCACCTACAGGTGAAATTGTAAAATTTTTCCAGAAAATCCAAATTTCACAGAGGCTTAAAAACTAATTCTTTTAAACCATTATCTTGAATTCATGAACAATAAAACTAAAAGGATCTAAATTAAAACCAAAAGTTTTTAAATCCTCTAGATTTTTTCACCGTAATTTTTACAAAAATATCCTCTCAAACCTAAAGAAGCTTTTCCTCTCCAAAATTCTCCCCGTAAATGAATTTGCAACAAACTCTTCTAATTAATTAAACATGCACTTGTGGCATAAATAAAAAATATCCTCAACAACCAAATCTAATTTGCATTCAATTCAAAAATTAAAATATTAAATTAACTCCAATATTTTGAAAACTAACTTTACTTTTAAAATTCAATTTCAAATAACTTTCAATTTTTGCTTTTATTTAATTTAATCCACATAAAACTTAATTAATTAATTTTAATTATTTAATAAATAAATTCAACCCTTTTGGGATTAAATTTAATTAATTAAATAAATTAAATTTTATTAATAAATTTAAATATAACTTCTAGACATAATTTTAATTTTAATTAATCACCACTTTTAACCAATGCAATTATTCTAAGAATTAATTCAATAAATAAGCACCTTTCAGAAACAAATAACATTAAAATAAGGTAAACCATGACTCAACAAACAAGACTAACGACACACTAAGGCTAGGGCGTAGACTTGACACAAGTTACCTAGCTACTATCTCCCATTCAACTTAACCATTGGATCGACACGCTAGAACCTGTGAAACCAGGTGGAGTCGATGTCATGTACCTGCAAACCTGAGAACCAAGTAAACAACATCATATAATATAAACAACATATAATACACACCGTGAAGAAGAAATCATGGATTCGCAAGGCGCTCGCAAGCGAGTGATGCGAACCCGTCCCCTTCACCAATACACTCATCAAAACTGACATTTACATCTTACTCAATAATCTCATATAACACTTTTAGATTGTTTTAGAAAATTTAATCTCTGTAGAAAACAAATTTATTTCGAAAAACCTCTGTAAAAATTACGGTGAAAAAATCTAGAGGATTTTAAAACTTCTGGTTTTAATTTAGATCCTTTTAGTTTTATTGTTCATGAATTCAAGATAATGGTTTAAAAGAATTAGTTTTTAAGCCTCTGTGAAATTTGGATTTTCTGGAAAAGTTTTACAATTTTACCTGTAGGTGGATATTTTCTCTACATTTCCCCAATTTGTTATTACGATTAATCCATTTCTATATATATATACAATTTTTATTTTTATTTAAAATGTAAAATTCTCGTCCGTACGACGTCTGCAGTAGAATTTTTGGAATTTTATTTATTAAAAATGCGGATCTTATTCTTAGGGTTCTGTGAAATGTTTGGGGGAGGCATGGGAGGCACTGCCTCCACAGCCGCTGCCATGAGGGGATGACTGTGGAGGGAGACCTCCGTAGCCTCTCCCGAACCTTTCTTTGGCGCGGCCAATGCATGGAGAGGGTCGATGGGATAGCCACCCCCTCCCCACAAATCTTTGATGCTGGCAGAAACTCATTCGTCCACCCCTCCCCATAGCGCTATGAGGCCGGCGTATATCGCATGGCATATAAACCTATTTCATCCAACCTTCCCAAAATAAAGATGCTTTGGGGTTTTATTGTGTATTGGGTAAACTGCGGGTGAAGTGAATTAAGTGCGTTTCTTTTATTGTGATTTTTCGTAATTTATTATTATATAAAAATAATATATATATATATACATTGGATATGTATGTGTATATTTTATGTATATATATTATTTTATATATGAGGTTTATAATTGTTCTGTAAAATGTTAAATGTATATTTAATGAATATGTATTATAAGAGTATATATATACATAATTTTATATGTTAATATATAATTGTGTATATCTTGTATATTTATGAAATGTATATTTGTTTTATTTAGAATAGTTTTTATTTCAAAATGGATGTATATTTATGAGCAATTGGAGGAAATCAATATAATTAGTTTAGATGGATTTATGTTGGTTTTAAAAGTAAACATTGAGTTTGAGTTATTTATTAAACTAGTCTTTCTTTTCTCTGTAAATGGAAAAGGCAATTAATTAGACATTTAACTATTTCGAAGAGGCAATTAATTATTTTAATTTAATGATTTTCTATTAGAGCAATTAAATTATTGTGAATAGAGTATGAAATGGATATGGATTTAAAATATCCAAAAATAGTGATATCCTCGTGATTGCCTTTTAGATTTTTTATTTATTTTTCTTGTATTTCGCAAAGGGTTGTGAGTTTAAATTGTTTAAGATTTCCTATTATGAAAATAGAAAAGAGGAATATGAGTATTTGAGTTAACCCTGTTATTGTGCCTTTGACTTTATCACTGCTACCTATTGGATGAGTATGGATTTAGGAAATCCAAATATTAGATCTAATTAATGACTTGAATGTTGTTTGTAGCTATTTCATCAAGTTGTGTTTTGGGAAAAGGGATTAAGTGTTAGTCCAAAATTGTAAGTCTCCAAGAGGATCTTAGAGGATGAGGGTTGTCGATTCATTATGTCAACCAGTTGGTTTTCCCTTGGGTAGTGCATGGTGTCTTTTCAATAATTTACCCGATTTCCATGAACGGGGATGTTTTGTACCTCCTGTGAAAGGAGTGGACTATGTGTTTGTTGCCTCCAATATGTTTGGAGTGAGTTCTATTATTTGTTTCCTCCTTGAGTTGGAGTGGTTATGATACCTAGGTTGTATGCACTTGTGATTCCCTTGGTGATTAGTTTTTTTGTGTGTTATCCATTAGAAGAGTGGCTTCTATTAGGCGTCGGAGCCCAAAGAGGTAAACTGGGTAACCTTCATAAGTGATTTAATCAAGTGATAATTAAATTAATGTACTTAGATGATTAGGATGCATTTCACACTAATCAAGATAATTTAACCTCACTCATAGACACAAGGACTCGTTTAGACTTGGGATGAGTGAGAAGGCCTGAAATGGCATGGTCATCTATCTTGTCCTTACGAGAGGTATTTGATTCCGCATGAGTGAGCATGAGGGTCAGGGTTCGGTTGAGGTCACCGAGATATCCAGAGCCTATGAAGAATTCCCATAGGAGATCTCATGACTAACTATGTGATGACACTCTGTCTAGGATAACATTGGGTTTTCTGATGTGTGTATAAATTCCTTGTCATACTTGTTCAATTTTATGTGTGGAAGCAATGTGACCATGTTAGTGATAGAATTTTATTGTGCATATGTTTGATTGAGTTAGTATGTGTCAGTATGAGTATGCCTTTGGTTGAGGTAGTAGATCTTTGTCCATGTTACGTGGTTACTATCTCCTAGCATGGGGGGTGGGCCTTCGGGTACCACTTGGTCGGGTGGAACATGCACCATAAACCATTGGGTCCCCCTTGATCTTCAGTACTTTGTGGCAAGACATCCAGTTGGACAGCTCACGGTTCTTGTGTTTAATTCAAGCTTTGTAATATTTCAATTTGTAATAAGTTGTTTATCCCTCTTTGTTTATGAGGTGGAATTATGTAATTGTAACACTTTTGTATTATTGCCTCATTCTGGGAATGAGTGATGTAATCAGATATTCAAGTAATGATTTAATGTTATGGATGTTTACCTTCTTATGTTATGATGTATATGTATGTTGAATTAATGTTTACTTCATGAGTAATTCAATGCAATGGATTTTAAATGATGTTAGTTAATTGGGTTTAAGTAATCTCGATTACATAGCCTTAGGGGATGTTATCAATTGTAGATGAACATATATGTTTAATTCATTTTAATTAAAAAAAAATTAGTACGCTTTTATCGTGAATTGAAACTTCCTCTAGGGTTGCGTGGCAGGGCATTACACTATAGCTTGTTAGAAGTATAATGAAGAATGAATAAGGAATGCACTTGCATTCAGGCACACTACTCAAAGGAAGGCTCACTACCTTACATACAATAATCAGATTAAATCCATTTGATGAACATGAACTAAGAAATTATATTCTTCACAAGCCTGATTATAGTTCTAGTTAGGCACAAATACACTTTGCTCAACCTTCTTCACACTCTCTTCAATATCTTCCACACTCTGCTATTCTCCTAAATGATTTGACCTTTATTCGCACATGTATTTCACATACACACACACTGAGCATACCCCAAAAGAGGAAAACAACCACTCTTATATATATGCTACACAAATTTACATCAATTACTCTGTTGGCCACAAATAAATAATAAATCACAACTATCAGCCTCAATACATAAATAAATCTTAATGCACACCAACACAAGTCAGTCACGACATAGTGAGAACTCAAGTAAACACCTTCAAACATTCCAAACAATAAAATATTTATCCTCATGGATCCGCAACATGCTACCACCATCATGTCGGCCAAGAACATGAAAATGCGAGCACACATCAGAAAAATCTCTGATTACAAACACTCCAATCAATGCGGACATACAAAACTGATATAGCATGATCTAGACTCATCCATGAACATCATAGGGACATGCACAACAACTGAAATTACCATAATTTCATCCTCTTCTTATAGGAACACCTGCTACAGTAACATAATGACTGTAGGAACATAGAACTTCATAACTTTCTCAAATCTTGATGCATACCACCAAAACTTTTTGACAACACACTAGATAGACTCAGCAACAAACCCTTTAGTGTGCACCACCTGATTATCAACTTACAACACTTACCACCACTCTGACCTTCTCAGCTTCACTGGCTTCCTGCAATATATTTATTACAATTTTCTCAATTTCTTTGACATATATAGCCTTCAAAATCACCAATGCTAATAATGTTGACATCAATGAAAACCACATATCAGCAACACAACTACAACATCCAACACAATATTGACTTTTGGATTACTAGAAAATGTAGTAGATGTAGAGAGAAGGGTATTAGGATTAATATAGGAGGATACTATTTTTTTCATTACATGAGTAGTATTATTAATACGAAGGCAATGATTGGTATTTTAATAAGTTATTTTTAGTGTTTTACAATATTTTAAATATTGTAGATCAACATGAACATGGTAACTTGAATACTATTATGTTGAAATTTCAAGTATCGATGGTAAGTAGATGGATAAAATTGCATGGTGTGAAGCCATGGATGGCTTAGAAGGAGGTTAATAAGGTCAAGATTGATACAACCACAAGTAGTTTATTGTAGAACATACTTGGCTTGAACAAGGAGATAAATATTTACTCATGATTCCCCTTTTGCATTATCATAATATTTAATAGTAATAATATATGACTATAATTTATCTACAAAGTGCCCCAATTTTTTAATGAGCTTCAACATGCATAAATTTAAACTAGACCTATTATCCATAAGGATACTTTTAATTTGTGTATATGAATGAAAGATTCAATATAAAGTGATTTGATGTGCAATAGCCAATAGGATGCATGCAAATATAATTTAAATATACTTGATATGTTGATGACAAGTGACTAATAAGAGTTGGAAAGTACACTAATCAATATTATTGGATACTTCAGGTTCTTTCAAGTTATGATTTAATATATCTTTTTGAATAGGGGATGTTTTAAGTAATTCTAAAATAGATATATGTGTAGGATTTTTTCCAATATACTCTAAAATATTATAGTGTAATTAGCATGGAGGATGAGGATGGAGGAGTGGATAGAATAATCACTTTACTTCACCTTGTAGTGATAGCACAATTAGTATATTTAACTTGATGGTAACAACTTATGTGTAAAGTTGGTTAATATGAAAACCAATTGACTCATGATATTCTGAGCACAAAGCTTTATTAGAATTTACATGGTTTACATGATGATTATGGGGCTGACCTTGGTCATATTTGTGAAAATAATTTTGGTATATACCCAATTTTTTATTCAATGAAGTAGACAAGCTTCCCTTTATTTCAATGTCTTGATGATCTACGGGATCATGGATATAATTCCTAAGTTTAAGACACTTATTACTAGAGTGGCCTTTAACATGATGATATACACATTACTCATTTTCCTCATACGACACAAGCTTAAGTTTACTCTCATTGCAAGGTCTAGTGATACGGAATGCCACCATATTCTCTTGCATTGAATTTTGAAACATTAAATCCATAGGTTCCTCTAGGAATGTATATTGTCATCTTGGCATGGAATTTCATTTTGGTTTTACTTTTCAAAAAATAATATAAGACTTTAGGAAAATTTTGACTCTTAAGAAAATTGAATTGTTTAAACACTATTTGAATTAGTAATACCATTACTTACAAAATTATATTCTTGAACTAGAGCTTTCAAATTTCATTATATTAATTATTGTCTTTGGTATAAATCTTGACTAAGCCTTTAGATCTAAGAGATTTTTTAATGTTAAATCTTTGTTAATAATTTTTCCAATGTGGATGCATAATGAACTTGGAGGTGGAATGTTATTTTAGGATTGAGATTTTGTATAAATATAGTGAAAAGATTCATTTAAGGTATAATCCAAGGGAAATGATTTGTAATACCTCTCCATTATTGTAAATAAGAATAAAAAATAAATTTCACCATTTCTTGTTTGGAATTACAGAAATAAAAAATTGTTAGACAATGATCGACATTGAAAGAAAAAGTTGTCCCAATTTTTTTAGATAAGTTAGAAAATATGACGATAAACCATAGACCTATAGATGCATAAAAAGCTCTAGATCTTGACCTCCTAAGATTCTAGGAAAAATTCATTTCAAATACATGTCAATATAAGGGAACTCCTAAAAAGGTCATGAAAAAATCTTTTAAATGTTCACCAGGATCTCCTTTAGCTTTATATTTATAAAATTTATGGACTTAAAAATTAGGAGGAAAAGGTGTTATGGTGATTTTATGATTAAAAGAAGGGAAAAGATCATCAAACTTGAACTATTTTCATTGAGTTATAGTCCCACTTTGTAAACCCTTAAGAAATTTCTTAATTTATTACCACTCTTGATCAAAAGAAGTTGAGTCCATGGGTGAATTGGGAGGTATATAATTAATGGATCTAAAATGTGGAGGTTGTTAAAGAGTGGCATCAACAAGATTATTAGATAAATAAGATGATTCATAACTTAATTGACATAATGTCAATGGTGGAAGTGTGTTTTGATTATATTGATAAGTGGGTAGGTATTATGTAAGTGGCGGTTTTTTACATAATGATATGATATAAATGGTAGAATATAAGTTTGATTAGATTGGAAAAAGGAAAGGTCAATTAGAATGATAGTTGGACCAATATGCTGCAATTAGTGGAACTACAAAGTGTGTTGGAGGATTAAAAGGAATTGTCAAAGGGTGATTTAAATTTTGAGGAACATTTTGATCAAACATTTGAGTTGATTTGATGAATTTTGGAGGATATGGTATAGATTTATTTAGATGTGAAATATGTTGTGAAGATGTATTTATTTGATTAGACAAATATGCATTTTGTTGATTCTTAAGGATGGAGTAAAAGGTTGAGCTTTGTAGATGTGTATCATACAAGGAATCATGGTCTTGAGGTGAAGGTGTCAGTGGCACAATACCATGTATTTTTTTATTTAATATGAGAATTAAAATTAACATGTATTGGTTTAGGTGTATATCCCTAGGGTTCTCCATCTATAGAAGGTTGTGAATTTGAATGAATGAGTTGGTCAAGTTTTATTCTATCAAAATTATGAGGGATCTTATCCCTCTCCTTGGGGAGATATTTAATAAATTTATTCTTATGGTTGTCAATAAGACAATCTACCAATTTATGATCTCTTTCATCCTTTATGTAGTCTATAAATTTAGGTGGATATTTGGGTTGATCCACAAAGCCTTCAACATCATTTTAATTACTAGGATATTCATGGTATAATAAAATTTCAATTCAAGAACCATGTGGGAATGAGGATTTGATAGGTGGATCATGTGGTAATGTATGTATGACTTGTGGGTCATGTGGTAATGACTATCCAAATTGTGGGTTGTGCAATGATGAGTATACAATTGAAGGAAAAGAAGGTTCTTATTGTAAATCTAACCCAAGAGTAGTATCAAGAGGAATTTTTTTATGATGATACATATTTTTCTTGGCTCAATATCTTGCTATAATAGACATGAAAATATGAATATTTTTTGAAGGTTTATTGGATAGATAAGATAGATAGATTTGGATAGAAATGTGATAATTTGATGGGGAGATTTTGATATGGATGAAATAGATTTAAAACTAAAACTAAAATTCAATATTTTTACTAGTTTAATAGATGGAATTGATATATGTATTTAATATAGACTAGGTTATTAAGTGAGATATGACTAGATTGGGTTAGGCTTAAGGTAGACTACGTTCTTAAGTAAGTTGAGAGATTAATAGATAATTATTGGATTAAGATATTGATTTCAATTTTGAGATTTTAATTTAGGAAAATAGAATGATTGCATATGATTTTGATTTTCCTGAAAGTTCACAACTTCAAAAAAGATGGACTTCATGCAAGACAATCTACATGATGCATTTTTAGGAATGAGGATTTAGACTAGTTTTAAATTTTTGTAAGAGGCTTCAACTATGGACCCTTTGAAGTTGGTTTTTGACTCAATCAATTTGTTATTATGATTATTTGAAGTTTGGATACTAGTTTTTATTTCATGATTTTTTGGCAAGATGACACACCAAATAAAAAACTATATTTCTAAGTGTGGATGTAAAGGATGTTTTTCTAGCTTAAAACATGAAGACACATCAAACACATTAATAACCTTTTATATTCAATTAGGCTCATACCAGCTCTTGTAGGACCACATATATTGTCTATCAAATGATTGATAGTTAGGAAGTTTCAAATTACATGATATCCCTTACCATTGGAGGCCAAAACCCTTGAACAAAGGTTAATTCTACCTCTCACCACTTGAAATAACATTATGTGTTACTTCTCAAGAATAACTAGTATCCAATTCATCATCAGAAAGGATGACCAAAAGGTCTTAACTAGGATTAACTAGGATCACTAAGGGTATCTATGATATACCTTAATTGCGTGTGGGGCATAATTTATGAAAATGAAAGAAAAAAATTCAAAAATCATATAATAGAGTGTAACCCAATATGAACCTTCACTTCCCAAGGTATAAAGATCTTGGGGACTTATCTTGAATGAAAATTTTCTACATACAAGAGGTATGTCTTTTGATTCACCCCTTCTTTTTATAATCTTCTAGAATTGAGAGTTTAAGTTGTCTCCTTGGTGATGAAATCCTAGGTAGGCTCACTAAAGGAAAGATAAAAGTTATTTTTATCACCCAATATCACACAAAGTGCAAGGTGAGAGCATGCAAATATTGGTTTCCTTAGGATTAATAATAAATAAAATCAATCAAGTCTAAGTTTTTGATCTTCAAGATCATCAAAAGGTGTGAGAAGAGAGTATATGCTAAAAAATGATCACAACTAGAAAATAAATTTAATTTCCTTAGAAATATAATATGTTTCTATATTAGTGAGAGATATTATTCCTTTAAATTTTAGTGTAGGTTTTTATTTTTCTAGTGGGTTAACTTATTTTCCCTTAGTCCTAGGTTTTCCCTACACTTTTATTAAGTTTAATTAGGTTAATAAAGTGAGCTTAATTAGTTAATAAATAGGACATAATGTGTTGAGGTGCCACCATCTTAAAAGGGAGGAACATTTACTATTTTTAGATTACTTGGTGGTCACTCCCTATTAGTTGGATTTTCCATCTCTATCCTCTCTCTATTTATATATAAACTCACTACCTAACTTGTATTTTATATTCCTTTGCATATTCATTATTGCACAATTTGGCATACATGTATGTTGATGTATGCAATAATTATTTTGTAGATCTTTGAAATCCTAATGCAATATTGTAATCTTGACATTTTCACGTCTCTTGGAATCTTAGATTCATAAATGTGTTATTTTATTTAGAGTTTTATAACTTATCCCTCTCATAGAAATATCTTGGTTATTCATCTATTTCATATGTTAATATGGTATCAGAGTTTCGGTTCTAGAAGATTTGAGTACTTGGATTCATGATTAAGAGATTAGGATTTTTTGTATGACTTTGTAAATTCTCATATGCTCTTCTCTTACGTTTTAATATGATCTAGATAATTAGAAAGGAAATAAGAAGATATTTTAATCCCATATTTGCATGTATGTTTTTGGTGAGATGTGATTTTAGCTATTTTTCCTATAGTGTTAGAATTTTTAACTATTCCATTACATTTGAGGGGCTTGATAAAGTTATATTTTGGCTTTTGGCCTCCATATGGCAGTAGCAAACAAGGGTTTGAAGCTTAGATCTAACAAAAAAAATCTATGGGAGCTTTTTTGGCTCAAATGAGCCTTGACATTGAATAAACCAAATTTGACTATAAATTTACCTACTTTTAGTGTCAGGGAATTTGAGTCATTTTTTTTTTGCAAGGGAGGCTATATGGGCCCCTTGCACTAATACATTGTACATCAAAATTCACAAAAATAAAAATGATTTTTTTTTTGTGCTAGTTTACCACATATGTGTTTAGCAGAGTTCTCAAGAACTTGTTCCTAGCATTCAATGCATAGGGGGTAAATCCCCATGACCATTGGTCACTCTTAGCTTCTATGTCACTTGCAGATTCTAACAATTAAGTTATTAACATCAAAATTAAACCAATTTAACCATAAGGCCAACCTCTAACCACTATCTAGAATAGAGAACCACTTGTCGATAGTTCCACTTAGTCACTCCCAGTGGTAACATCGCCCATGGGCTGCTAAGGGGCCACTAACAGCCTCCTATATGTTAAATTGGGCCTTTTTTCAAACTTTCACAACTTTATCTCCAAATGTCAAACTGGGGAAAATAAATAGTCAATGGAAAGCTAGAGATGAGTACTTTCCATCCGCATTGGTTTTGAAAATAAATTTTAGCATTTTTAGCCAAATATTGTAGGTTGAAGTTGTTTGTTTTTTTTTTATTCAACAGGTCATAACTTTCACCTTGAATCTCCATTTTTTGAAAATGAATAGGCGTTGAAAAGGTATTGAATAGAACTATAGAGTTATAGGGTTATTTTTTGAATATTTTATATTAGGTTCATTTTATATCAAAAATTGTATTTTTGACTATTGTGGGCCTGTAGAGCATTATAAAATTGGTAAAAGCCTTGTAATCACACTAATCATAAAGTGTAAACATTTTAATCTTTGGATTGGAGATTTTTGAGATTAGTGGAAAGGGGTGTGTCTCTTGGTGTCTCTTTTGAATTCAACTTATACATGAATTTGGTAACCATGAACTAATATAAAGTTCCATTTTTATTTTTTATTTTTTTGGGGGGGTGTTCATCATGTTTTTTGATACTTATTTGTTGAACCTTCTAATGTCAAGATAACTTCAAAGAAATATTTTTCCTAGGAACAAGTAATAAAGAATTATTATCTTGAGCATGATCTATTGCCCTATTTCCTTAGACTTGTTCATTAGCCAAGTGACTATGAATAGAAGAATTCATGGTTTGACAACAATGGTCCATTGTCTATAGAATAATATGTCTTATTATTTTTGAGGATACTCTACATCACATAGAGAACAATGAGCTCTATTTCATTGCTTGGACCATCATCCAATATTTTTATGGAGACTTTGGATATTTATATAAAAGTGATGGTTTTTTGGATGACTAGGCTCTTATGGTGTTGAGTTAATAAAGTGAGTTTAATTAGTTAATAATTATAAGTTAAGGTGTTGAGCTATCACCATCCTAAAAAATAGGATAATTTACTATTTTTAGACTATTTGGTGGTCACTCCCTATTGGTTGAATTTTCCATCTCCATCCTCTCTCTACTTTTAAATAAACAAACTACCTATCTTTCATTTTATATTCCTTTGTATATTTGTTGTTTCACACTTTGGAATACATGAAAATTGATGCATGAATTCATAATTTTTAAGCTTTTATTTGAGCTCCTAATGCAATATTTTTATCTTGAAATTTTTACATCTCTTGGAATCTCAAGCTTATGATTGTGTTATTTTATTTACATTTTTATAGCTTATCTATCTCATAGAAAAAACTTGGTTATTCATCTATTTCAAACTTCTAACATGGTATCAGAGCTTTGGTTTTGAGAGTTTTTAGTATTTGGATTCTTGATTAAGAAATTAGATTTTTATGTATGATCTTGTAAATTCTTGTATGCTCTTCTCTCTTGTTTCAATATTGCATGGAGAATTATAAAGGAATTATGAAGATATGTTAATCCCATATTTTAATGTGTTTTTTTTTGGTGAGATATGGTGATTGTTGCTATTCTAGATATAGAGGTAGAAATATTTTACTGTTCCATTGTATCTAATAGGCTTGATAAAATTTGATTTGGATTTTATTTCACTCAATTTGGGCATCGTATGACATAGTAGAAAATAAGGGTTTGAAGCTTAGATCTAGCAAAAAAATTTTTACTGAAGAATTTTTTGCTCAAATGGACCTTGGCATTGCACTCAAAAGGCCAAAAAATATATTTTGCCTATAAATTCGCCTAATTTTAGTATTGGGAGCATTCGAGTCAAAAAAAATGTACGAGAGGCCTATGACCCTCATGCACAAGTACGTAGTCAAAATTTATAAAATTAGAATTTTTAAAAATTATTTGTTGTACTAGTTTAGTACATATGCACTAAGCATTCAACATTGAGTGCCCATGTGCTAGCACCTAGTACTCTATGCACAAGGGCTAAAGCCCCATGACCTTTGGCTTCCTACAACTTCTAAGCTTCTTATAAATTGTGAGGGTTAAGTCACTAACATTGACATCAAACCAATTTAACCATGATGCTAGTGAGTAAAAACTAGCATGAATAGAAACCCACTAATTAACGAATCTGCTTAGTCTCTACCTTGAAGCCACTATCGGTGATGGAACTATGCACAAGCTACCAAGGGGCCACTAGGGGGCCTCTTATTGGCTAAATTGGGCCTACAACATAATCAAAGTCGACCAAGCTCTGATACCAACTGAAAGGAAGTCGGGTTAGTGGAAAAAACTTCCTACAATAATCTAAGTAGGGGAGAGTTACACATTTTTTCTTTTAACATCTTCACAGTTATAGGTTCAGAAGATGCAATTACATATCAAAATAGATAAACAAAAAAAAACCAGAATACAGTGTTTACGTGGCAAAACCCTTTCAGGAAAAAAACCCATACTCCAAATCATGCAATCAAATATATTATCAACAACAGAATAGTTACAATACAGTCTTAGAGAAATTCTGAGGAGTCTTCACACTACGACAAGAACCTGGAGTAATTCTGGCAGTATAATGACATGTAAGCTTCTTCAAATCTGTCACCATCAAAATGCACTAAGTCTGCAAATATTTATAACCTCTCAACATGAAACAAAGCACCCAAAACTTGACATAACCAATTCCAATGTCAAAGGTGTGAACATGAGTTCATTATGACATGTCGTCATAATTAGAACTCATAATTATGACAAACTTCCATAATCAAACCGTGTTCCATAAAATTAGTCATCATTACACATGCAATGAGCCTGCATGCATGTAAATACTTTGCCTGTGTAGGCACCCTCATCACATGGGTCTGACCTATCATAGTTAACTAGAAATATATCATTCATGGCTCTTCCACCATCATAATTAGTCATAAACTGACATAGCAAGTTGTCATAGCCTATTGCATAGTAACTTATGACAAATTCCACCAATTTAGGCACAAATATAGGTCCTCCAAAGTGGACGCCTACCTCCACTAATTTAGCTTACCAATTTTACATGTCACTTGCCATGTAGGATGCCACATCACCAGTAAGTCCCACCAAGTGACATAAATTTTGATAGGTAATTAAATATTATAATATAAATAAATACATCACAAAATAATAAATAAATGTTAGTACTCAAAGGTTGAGACACCCTAATCCCAACATTCTCCCACTTGTTGAAGACCTATCAAAAGCCACATGCAATTATTTCTTGAGGGCCCTAAGGCCCATGAAATCATAACACCATCTGAACTTCTCTATGCTCACTAGTTTCGTCAGTGAATCTGCAACATTCACCAAAGTTTCAACCTTCTCCAAGTTCTCCTTTCCATATTCTACCATATCATGAAAAAATGATACTAGACATCAATGTTCTTTGCTAAACAAATAGCACTCTAACTATCACAATAAACAATATTTTTTCCTTCATCTAAACCAATACAACAATACAATATCTTAAGCCAAATGGCTTCCTTATAAGCATGAGTAGCTTCCATGTACTCTACTTCTATCATGGAAAAAGTGACTACAACCTACAGCTTACTCATCCAACTGATAGTACCACCAAACATCATAAACACATAACCACTGGTGGATCTTCTTTTGTCAATGTCACCTACCCAATCTGAATCCACATATCCATGAATCCTCACAAAATGTCAAGGTCCTGAAGGATAACCATGAAAACACATGGCATAATCAAAAGTAACCCACTAGTACCTAAACAATCTCTTAACTGCATCCCAATGCATTCATCCGGGATTAAGGACTCCCATTGCTTGGGAAATGTCTGGCCTATTACAAACCATTACATTGCACACCCAAAATACTGAGAGGGGGTGTGAATCAGTATTCTCTAAAACCACTTAAATATTTAAACATATATTTGAGACATCATATTCATTTTGCATTAAGGAAAGAAACCATGAAAGTAATCATCAAACGTAACACATGAACACCATATTTTTACATGGATAACCCAAAAAGGGAAAACCGCAGTGAGGATTAGCTCACAATATATTATAACTGGTCATAACATATTATAGAATGAATCATTGCCTTTTGGACTCCTTGTTTGAAGAATAATAGAAATAGAAAAGATGGTTGGCTCACTGCAAATATTTGAACTGATAAAAATGCATCTACAATATGTAGGAGATACAATTCCACTAGAGATTAAAATATTGAATCAACACACTTCATACTACACCACTTCCACGCTCTACTTTGCTTTACATCTCTCATCATCCACACAACACTGAAATGAACTTACATTTATACCCATTACATTTTCAAACACCTACATCATCAATTAGGTCTACCTAATTAGATGAAATATGTAATACATCAACTTGTTAGCTCAACATTCAACCACACATGCCTCAAAAATTGTAACACATAAAAATAGGTTGGAAAGGACCTATAATCACTCCCCTAATTTTGATCAACACTTCCTTTAACTCTGCACGAGCCCAAACTCACTTGGTCAACATCGTTGGTGAAGTAACACTAAAATACACAAACTGATCATCCACAAGCTAACACTCAAACCTTAAAAAAAATTGCCACCTAGATCATGGATGATACTAACACTTGTAAGTACTCCCATAAAACCACAAAACTAGATATTATTCCACGGTGGAATGCAGACCATTCCAAACATGTACTCTATATTGGTAACACTGTCACTAGCAAAACCGATACTCTGTCAATCATAAATTTTACACTGGAGGACATCAAAAAATGAAACTTTGGATTTAACATCCTCCAACATATACCAAATTTTCCTTAGAACCACAAACCAATATTCTTCAATGTAGAGCAATGCAGACCTAAAAAATGATACTTTGTATACTGAAAATTGTATTTTGTGACAACAAAATATCAACACATTTGTTCTACACCAGATCAAAACTCTTGCACTTGTAAAATGGACTACCATCACCATACTCACTCATGCTTCACGATAATGTTGACATCAATGAAAATACTATATATGATCATGCTCATGTTGCCAATAACCATATCAATGACAAGAAAACTTCCAACAATCTCCCCCTTTGTCATTGATGGAAACATGCCCAAAAAGCTTCTCTAAAATACTCTCCAATAAACTATTTTCTCAACTATTCTCCCCCTTTGACATCAAGGGAAAAGGGTGCATTTTTCATGTGTACACACTTAATCCCCTCAATTGATATATATGTATATACAAATATGAGAGTAACTCGATAATCTTATTCAAAATCAAGGAAACTCCCCCTAACAATGATATCCACTAAAGGTAATCAAAATTTGCACTGCTATATTATCCACTATCTTTCGCATATACACAATGAAATATGAAATTGCATAAACAAAACAAAAATTGTACACAATCAACTAGAAGAAGATACTTGTGATTTTGCAAGTTGTGCCTCACACTCCTTTCCCGATTCCCAATCCTTCTTCGCAAAGGAAAGAAGACCACTAGCTTTCAAAATGTACGCTAAGGGACTTGGTAAGTGCAAGGTTTACAACCTTGACGGTGTGTTAGCAAATGCAGAAGAGTTGACCATGCTACATGTTGGTTATTTTTTTAGAACCAAACTTATTCTTACCACAAACCTATGAACTTGCCAAGGACACTTATCAGTAAGGGCAAGGATTGGCCAACACAACGAGTATAGGATTTTGTGATCCTTAATCCTTCACTTTAGGCTCTGTCAAACTAGGGAGGGTAATCCTGAAACAACTATGTTCCTAGATACTAGTGTTTCTTTAGTATCAAACACAAGGTAAAAAAATGGTTCTCCTTAGACTGTTTTAAAGGCATCCTATCCTAAAGATTGGACTGACCTTCACAATAGCAACTAACCTTAAATAAGAGAAGATGTAACTCCTTTAACATTCATACACGCCCATAAAAGTGATTAGCAAATAATTTTGATTATATCTGTGTGATCATTAGTTAGGTCATTAATCAAACTAAAGGATGAATACTTAACCAAACTAGTGCCATATTCTAGGAAACAGAGTCAAACCATAGAACTATATGATTGGATAACACTTTTGTAGTTTAGAGAAAATAACTATAGTCTTAGAAATACTGACTTACAATATTCCCACCAATTATATCTACCATTAACTTCTTACTAACATCCTTATACAAAGATTATAACAAACCTACTATTAGAATTCAAGCATTTACATACATTCCTTGAATGAATAAGCAAGAATGAAACAACACATCCATTGGAACTCAACAGAGATAAACAAGATAACCATTGATTTTCGTATTTATAGCTTGTATAATTTGAATATAGGAGAGAAAATATACAAATACTTTGTATTACTTTGTTGTCTATATTGCTTATCCAGAACATATATTGGTTGACTAGTTTCTAAAACATAGTACTGTAGAACTTAGTATCCATTTTCTTGTATCTATTTACCTTGAAAATAAGTACCTATTAACCTCCTGACCTTTCGACCTCTTGACCCCCTCCATAACCAACCATAGAATCCCTTTTATAAGACAAGGGAGCAACAAGCACTAGGATGAATTATAATTTACATTTCATTTTGTTTTCATTTCAAAATGAATTTCAACAAAAAACAAAAATATATCCCAATTGATTTTGGGATCCATCATTAAGCCCAAGTGAAAACAAAAGAGAGTCCAAGAAAATGTTAACAAAAACCATCTTGCCAGTGACCAAAAAGTATTGTCGTGGTAGCATTAGAACACATAAACCCATATCACCCTGAAAAGTAAAACCACCAGTAGAAAAGAACAAAAACCCAGAGACCCACTTCATAACACATCAACAAGAGCAAGAAAATCATCACACAGGACCAAAATTCTGAGCACCTAACAAGGAAAGTAACAGGATATTACTTTGCCTTGTCACCTGGTGAATAGGTGGTCCTAGTCGGTGTCCTTATCTTCAGAGGAGTAGCCATCATCACCTCATCCTTAGAATCAACCCAGTTCTTCATGGCCATACGATACTAGTGATAGCCAAAATCAGTTTCACTCCGACTATCAGAAGAATCATCACAAACCTCAATGGGAGATTGATGACATCCCATATAAGTGCGATGATACCGGTTCTTCCTGGCAGCTTCCCTTTCTAGCCTCTCAATCCTTTTACCCTTTTCTTTGATCACTTCCTTTGATATAGTTTGGCCTCTAAGGTGGTAAGCACACTTAAGGACACTTCATGATGAATCCTTCATAGCTTTTCTCTTCTTCACTGGTGTTGTTGGTACCTCTTTTTCACCCTCCTCACCCTGAGGAGGAGAATTCCAAAAATCAAGAGGATTGAGCCTCTTGGAATGACAAACTAGGTTGAAATTCACACTTATCCTTCCCATTTTCCAACTCTGCTATAAAAATTTCTCCAAACAGAATTACCAACTTACTCAGAAATGACTACCTCAAAATTGCTTTGTCACTCGAACTTAATATTTTTTCACAATTGGATAGTGAAAGAATCAAGTAAGTGAACCACATTAAATAGAGCATCTGGTGTGCATTTGCATTAAATTTCCAGGAGAACTTGTGTGAGAGTATTATCAATCAACTAACCTTGTTTTAAAACTCAACCGTTGATCAAAACTTTGGACCAAATCAATGGTTAGAAACTCTAGCCTCTTAATGATGACAAAGTTAAGTGCATGCATTTGATACTCGTCCCAAATCAAGAGACTTAAGTGGGATAAGTATTTTCTTAACTTTCATGTCAATCACATGCTTAATTTTCCAACTAGACATGTCATGTTGCATTTACCCGCTTACCCGTTGAAAATAACTCACTTTTAATTCATCATAGTAGGACAGCAGGGAAAAATCATGATTTTTCTTCAGCATATATGCTCATACCCTGCCTTACTTCAATTTCACTATCCCACATGTACCAGCCTCTGATAGATTTGATGGCTCCAAAATTGTTTATCAATCTCACAAGCATGCTAAAGAAAAATCTCTAACTTAAGCATTGTTTTTATCTTGGAACAATCTCAACTAATATCTCCAACTACACCTATTCTTGTCAATAGCTTTCTCAATTTGGAGCGGTCTATGTGGTAGTTTCCCATGTACCCATTGGGGAATAAGGTACATGGGAAAATACCTCGCGGGAAAACAGGGAGTGGTCAAGACTTGACCACGTCACCAACCATCAACTGCCAACTTCATCCCTTACGAAACAAGCCTCAATTTTTTGAAAACCAAATGGGTCCCAACATATGATAGGTGTCACACCGCCCGCTAGCCCGTGTGACTATCACACCTTACCATTGCAGGTAGACAAGAGTGTAGGAAGAAAGCCCAGATAGGAACACATGTTGCACTATACACCATTGATGAAACCTCGAACAACACCCACCACCCTATGAAGGAAAAATTCTCATGTTTAAACAATACTATGTGGCCATCGCCCGCTTGCCCATATATTTAATATATTATAGAATAAAACAAAGAGGGATCTTGGGGAGTTGCACATATATGGCCACGTCTTCAATCCCTTAACCGTCAATCCTCCTTGAGAAATGCTAGTCATCCTTACCAAGGAGACTGAATCCACCATTATATGAGACACGTGGCCAAAGCCCATCAGCCCACGAGGATAAAATAAGTAGGAATAAAGCAAGACGGGCATACGAGGAACGACTAAGATTGACCCCCATGATCGGATGACCAATATGATGCACAATTTCTGCACACAACAAAATTTAGTCATAAAAAAGGGGCCATCCCTAGGCAACGAAATACTGACCCTTTATAATGAGGGATATAAAAATTTAAGACTAAGCATTCGATTATAAGGAATTAAGACCAAGAATAAATTGAGGCATCCGATAAACCTAAGGTCAGGGGCCAGTAAAACAATGACTATCATGGCACAAGTGACAACTTAAGTGATCGAGAATGGGAACGATAGGTCAATGCAATTTTATAACAACCAAGGGTTTATTCGATTTACATGCCACTTTTAGGAAATTATATGAAGATAAAAACCTATCACAGTGATGAGAGCATGACCTAAAATTAGAAAAACAAGGAGCAAGCTAGATTTTGCACAATTTTTTGGAATGAAATCAAGAATTTTTAAGAGGTTCCATCACTACACAATGATTTTCTCTTTCTAGTCTTATCATTGAAAGAAATATCCATACATATTTTCAATAGCCATCCTTATTGTACCTTCTATATCTCTTGATGGATCATAGACACTAGAGGCCTGAGAAACTTGTGACTATGTTGATTCCATTTGGTTCTTAATGCTCTTTGTAGAATTAGGATGTTTCAAATAAAATTGAAATAAAACTTGCACTTCACCCAGACACTTCTACACATCTTTCAATTTCTCCTATAATTTGTTTTGTGCTTCACTACACTTGTTTGATATCTCAGTCAGTTTATTTTCATTCACCTTCTTAGTCAACTCTTTCTCCAATCTTTCTTCTAAACTAGAGCAATCCTTAAAGGAATCTAATAGCAGCTTGAATTTTTGAGTGCCAAATAGAGACTCGTCAATTTTAGCACTGAGAACTACTCTTAATACCTTGACTGCTTCTTCAATTAACTTAGTGCTATTATGATGAGTGTAAATAAATTCCTTCCTTGTGGAAGCATGAAACTCATCACCAATTTGAGCTTCTACAGGGCAAATATTTTCCCATGTCCACTTGACCCTACATTAGAGGTAGTTGTAGCAGTTGTGTAGATACAATAGGCTCAAATTGCAACTGCATGTCTAATAAACCCTTGAATGAATCACGAGAGGATTCACCAACCTTATGCTTTCCTCTTCCTTTTTCTCATTGTCCTTTTCCTTGTCACCAATGCACTCTCTATCATTACTCTACTCCTTGTCTACATTGTTAGATTCTTTCTTAGTTTCCTTCTCTTCAACCAATTTCATATAATCTTTTTCCTTGTCACCAATGTTGGATTCTACCTTATCATTCTTCTCTTGTTTTTAAAACTACTTTTCTTCGTAGTATTATATGCCTCTAAATTCTCAAAGTTATCTTTCTTGTCTTCCTTTCTTTGTTCACCATCTGTCTTGACATCCATAGGGGGTTGGTTTTTCTTTGTTTTGACTTCCTCCTTGTGCATTTCATCATCTTGTTCTACTCCAATAAAATTTTCCCCTATCAGAGGAGTATCAGTAGAATTTTCTTTCACATTTTCTCCTTTAGCTACATGCTCATGCTCCAGGACATGCTAATGTTGTGCATCTTCTGGTTCATTCACTTTTGGGACATATACAACATGTTTAATTTTTCTTCACTGTCCAGTGACATTCCTAACTCATTTTCCATACTGGAAACCTTTCAAATATCTCATTTCTTAATCTTTCAATATCACCCTTATCCTTTCTCATCGGGGTGATAACCCTCTGCTTAGTCCTAAACTATTTGTTATATAGTTGAGCTAATTTAGCTCTAAAGAAAATATTCTAATTCTAGCATCTTCACCAATTGCTTCGTGTATTCTTGCATATAATGCACCTCTCATATCTTTAGGAAATTGATTCTCTACATTGTTTATTTTGACGTCAAATGTTACTATATACTTAACTATTTCCTCTTCTATTCCTTACTTATTAGTGTTATCAAAAGTGGGATATAATGTAGCAGTCTATTCCAACATATCATGCTCAACTATGCCATTAAAAAATGCATGTAATTTCATAGTACTATGTTTCCTTACTAGATCGGAATTATCCCTCTTCTTCTTGCTTTTCCTTTAGGTGATTTTCCTTATTTTTCAGACTTCTTATTCCTCATATGAATCAAGAATGCTCGTTTCTCTTTCTCCACTTCTACTTCACTGTCAGTGTCCACAACATCAAATTTTATTTTCTTTACACTTGTCTCTACTTGAGAGACACTGGTTTTTCTCTTTCAGACCAATGGTTTTCCTTCATCTTCCTCATGTTCATCAACATTTAAAATCATATAATGCTCTCTTTTTTCCTTTTCTTTCTTTCTCCTTTGTGGAGCATCTTTTTGTTTCACCGAAGAACTGTTAGAATCTTTCCTTTTCACATCAAATGTAGGATTAGCTTCTATAACAGGTTTATCCCTAGAGGACTTAGCAACAACCATAGAGGGGGTAGATTTCCTAGAAAACCTTCTTATGCTTGGGGTGCCAACCAGAGTGTTGGATATGTTCTTTTCTTCTTCCACAATGCTTTTTGGCAAATCCATCATCTCTATAACCCGTGCCTTCATATTTTCCACATGCCTCTTGATCTCTTTTGATTTGTGATCCATATGAAAAACACTAGATCTCTCCTAATGCGTCCCATATCTCTCTTCTTTGGGATCTCTTGGCATGCTCAATATGTGATCAACAAGACTAGTGATAACTTTCTCTTCTACCTCATATCCCATTTCTAGAACCCATACTATCCTTGGATCCATAGCTCCCATCATACAATAGTCTTTTCTCACCATGAAAATAATATCATTCTTACCCTTTTCAACCAAAATCTTAGGTATTCTTTCTCTTTCTTGCATTCGAGATTAGAATGTTTTGAAGAATCCCCATAGGGCTTCATCCTTAGATGCTAAATCTTGATATCTCAACATGTGATATTTGATATGTCTACCCAAAGACACATTGCCTAACCACACCACATTTCTTACACCATAAATTTCTCTCAGAAAGAAAAATAATAAGCATATAATCAAGGTACCATACTTGAAGGGGTACCGAGAGTCCTTAGTCTTCTACAGATTTTCTAACTACTATAGCCTTAGCAATTCACATAGGTCATAATCCATTCCTTTCTTCACCATCTCATATGTTGTATTGATTACAGTAGCAGAAACTAAATCCTCTCTTTTTGTGAAGAAATTTTTATAACCAATCGTCATAGAGGCATACTTAACTATTAGATCTTTAATGTCCTTACCTGTCAGGTTTCTCTTGTCATATTTTGCACCTGTTAAATTCATCACCACTTTGTTTTTCATAGATTTGAGTGTCAGAACCAACTCTTTAGAACACAACCATGTCACAACCCTAATGGATTCTTTTTTAATCATGTGTGGAAGGTCTCACCAGATGAATCTATCATGGATTCCTCTCAATGTATATCTCACCCATTCATCCACATAGCAAATTATAGGGAAGTAAATGCAGACATCAAGTTTCTTCTCCTTCAACCTTCCATACTCAGGTTCCAACTTGAACTCGTCACCAATGAGCTCATTTATCCACACTTATCCCACCTTTGTGTGATTGCATTCTTCCAATTTTGCATGAAAATACATCCCTACATCCTCAGTACTCATAACCCCATAAGGAACGTGCGAAAATGCAGCTTCTAGATCCATTACTTTTGATTTATCAAGATGATCTTGAATTCAGCTCAAGGACAATCTACAAACTTCACTACTTGCAGGGTATACATCTTGAAATAATTTGAAATGCTTCTGAAACTAGGGAAAAGAAGAAATCTATAATTACCTTTTGAATCTCCATTGGTTATTGTTTTCATGCACAAATCTTGAATTGATTCAACTTGCCTCTTCTTCGCTCTTCAATCTTCAAAAAATTGAATGTAAATGATCTTTTTCATAAGTGAAATCACTTATAAACACTTATGAATGACCTAAATCACATTAATTATATTGATTTGAAGTTAGGTCAAAAGCTGATGAACCCTGACTACAATGACACAATCACCTTTAAACTCTCCACAAATATTCATAACAAAATATTTTTCATTGGCGTTTTCACCAATAGGTCAAGCATATCAACCTACACCTTGCATCAACATGTTGAAGGCATCAACACCATATATTTGGTAGGAGTTTAATAATTTTCTGTTAAAACTCACCATGATCCAAAGATCTTCATTTAGTTTTTGGAGGAAACATTTGCACCAAATTCTAGCACAAAATCAATCTTAACCTCATTCTCCTTTTTCATTTTCCAGGTCTTGTTAATCTCTTTCTTCATCTCTACAATATCATACTTCTTCACTGGATCATTCTTCTTTACTAGATCAACCTTCACATTCTTTCTTCTACAAAATTTGGCTATATGTCTAGGTTTATTGCATTTGTGACATATTATAACGTTTTGAACAAGCTTACTTCCACCAACTCTAGATCTGCATATATTAGCCTTATGCCCAAATCCATTGTATGCATAACAATAGCCATTGAAAGATTGAAACCTCATGCCATTATTGTAACCATTCATCATCTGATTTTTGAATTCACTAGCCTTATGACCAAATCTATTGCATGTAAAACATTGACTAGGAAAAGATTGAACATTCTGATTCATTCTCCTACATTATTTAGCTCTATATACAAACTTATTGTAGGAATAATAGTAACCATTAAAATATGAGTACATTTGTGCATTTGGTTGTCTAATAGGTGGTCTTTTGAAGTCTTTCATTTGATTTCAAACCTACTTTCCATTTTTCTTCTTGTCCTCAATCATCTTTTGTTCAATGTTCTTCTTTTTAGTACTTGGTGTTTGATCTACTATTGAAATTTATCCTTTTTCAAACCCTAAGCCACCTTCATCTTTAGAATTATTTTGATTTGAAATCATTTCATCAAGAATTTTAGAGATCTTCTTGATTCTTTTCTTTCTCCAGATCTGATCTCAAGGTCACAACCTCTTCAAGTCTTGAACATTCTGCAGATTCATTTTTCATTTTGTCATTCAAGCATTCTTCAACTCTTTTTTCCTCTTCAACTTGTACTTTCAGACTAGTGATTGTCTCATTTGATTTCTTCAACTAATCATTAACCTCCTTGTGTCTTTCTCTCAAATTCTTGATTTGATCCCTCAATTTTCTGATGTATCATCTACTTCTTTGACATTTTATTTCAGATCTTTGTTCTCATTTTTAGTTATTTCCAGATCTTCAAGGGCTAGTTTGAGTTCTCCATTCATATCAACCATGCAATCTTCTTCAATGAATCCTACCATAGGAATTTATTTTAGAGGAGTAGGATATATCCTAGTATCCATGCATTCAAACTCCAAAATATTCCTCAAATAGTTAAGCTTCTTCCAAGGAACCAAGCTTTGATACCAATTTTTGAACACCTAGAATATTGAGAAGGGCGGGGGGGGGGGTGAATCCGTATTCTTTGAAACCACTTAAACATTTAAAAATCTATCTGAGACATCATATTCAATTTTAAATAAGGAAATAAACCATGAAAGTAATCATCAAACCACATAACACATGAACACCAGTTTTTACATGGAAAACCCAAAAAGGGAAAAAAACACAGTTAGGATTAGCTCACAATATATTATAACTAGTCATAACATATTATAGAATGAATCACTACCTTTTGGACTCGCTATTTGGAGGACTTCCTATCCGAAGAATAAGAGATATTGAAAAGAGGCGTGGATCACTACCAATATTTGAACTACTAAAAATGTATCTACAATATGTAGGAGATACAGTTCCATTAGAGCTCAAAGTATAGAATCAACACACTTTATACTGCACCACTTCCACACTCTGTTCTACTTTAAATTCACACCACATTCACATGCTTTTCTTAAGAATTCACATCATAAATTTTCTACACTACACATCACATATGTCATCATCTATACACCATTGAAATGAACTTACATTTATACCCATTACATTCATAAACACCTACATCATCAATTAGGTCAGCCTAATTAGATGAAATATGTAATACATCAACCTATCAGCTCAACATCCAACCTCACATGCATCAAAACTTGTAACACATAAAAATAGGTCGGCAAGGACCTATAATCACTCCCTTAAATTCGATCAACACTTCCTCTAAATCTGCATGACCCCAAACTCACTAGGTTGGCACCGCTGGTGAAGTAACACTAAAATACACCAACTAATCATCCACAAACTGACACTCAGACCTTAAAAATAATTTCCACTTGGATCATGGATGCTACTGACACATATAAGTACTCCCACAAAACCACATAACTAGATATTATTTTGTAGTGGAATGCAAACCGTTCCAAACATGTACTCTATATTAGTAACACTATCACTGGTAGACCTGATAGTCTTTCAATCATAAGTTTTACATCAGAGGACATCAAGACATGAAACTTTAGATTTAAGATCCTTTAAGATATACCAAGATTTTCTTAGAATCCCAGACCAATATTCTTCAATGCAGAGCAATGTGGACCTAAAATTTAATACTCTGTACATTGAAAACTATATTTTATGACTTAGCCAAATATCAACATATTTTTTCTACATCGGTTCAAAACTCTTGCACTTGTAAAATGGATTACCATCACCATACTCACTCATGCTTCACCATAATTTTGACATGAATGGAAACACTATATATGATCATGCTCATGTTTCCAATAACCAAATCAATGACAAGAAAACTTCCAACACATAACATACATTAAACTGCCAACAATAATTGCATACAATACTTTGGTCATGTCCTCCATCTGAGTAGGAGATTTTAGACAATAATTTATAGAAAGCTTCATCCCTTGCATCATAGGAACAACTAATTGTTTACAATTTTTCATGTTGAATCTCTCCAACATTGAGTTCACATACTTGATTTGGCTTAACCAAATATTTCTCTTAGCTCTATCTCTTGGGATCTCCATCTTCGGAATATACCTAGCTACACCCTTTCCATTTGTCATCTGCTAATGGTGTATCCCCCTCTCATAGAGGTGACCTTTAGGGTCTAACGAGAAATTAATTTTCTGTTGAATCTCCTACTTTTATGTCTCCACTTTCTTTATTGTTTTCTCCAACGTCCCAACAATGAAACCAATGTTGGCAAGAGAAATAGGGATAGTTTAGTCTAGAGATTTGTACCCCTACATTCCTTGAGTAGTTAGTTTATACCTTGGAAGATATAGTAAGATAATTAAGCATGAGCGGTAGGAATCTATAATTCATACATGACATACAATACCATACTAACAAAAGAAATTGTTCATAGATCTATAATGCACATGTTTTCATTAGAACTCCTTTCAGTATCTATATTGTAGTATATCAATACAATAGGGCAGGTCTAGTCTATGCTCCAGTAGTATATTATCTTATCATTAATTCCTATTACATACATATATTATCCTTCTATCTATTACATATGACATATATACATATGTTCCCTTGAAGGGATGTGACTCCTTCATAGTAGCTAGTGTCTCTAATGGTATTGTGGTCTCCTGTCGATATACTTTGTTTTCTCCCTTTGAAATACTAATAGCTCAACTACATTGAGGAGAGTTTCATGTAGGTTTAACAACTCATTCTCCAATTAAAAATATGAATTTTTAAGTCTCAGAGAGATGGTATGATGAAGCATTTCATATGGCTTAACCTCTTTCCCTACTTCTAACAAATTATTCCTCAACCACCTCAATATTGGTGGGACCATCTATGATATTCCAAGATTTTACATTTCATAAGAACTATTTATTGTCATGTTGATATGAACACACTCTTTTCCATATCAGATGTTGATTCCCCTTGTGCTTATTGAACTAAATTGTTAGAGATCTATGGAGATCTAGATGATCCTCCATTCCTAGATGATCCTAATTTGAAGTATATTATTCCCTTCTACGATTGTGATAATGTTCCCTATGAAAAATCTACAATTAAGGTCTTATATTTATAGAAAATGATGGAGCATCATGAGGACATAAAGAATTATCCTAATCCTCCTATAGAGACTCAAATTAATTATTTAGCTTCTATGAACCATATTTAAAATATAGATGCTTCACTTCCCACATATTTAAGTCAACATCAATATGTTGAGGACTCTTTGGTTCTAAAATTATAAATTCTACATTTGTTCATGCTTAGGCTTCTTGTCTAGACACTATATTATGGGATTCTTAATTTCTTCTTGATCATTGAGATGACTACTTATAGGATTTTTTTTCAAATCTCACATACAAGATCTTGATGATAAAACGAGGACATTCATACCCTCTTTTAAGGTAAGTGCAATAAGTCGAATCCACTTTAAGTGGAAGATCGTGAGGCAATTTATTTAGAAGGAAAGGATTTTGGCAATATGCCTAACAACCTTTTTTTTTCATTTTTTTGCTTAAATTACTATCAGTTGTAGATGACAATGTATAATTTTCAAATATCTACCCTTTTTAGTGCTTAATATATATTTATATTTATTAATTAATTTGAAATAAAAAAATAGATAAATTTTCAAAAGGAATGGACTTTGACAATACAACCAACAACTTATTTTTATAAATTTTGGATGAAATTAAAACCCATTACACATGGTAACGATAGTTTTCAAATATATAATTTTTTTTAGAGTTGAACATATTACTATTGTATTAATAACTTGAGATTTTTAGTTTTATTTTTTAAATTACATTTGAACAATCTAGAAACCATTATATACATTATTAAAAAGTATCTTACAATTATTTTAGGTCAAATTATGTTGGTATGGGTTTCTAAACACCTTAATCCTAGTAAAAAAAATTAATTAAAAAAATACTCAAAAATTATACAAAATTTTGTTGACCAAATTTCAACACCATATGCATATTTCCACAAATTTTTTTGAAAAATACTCTCATTTACTACATATTTTGTTGGCCATACATATGCATGTTTTGGCTTTCAACATACATTTTTAAAAATTTCATTGTTGTGCATCCTATACAAAAGCAACTTTTATTATTTAGATACTAGAAGAGATTACCTATTTGAAAACCACAAACAAAATCTCTCATTTCATATTTTTACACCATATTAATATTCTATGTGTAAGTACTTCAAATTGTTACCCCAACTATGATTAATTCTTTGTTTCAGGAAAAAATGCCTCCACTTTTTGGTAGAAAGTTGACTCAACTTCTTGCACTTACCTTGATGTTAACTCCTATGGAGTTCCATCATCTTCTTCATATACCATGGGGACACATTTAGATGTTTATATTATTTCTCTATAGGTAGAAGATTCTATAGTGACATATTCTACAAATACTCATGAGTTTGAGAGTTTTGACTCAATCATTGTTTATGTTAGTGTGGTATTAGACCTAAATTAATCTTGCTTCTTAAATAGAAAGGAAAATTTTGGAGGAAAAAGAATAAGGTTAAGAGTAGACATAAATGACTTAGCTTTTATTTAGTGTGGATAATAGATGAAATCAAATTGGATTAAGTGTTGATAATTTTGGGTGTCTATAATAGTAGGTCATGTCTATTGACTAGAAGTTAAAGTCAAATAATTTGATACCTATAGTGAAAGATTCACTACAAAAACAACCAAAATAATTTTGAAAGAAGAAATCTCAACATATTCTTTTGATTTTTTTGGAGAATGAACAATAATGTTGAAGATCACATAGTATGATCTGAGAGTAGTATAATGTCATAGAATATGACACTTAGCACGAAAATTAGTCTAAGGGAAATTTGGTATATATATATATATATATAAGCCACCATAAGTGAGGAGATGGTAGTGGTTGTTATACTAGAAACATGCATGTATATTGATAGTTTAAAGGATGTAACTATTGATACATAGATTGTGACAACAATAATTTATATAAAATGACTATCTATGTAGATACATCACACTTAGTGACTTATGTGGTAAGTTGATTCCATTTATGGAAAGTATATTTATGTGAATCTTGGTATTCCACAAGTTGGTTGGATAGTTAGATAGTTGGTTTTCAATGTGTGTCTATATACCAGCTTGTGTGAATGGCCAAAGCTACAAACCTTTTTCATTCACTTGGTTGGATATTGAAGATAAATTATGTACATTAATCAGAGATAGTGTAGAATAAGGGTATGATGTAGATTGGGATTTTGTAAAGGCTTCCAAAGACCTCGTGGTATTGAAACTATTCCAATTCAGAATAATATAATTATGAACATATTTTGATGGTGGGTTTTCTCTCAAAGTGGTTTCTCATGTAAATATTTATGTCTTATGCAATTAATGTAAATGGATGTTATTCCATTTACTTAGGTACATGTTGTTATATTTTGTAATTTCTTTTTACTACCATCTAGATACAATAATCTTAAGTTCTCAGCATCCTAGTCTATTAGTCATCTACAACAAGGGTCAAAATCCCCAACACATTACTTAATCTTGTATTTATATTATCCTACCCACCTTTTCTTTGGCCTTTAGGGTTGCATTTCATAGTTGTTTCTAAATTATATTATTGATTGATTTTCTTAGTTTATTCCCATGCCAATCTTTTTCCAAGATTTTGAGAGTTACATGCCAAAATCAAATTCATCTCATCTCACCTTGATTAATAGTTCCATTCTTGAATCTTAAACTGACCAAATATGTTAAGAATGGTCTTATCACTTTCATAGATCCAATACAAATACCACTCCAGTTATCACTTTCATAAATCCTACCTTGTCTATTGATCCTACCTCTCATTTTACTAGTGTTATCCCTTCTATTATTTTCTTCCACCATGACTATTTCCCATTTCATTTCTCCTTCCCTTCCTATGAACACACCTCACTACATATCCTCCCCTATGTCTATTTAAAATTTCATTCCTTATTCCGCCCCTCTTTATGTCCCTTAAACACACTCCCATTCTATGTCTTATTCCATGGATTCTACGTACACCCCTTCTTTTTACTAGGTCTCTCATGTTTGAGAATTCTTTCCTCTACCCTAGATACAGTCATTTAAAAGCTAGTTATTTAGCTAAGAGAATTTATTTTACTATACCTTCGGGAAATGAACTAATAATTTTATCGAAGCTAGTCATACACCATTGTCGTTTGAGTTTCTTACATATCCTCTACCTATTGGTTTTGTGGCACATCACTTTGATATTTATATTAAAAAGGTGAACCATATACACATTTGTTCTCTTTCATTGCATTTTCTCAGACTTTGTAATGAGGATAAATTATTGGCTAGGTTATTTCCAAGGAGTTTAAAATATTTTTTATTGAATGGTTCTTTTCATGTACTTGTAGATTCACACATACATTTTTTATTTGATTAATTCATTCTTGCAAAAAATCAAAGATAATATGGACCTCAAGGTTACTATTTCTAGTTTTTATGAGTGTGTCCAAGGAATATTAATGAGAACATCAATGATCATGTCATAAAATTGGTTTTTGTGATCAGAATTACACCATTCTATACATTATTTTGAGTTACAAAATATTTGTATCTAAAGATTGATCAAACCAATTAACATTAGTATATGCAATAATAGAAATTTACATATTTTTATGGTTCTTTGTGGACATATGAAACCAAGTTATTCAAGTACGATAGTAATAGCAAATAATGACTTCAAATATGAATTACCCACTTCAAATTATTTTTTGTATCCTTTAATTTTAAAAAAATGTACATCTTTTTCAAATGCTTATGATTACAAAGACATGAAAAATTCTTTTCAAATTGATAATACTTTCAATATTCCTTCTTTCAAACAAACTACTCAAAGACAATCTTTTATTGTCCCTTTTACTAGCCAATGTGAGCCAACCTCACACATGTTTAATGTGACATGTTATTCTGTCATGGTATTTAAGACATTCATTGTGCACTTAAACACATGAAGAATGCAAGAATGCAAGAATGCAAGAATGCAAAAGGAATTCATAAGGAAAATCATTAGAGTATAATTCAATTATAAAGGATAGTAAAGGAATTGAATTCACATCATTATCATATAAGCCATATGCATGTTTGGGAATGCTACTTCACTTTTTCTCATTGCAATTAATTCAATCGTCCAAAAGGTCTAATCTAAGAGAGCCCATTCACCTATCAAGTTGCCTAGCTCCTCAATGGTGTCTCTATACACCACCTTGACTTCTAAGATACCTAATAGGAGAGACAAATATATTTTCAAGTGCACTTTCTATCAAATTAGTTTTGTGTGGCTTAGTTTAATTCCACACATCAAGATCCAGTTCACAACAATTGTGATTGATTGAGTAAGACACAACATCAATCCACCTTTTTTTTTTTTTTGTTAGTTTAGACTTTGAAATATTCATTAGATCAATACAATTAATTTTCCAATAATGGTGAATCATTCCAAAACAACATTAACATCATTTATCTATGATTGATCCTAGAACTATGAAATCTTGTCCTCCTAATTAATTGTCAATTTTATTTTCATTTTATTATTTAATTTACTTACTAATTGATTACATTTATTTAAATAATTTTGCATTAACAAAATCTAAATATTTTATATATTAATCCATTTGATATAATCTATAAATCAATTAATCTATATTTCATAAATAATGACTCAAAAAAAAGATCCTAAATAATAAGAACTTATAGTTAATAGTGTTTTTCAATAGCATATAACTTTATGTTCTTTGTTTCTCTACAATGCTTGAACCTCTAATATTCATGACAACTTCTCATTTGATGTAATCTTTACTTTGCACATACATACTATGAAATCTTGTCCTCCTAATTAATTGTCAATTTTATTTTAATTTTATTATTTAATTTACTTACTAATTAATTACATTTATTTAAATAACCTAAATCATTTTGCATTAACAAAATCTAAATATTTTATATATTAATTCATCTATATATCTATACATCAATTAATCTATATTTCATAAATAATGATTCGAAAAAAGATCCTAAATATTAAAAACTTGTACTTAATAGTGTTTTTCAATAGCATATAATATAGCTTTATGTTCTTTATTTCTCTACAATGCTTGAACCTCTAATATTCATGACAACTTCTCATTTTATGTAATCTTTACTTTGCACATACATACGCACATACACACATACATACAAATGTACGTACGTACATACATATGTCACTTCTAGATTAACCACACACTTTCATTCATACATGCATACATACACACATACACACACATACATACATATCCCTCCACTTTCCCACAATCAATCATGGACCCTTGTATTTACTTGTATGTCAAGATTGAATATAACAGTAAAAGATCACGAGCTTACATAATTGAGAATAAAACTTTGTAAGGACATGGTTGTACATGATTCCTGCTACTTTAAGCAGATCGTTTGTACTGGTCATATATTTCATTTCCAGCTATGAATCACAACAAACTCATGAAAACTTAAAGAGAGACGTTCTGCTTTATATACCAAGTTAAATGAATTTGAACGGATCCCAATACCCTGCACAACTATATATGACTAGCGCCATTGGCATGGGAATAGACTGACATTTTTGTGATGTGAAAGGCTGACTGAGAGAATCCTTTGGAAGTAGCAAAAACTGAAACCAGGCAAAAAGCAAAAAGTCCATATTCCATCAGTGCTGCCATTGCATAGCTACCCTTCCACTTTCATTCAGTGCTACCATTGCCATTCGGAATAACTGCATAACTACCTTTCCAAATTTCACTACTTTTTGCATGGCCTGAGTTCTGGTACAGAGATTCTTTGGTTACGATGACTGCTAATTCAATAAGCTCGTGATTGTGTACTCAGACTAGCCGCACTGGTGTGGAAATCTATGCTACCTAGGCTCTCATGGTCGTGGATCATCCTTTGCAAATTGCGTCTTGTGTAGAAGAATTTCTCTCTTAATTGGGAATGGTGTTGATTATGTGCACGCTTTTTCAACGAATCTAATTATCTAACACCACCTTCAATGCCATGGGTTTGCGCCCCAAGGCATAGTTGTTCTCGACTTTTGTTTACCGGTTTATTCTGACAATTTTCCTTTTCTTGTGCACCAATCCATCGCCATTGCATTTGCACTGTATCATGTGAGATATTAGAGGGAATGGAATGGAATATTTTTATAGTTCATGGTCTGTGATTTATTTTCAGATTTATATGTGATTTATAGTATATGAGATTATCTTATATTTTTAGAATGCATCAATCTATCTCCATTGCATTTATAAGAATGTATCAATCTATCGCCATTGCATTGTATAAGAATGCATCGTCATTGTATTTGCACTCTATCATGTGAGATATTCGCCATTGCATTTGCACTTTATCATGTGAGATATTAGAGGGAATGGAATGAAATTCTTTTATAGTCTCGTGATTTATTTTCAGGTCTATATATGATTTATAGTATATGAAACTATCTTATACTCTTAGAATGCACCAATCTATCCCCATTACATTGTATAAGAATGCACCAACCTATTGCCATTGCATTGTATAAGAATGTGACATATTTGCCATTGCATTTGCACTCTATCATGTGAGATATTAGAGGGAATGGAATGGAATTCTTTTATAGTCTCGTGATTTATTTTTAGGTCTATATATGATTTATAGTATATGAGACTATCTTATACTCTCAATATGCAAGAGGCTCCTACCCACTACAAGATTTGAACTTGTCACTTCTATTTTAAAAGTACAAGTTGTCCACCATTAGGCCAACTCATGCTGAACCCCAAGTTTATAACAAAAATGGTTCTAAATTTGGAGTTTGAATTCATGGCCTTTTTTATTCATTTTATTATCAAAATGTTGCACATCATATAATTTGGTAATCTATCTTTTTCTTTGAACATGAATACAAAACTAAATAATTAACATGTTCTAGCTCTCAATTGTCTTACTAATGTTTGCTCACTTTAAATTACGACACAAAAAGTATTTCTATAGTTTAATAATTTATATCAATTTGGAAGTGTTGATTTAGTAACTTATCAAATCATGACAATGGCAACAACTATATGAAACTACTTTCATCCATGCACCATATAGGACAAGCTCTTTATATCATGACATATCCCTAGGGTTTATTCAAAATGGATCTACTTATATGTCCCTTCCAAAGAATCAAAAGCTCTGTAATCCACACCAAAAAATTCCATCACTTTCATTCAAAGTGGATTTACACATAGAAAACCCTATTGGGTGAGGTAATGCCACGTACTGATTTTGTCGATTATTTAAATACAATTATTAATCGTGAGATTTTTAATAATTATGTTAGATGATTATTTAAATTGAAATTGAGATTTAAATTGAAATTGAAATTAAAGTTGAAATTGAAATTAAGGTTGAAATTGAAATTGAAATTGATGATTATTGAAATTGAGATTTAAATTCAAGTGAAATGATTTAAATTCATTATTTATGGAATTCGGGGATTGTCATTGCTGGTGAGAAATTGAGTGCAAGTGAATGCAGGGACAGGTGAATGGGAATGAAGGCGAGAACATTGATCAGGTAGAGTCATTTTAGCCATTAGACATTTATGAGGATGATGGAATCACGCACACACACTTAGTTATTATTTTAATGTATTTTTTTGTGATGATTATACTTGCAAATTTAAAATAAGTTTAATTGATTTCTCAAATATATGTGAAAAGAATATGTTTGTTTTAAATAGTGATTTGATTATTTTTGTGAGGAAATTGATTTTATTTAGATAATTGAATTCCTTGTGTCAATATTTTATTATTAGTTAAAAATAATAATGTTGTTATTTCAAATTTTTGGAACAGACTTTTAATTGTGAAAATATATAAAAAGACTTTCTAAATAGTGTTATTATTTTATTGGATATCTTCTCATTTGATAAATGAAAGAAGAAAGATTTGTTTGAAGCAATAGACAAATATCAAAACAAGTTATTAATGAAAATTAGAAACCAAGCACAACTGAAATGGAATTCAAAACAATAGTTAACAATTTGAAAAAAATATCTTTCAATCAATTTGAATGCAATCAAAAAATTGAAACTTGGAGTTATGGCAATTTTGGCTAGAGATCAAAAACTAAAATTGTGGATCTGATTTCTTGGACAATAACTACCATTTTGCAAGAATTAAAAAGAGGCAAAGAAAATTAGAATGAAAAGAGGGAGTAAATCTGTTTTTGAGAGAGAACAAGGGAGAACTATTGCAGATCACTGAGAATAACTCATGCGCATGTGTGAAAAGATTTATGTTTTGATTATTTTATGGGAAATCTAATAATCTTCTAATTCTCCACGCACGACCAGTATGGAGGGAGAGAGAGTGACTTTTTATAAAAACTCTATCAACAATCTCCCATGCGCCAGAGCAGAGGAGTCTTTAGTCTTACATTAAGATGGAGTGATTTCACGTTGAAAACATATATACTGATAGCTCTCATGTGTGGCCAGAGAGAGAGAAGGAGTTGAGAGTAGATTTAGTTTGATAGTTTTGATATTTTGTTGATCAAAACTCCTACACATGGAAGGATTTATGCCTACGCATGGAGGAGAGCACAGGGCACAACAGGGAGGAGAAGGGAAGAAAGGTGTGGGAAGGAAGGAGGTGAATGAAGAGAGGTGTGTGGCAAGGGAGAAAGGGGAGAGGGTGCCTGGAAAGGAGGGAAAGAGGAGGACTGGTGAAGAAGGTGTGTGGGAAGTCAATAAAGAACATAGGAAACTCTCCACATACGCATGTGAAGAGTGGACAGGGATGCAACCAACAAGGGGAAAAAGAAAGAATAGGAGAGAACAGAAGATTGATAGGAGATGAAGGAAGTGTGTGGGCAGAGAAAAGGAGAGACAAATGGGAAAGAACAGTATGAGACTAGGAATAGGGAGCAGATTCAGCTGTTCAAGATACATGCACAGGCATAGGAAGTAACAAAAATCCAAATAATAATCATTAGATTTAAGAGAAACTCACACAAAAAGTGACAAATATAAAAGTATATACATGCAAGATTGAATAGATTCATAGCTACTGCAGGAGATTAAGAGGTAAGTTATTGAAATAAAACTTTTACCAGTCTTAAAAAAATGAATGTAATTATGTTATTTCTTTCTTTCTTTTGCAAAATCCAGTAAAAATGAAAACATATCTAGAAGAAAGATCAAACACCAGACCATATTTTTTTATTTTAAGAGAAAGAGCGAATGTGAACAAAAAGTTATTAAGAAACAGTAGATTTCTTGTTTAAAGAATTATGTTTTAGCATGTTTAAGAATTTGCACAGATAACAATATGTTTTAGATTCATAAAACTCCGAAACAAAAAACTATATTCGTTAAATTGTACAAACAAAACAAATTGGAAATTGTCGGAAAAAAATATGAAGTTATTAAATTATCATAGAATAAAATTGTAGAATTTTTTCCAAAATTATAAGATTAAATACTTTGTACATTTCAATATGTTTGAAAAGAACAAAAGTGTATTTTGATAATTCTCGAGAAATGATGCTAAATTGCTACAAAACATAAGTAATTATGAGGTATTATGTTCTTGAAAAGATATTATTTAAAAAGGAATTATGAAAAATAGAAAAGAAAGAAAGCAAAATTTAAAATTATAAATTACTTTGAAATGAATGAATTAGAAAAGGATTATTTCAAAGTGTAGATGAATTTTATGAGTAAATGAACCAAAAGAATGTGTGTTCATTTAGTATTGTTTTATATGTACTTAATTACATACTTGAGATACACCTTCTTCATTTAATTTTTTTTTAATATGAACTTAATGTTATTTACGATTTAAATTTGCGAGATTTATTGTATTAAATACCATGTTTGCTTGAAAGATAAAAGTGTAGTTCATGTGTTTGAGAAAGATTTTTTTCTTAATTTTGAATGGAACCAATCTTGATAATTGAATGCGCATGACAAGTGTTTGGAAAGTTACCTTCCGGGACGGGTGACGAATATGGGTTTATAAAGAGCGTAGTTTTTCTTTTCCAAAACTACTATAATTTGTCGTGCATGACATTTTACTTGGCCAAGTAACTTAAGGACCATTGAAACAAATGGAATATTTATAACTCTCTACCATATCCTAGTATCGAACTTGCTCGTTTCTTAAATGAATTAGAAAAATGAAAATGCTTGTGGATTTACTAGTTATACTAGGCACGCACCAGATTCCATCATGCTTGTCAACTTATTTTTGGTAAGTGATTCGTGCATGGTCGGGTATTCTTTGATTGACTAAATAATTTCGTGGAAGCGTAAGCTTCGAGGTTGGGTGGAAAAAGTGCCTAAACCTTGTTCTCGTCTTCATGTTTGAAGATTGGCTATTGGATTGAAGATCAAATGAAGATTCTTCATATTTCTATTGTATTTTATTATTGAATGATTATTGTAGAACTTAAGGCGACAAAATTCCTAAGTCTGGAATTGTAAATTTCTTTTACAATTTTTTGTATTATAAATGTCGTGAAAGAAGACATGTATTTATGAATGTAACTGGATGCATTATGAATCTCTTTGTAGACTTTAAGTCGATATTTTGGAATCATTTGGATTAAATAAAGTTTAATGAGTGGAGTTATGATGTTTATGGAATGGAAATGAACTAATTAAATAAATTATAAGATTATTTGAAATTAAAGACTTTCGTTCTTTACATTTGGTATCAGAGTTTCTAGGTTTTGTACTGAAACCTATGAGCTCATTACGCAATACTGTGTAAACCTTATCAGAAGATAAAGGTTGAAAAGTTCTTGTGCCATAACGACAAGAGAAAACAAATTAAGGAAGTGAAAAGGAAGATGTAAGAATTAGTAGCTTGTATAAATTGGGGCTAGTTAAAGATTCGTCCCTGGAATCAGAATTCCTAAACTAACAACTTATGATAAAACCTAGGATTGCGGAAGATTATGCAATCAGGTTATGTAGGAAGGTTAGGAAGAATATCCTGTACATACATGACTCTAAGAAAAAGAGAATGAGTAGGAGTGAGATAAATTGAATTTTAGTAACCTACAATTGTAAAAGAGTCGGGAACTCTTGGATTAGTGTAAACACTACGAATCTATGTATGTAAAGTCAACATAAATTAGATTGTTCAAGTAGGAAATGAATGAAGGAAGTATCCTCAAGGGTTGGGGAAATCGTGACTTAAATTGTTGTGTTAAGATAAAGATCTTGTTAGAAAAGAGTTAGTACAAAGGAATTGAGAAAAGACCGGAACGGTTAGAGGAAACAATGAATGACATGAGCAAGGTTACTCCAACCAAAATCAATGAATTTATTGAAGTTTTTGGAATCAAACAACTTATGAACAATGGTTCCAAAAAGGGAAAGAGAATACAACATGGCTCTATGTGTCAGGACACTAGAAGTTTCAAGGAAAGCAACACCTTGAGTTAAGAAGTACATCAACAAAAAGAGGTTTTTGAGCATGGATATTCCTCCATTAAAAATGATATTAGAAAGAAGATGGAATATTATTTGTTGTTGATTAATCATTGGATCTCCTACTGAATGATCCAATATGTTGAATCAAAAAAGAAAGCGATCAAAAATATAACTTTGAGAAAAGTGTATTTAAGGTATGCCATGAGGTAAGGAAAAGCAATGAAAAGTCAACTAGAAGGAATGACAAAACCTTTCCAAAGAAGCAAGTAAATTGCTAAAATTTCAACGTAAGAGGAATGAAAGTTGCAGAAACACTAAGGAAGAGAATGGATTGACTCAAGCTAAGTACCCCACCCAGCAAAATTTGGTTATGAATTCTTTGCAATTGATAAGGACAATTAAGTCATACATTTTATGACCACAAGGGAAAAAGGACAAATGGAAAGGTTAAGAACTATGACCTTTATACCTTATGATTAGCTGATCTGAAGATCAAAGGATATTATTATCAATGTCGTAGAAAAGGATAAGTAGATAAATTGATCATGATAAGGTTCAGATCATTGTCTATGGATTGACAAGGAAAGATCTAAGAGACTCATGATTGGAAGAAAGTGTCTCTATACTCTTATATAATTTATATAGATAATTTAAATAATGATGTTATTTCTATATGAAATATATTCATGTCGTGAAATGACTTGACACTGAAGCTTACTATGCTAAGAAACCTATGGACGAAAAAGGGTTGGCTATTTAAGCCATTGAGATGAAGTAAAAATAAATAAATAAAGTAAGATGTGACATTATGTGAACCACACCATAATCTCTTAATGAGAATGATTAAATCAATTAATCACTACCTTACTCTTGAATGAAACCTTGGGTTAAAGATAACCTAATTGGGACAAATAGTTTATTCAATAAAGAGAGAGATCTTATGATGAGACTAAAACCCATTAAGTTGGATTACGTACTGGAATACTCTTTAACACCTATAAGTAGGAATTAAACTTGAATGAGTAGTATATTGGGTCTTGACTATAGCCATATAGAGTGGGGAAATCTATAAACAATCGAACTAGCCAACAATTAAGGATTCCATCCTAAGAATTGGAAGGGAATATTGGGTTTAAGATTTGCCCATGCGATTGAATATCATTGGGGATAATGAAACTCTATAAGGATAGAAGCATAGGAGGGATGCCTTGTAAGTTAAAGGAAGTCGTATTATTGATAAGACTTTAATTTAATTAGAGCTTATATTAAAAGAGAAACATTTTCAAAAGAAGCATCTATTGTCATGACAGAACATCATAGAATTTTCACTCAGCAATAAATGTTGAAAATCTTATGGAGAAGAACATCAGAACTGTTACTTGTGATTAGAATGGATATATTGAAGTTGAGACTCACCTTTATAATTAAGAAATCATGGATTTAAATGTTAATGCTTGAAGATTATATATGCAATTAATTTTTTTATTATCTAGAGATCAATGTGATTGAACGAGGATTAATACTCAAAAAATTTACCAAATTAAATCAAGGAAATTAGATTGAGTTAAAAGATGAATTGCTTCTTTGAAAATAATCAAAGGAAAAAATAAAATCCATGGTATGGATGTCTTGAGACAAATGGGAATTATCTCCGCAAAACCTATAACCATTAACATGAAGATTAATAATGGCATAAGATCAAAATAGGTTATCACTTAGTCAAAGGACAGCCTATTGTTGGATATAAAAGAACCTATGTGTCTAAAATTTGGAAGATTCGAGAATGGAACGAGGAAAATAATGTCAGAGTTAGGACATTGGAAAGACAAAGGGAATTGTCGGATAAGGATCCACCATCATCTAGAAGAGGATAGAGTAAGAAGCTACATAGAATGTAGCAAGGTAATATCTAGTATGCTAGGAAATGAAGACGAGAAGTAATCATTGGTAGGACATGTAACTCTCTTGAGATTCTAGAAGGAAAATGGTAGAACACAAGACAAAATTATTTGTCGATGTTAATAGAATAACATAATTTTCTGGTGGATAGACTCATCAAATAAACCAATAGTTTATAGGAAACTCGACTTATAGAATTTTTATCCTAAATAATATATATTGTGGGTAAGTAGCTGCTTAGTAAACCTTAAAGGTTATTTCAGTTTAGCAAACAATGATAGGGTTGTATAAACCAAAATCATACCATGAGACATTCATTTGAATAAATGTGCAATATATTATTTTAGTCAAATAAGTAAATGGTGGACTAAATCTTGAATGAATTGTAAACTCTAAAATTGAAGTTGGACCATTATATGAAAAGAAAGAAAACTTTATTAAAGCTGAAAAAGGCTTGGATATAATCATGGACTTGATAAAATTTCAAAAAAGGGAGTAATCGAATGAAGTGATCGATGAAACTTAATTGATAACAAAGCTTAAGTGTGGAGAAGTATCAAAATTTATAAGTGTCTAGGAGCAAGGTTATGCTCGAGATAGACAAGTAATTAAGGGAAAGTACTTTATGGTAAGGATAATGAATGTGTAAGTGGCAGATGGACTCAATTTATGAGTTGTCTAAAAGTGTAAATTCAAAGGAAAGGATTGGACCCGAGATGTAGTGTACAATGCATCAACATTCCTCTTCTATTTGGGTTATACTAAGGATAAATTCATGGACCAATGAATTCCAATCAATAAGTATAGTTATTATTATATATTGGATGTATTTATGGAATAAAGCTCTTTGGGAGAGAAATTATGTGTGAAGCATACGAGATTTCCCTATGTGATAGTAAGGACACTTGAAGTGAGGTCTAGAAAGGATAGGATTACTGCATAGGATGAATGTTTTGTAAATATTATGTATTTTGGGAAATCATCAAAATTGGCTCAAAGATTTATGGGACCCTTTGATGTCCAAGAAGTCATGAATCGAGTTTCTTATAGAATAGAGTTATCAAGGATAGTACTCAGTACAAGGTCCAGTGGGACCAGTATACTGAGGATAGTGCTACATGGGAGGATTTTGTGACGAATGACTATCATTTTCCTCATTTTTTTTCTTAGAGTAGTATTTGCTTAATGCATGAGATACTTGATACTCTGGTTTTTGATTCACATGTTGTGAAATTTGATAGCATGGAAGCTACTATGATTTGTTTATGCTTATATTTTCGAGAACTATGATATTAGTTATTATTTCATTATGATTGAGATATTATGATTTATTGATTGAAATAGTATGTTTTATTGATTGAGTTATTATGCTTATGGAATGATTAATAAGACATCGAGACGATGTCTCTTCCAAGAGGGGAAGGATGTCACATACTGATTTTGTCGATTATTTAAATACAATTATTAATTGTGAGATTTTTAATAATTATGTTAGATGATTATTTAAATTGAAATTGATGATTATTGAAGTTGAGATTTAAATTCAAGTGAAATGATTTGAATTCATTGTTTATGGAATTCGGGGATTGTCATTGTTGATGAGAAATTGAGTGCAAGTGAACGCAAGAACAGGTGAACACGAACGAAGGCAGTAACATTGATCAGGTAGAGTCGTTTTAGCCATTAGACGTTTATGAGGATGATGGAATCTCACACACACACACACACACTCAGTTATTATTTTAATGTATTTTTTTGTGATGATTATACTTGCAAATTTAAAATAATTTTAATTGATTTCTCAAATATATGTGAAAAGAATATGTTTTGTTTTAAATGACGATTTGATTATTTTTGTGAGGAAATTGATTTTATTTAAATAATTGAATTCCTTGTGTCAATATTTTATTATTAGTTAATAATAATAATGTTGTTATTTCAAATTTTTGGAATAGACTTCTAATTGTGAAAATATATAAAAAGACTTGTAAAATAGTGCTATTAATTTATTGGATATCTTCTCATTTGATAAATGAAAGAAGAAAGATTTGTTTGAAGCAATAGACAAATATCAAAACAAGTTATTAATAAAAATTAGAAACCAAGCATACGTTCAAAATTGAAATAGAATTCAAAACAATAGTTAACAAATTGAAAAAAATATCTTTCAATCAATTTGAATGCAATCAAAAAATTGAAACTTGGAGTTATGGCAATTTTGGCTAGAGATAAAAAACTGAAATTGTGGATATGATTTCTTGGACAATAACTACCATTTTGCAGGAATTAAAAAGAGGCAGAGAAAATTAGAATGAAAAGAGGGAGTAAATCCATTTTTGAGAGAGAACAGGGGAGAACTGTTGCAGATCACTGAGAAGAACTCATGCACATGTGAGAAAATATTTATGTTTTGATTATTTTATTGGAAATATGATAATCTTCTGATTCTCCACGCACGGCCAGTATGGAGGGAGAGAGAGTGAATTTTTACAAAAACACTATCAAAAATATCTCATGTGCCAGAGCAAAGGAGTCTTTAGTCTTACATTAAGATGGAGTGATTTCACATTGAAAAAATATATACTGATAGCTCTCATGCACGACCAGAGAGAGAGAAGGAGTTAAGAGAAGATTTAGTTTGATAGTTTTGATATTTTGTTGATCAAAACTCCTACGCATGGAGGAGAGCATAGGGCACATCAGGGAGGAGAAGGGGAGGAAGGCATGGGAATGAAGGAGGTGAATGAAGAGAGGTGTGTGGCAAGGGAGAAATGGGAGAGGGCGTATGGAAAGGAGGGAAATAGGAGGACTGGTGAAGAAGGTGTGTGGGAAGTCAATAAAGAACAAAGGAAACTCTCCACATACGCATGTGAAGAGTGGACAAGGACACAGCCAACAAGGGGAAAAAGAAAGAATAAGAGAGAACATAATATTGACAGGAGATGAAGGAAGTGCGTGGGCAGAGAAAAGGAGAGATGAACGGGAAAGAACAACAGGAGACTAGGAATAGGGAGCAGATTCAACTATTCAAGATACATGTACAGGCACAAGAAGTAACAAAAATCCAAATAATAATCATGAGATTTAGGAGAAACTCACACAAAAAGTGAACTATAAAAGTATATACATGTAAGATTGAATAGATTCACAGCTACCGCAGGAGATTAATAGGTAAGTTATTGAAATAAAACTGTTACCAGTCTTAAAACAATGAATGTAATTGTGTTATTTCTTTCTTTCTTTTGCAAAACTAGTAAAAATGAAAACATGTCTGGAAGAAAGATCAAACACCAGACCATATTTTTTTATTTTAAGAGAAAGAACGAACATGAACAAAATTTTATTACGAAATAAGAGATTTCCTATTTAAAGAATTGTGCTTTAGCATGTTTAAGAATTTGCACAGATAACAATATGTTTTAGATTTAGAAAACTCCGAAATGAAAACTATATTCATTAAACTGTACAGAGAAAAAAATTGGAAATTGTCGGAAAAGAACATGAAGTTATTAAATTATCAGAGAATAAAATTGTAGAATGTTTTCTAGAATTATAAGATTAAATACTTTGTATATTTCAATATGTTTGAAAAGAACAAAAATTAATTTTGATAATTCTCAAAAAACAATGCTAAATTGTTGCAAAACAAAAGTAAATATGAGGTATTATGTTCTTGAAAATATATTATTTAAAAAGGAAATATGAAAAACAGAAAAGAAAGAAAATAAAATTTAAATTTATAAATTACTTTGAAATGAATGAATTAGAAAAGGATTATTTCAAAGTGTAGATGAATTTTATGAGTAAATGAACCAAAAGAATGTGTGCTCATTTAGTATTGTTTTATATGTACTTAATTACATACTTGAGATACACCTTATTTATTTATTTAAAATGAACTTAATGTTATTTACGATTTAAATATGCAAGATTTATTGTATTAAATACCATGTTTTCTTGAAAGATAAAAGTGCACTTCATGTGTTTGAGAAAGATGATTTTATTAATTTTGAATGGAACCATGCATGCTTGATAATTGAATGTGCATGACATGTGTTTGGAAAGTTACCTTTCGGGATGGGTGTCGAATATGGGTTTATAGAGAGCATAGTTTTTCTTTTCCAAAACTACTATTATTTGTTGTGCATGACATTTTACTTGGCCAAGTAACTTAAGGACCATTGAAACAGATGGAATATTTATAACTCTCTACCATATCCTAGTATTGAACTTGCTTGTTTCTTAAATTAATTAGAAAAATGAAAATGCTTGTGGATTTACTAGTTATAGTAGGCACGCACCAGATTCCATCCTACTTGTCGACTTATTTTTGCTAAGTGATTCGTGCAGGGTCGGGTATTCTTTGATTGACTAAAGAATTCTGGGGAAGCCTAAGCTTCGAGGTTGGGAAAAAAAAGCGCCTAAACTTTGTTCTTGTCTTCATGTTTGAAGATCAAATGAAGATTCTTCATATTTCTACTGTATTTTATTATTGAATTATTATTGTAGAACTTAAGGCGACAAAATGCCTAAGCCTGGAATTGTAAATTTCTTTTACAATGTTTTGTATTATAAATGTCGTGAAAGAAGACGCGTATTTATGAATGTAATTGGATGCATTATGAGTCTCTTTGTAGAATTTAAGTTGATATTTTGGAATCATTTGGATTAAATAAAGTCTAATGAATAGAGTTACGATATTTATGGAATGGAAATGAGCTTATTAATAAGATTATAATATTATTTGAAGTGAAAGACTTTCGCTCTTTACAAGTAAAGAATTTAAGTCAAGAATTAATTATTGTTCAATATAATACATGTATTCCATTTCCAAAAATCAATAATTTTTACAATAGACAACAATTCTAACTGAATCTGGGAATTTTCCCGCTCCTCTCTCCTCTGGCCGCAATTTGAACTTCTTGCGTGCATGGTGGATTCTTCTCTGGGCTTACCGCATAGTTCTTGTTTGTCCCCTCCTAACCTGAGCCTCTCCTTTTCACATGCAGACTCATGACCCTTGGCGGCCACTCCTTGTGGGTCAGTGCCTTTGTCTTTGGATCTTTCAGAGTCACTCATGTTTCCGGTCTTTTCTACTGAGAATGTGTCGACGGTGGAGATTCTTCCAGATATTGTGGGGTGGAAGGATGTGTTGACCAATGGCAAAAAAAAAATTTCCCCTCTTCCTCCTCTTATTGAGGAAATCACTGCTTCTGGGATGAAATTTTCTATTCCTGACTTTGTGAGTGATAGGATTCTCTCCTCCACAGAGAATTTGATTGTGGGTCGGTTGCTATCCTTCCTTCCATCTATGGATATGGTTCAGAAGTGGGTTGTTGCTAAATGGTGCCTCAAGGTTAGTGTGGAGATCTTTTCTATGGTGGTTGGTCTCTTCCTATTCAATTTTACGGTGTCAGATGACTTGGTGATGGTCCTCTCCTTTGGGCCTTGGGTGTATGTGAAGCATAGTTTGGCATTATGCCACTGCAAGCTGAGTTTTGACCATGTTGTAGATCTAACCAAATCGGCTCCAATCTGGGTTCGGCTGCCTTGGTTACCCTTAGAATATTGGGATGAAGCCATTTTAAAGAGCATTGGGGAATCTATGGGGCAATTTATCACTTTGGATTCCATCACCAAATCGAAGTCCAGGTTAGTCTTTTCCCACTTTTTTGTGAATATTTATGCGAACAAGACTCTTCCTAACTCGGTGAATCTATGTTCTAAGTTTGGCAACTGGGTTCAGCTAGTGTGCTATGAAAATTTTGATGTTTATTATCAAAAGTGTGCTAAATTTGGTCACCTTGTCTCTGACTGTAAATCCTCATTTAATCAAGGGTCTAACACAAGAGTTTATGTTGTTAATCCCCGACCTCCTGTGGAAAACGAGTTATCAAAGGTTGGAGTTCCTTTGGTCAAGTCCCCGGGGTTAGTTACTCCACCTTCCTCTAGGGATTCCCCTAATGGTCTGGTGGTCTCCAGAGTGAGCCTTGTCAATCTAACTTTAGATAAGACTATTATTAAATCCCTAGAGGTTAATGCTCTTGCCTTTGGCCTTGTTGCAGGAGGGGGGGATGAGATTGTTGGTGGCCCCCTATTAGAGGTGGGTTTTGCTGGGACAAGTGAGACAATGTGTGAGGAAGGTGAAATTTGGGAAGATGAGAGTAATGGAGTTATTGATGAAATTGCAGAAAACACAAAGAGCTTGATGCTGGAGAAATTTGTGGAAGAAGAAAACTGGATAACCCCAAAGAAAAGAGGGAGGGAAAAGAAGGCAGATGTGGGAGGTGACTCCAAACCTAGCAGACCTAGCTAGAGACATACTAGGCTAAGAGAGACTACAAATGAGATTTCCTTGGGTAAGCAGAGGACATTGGATGTGTCCTCCAAGAAAGGTCAGAAATGTAGGTCATGACATGGAATGTGTGTGGGCTAAACAACTCCCACAAGAATCTTGCTTTGAAGAACTATGTTTTAGAACATAAGATCGATGTGCTATTTTTACAAGAAACTAAGATGAAGAAGGAAATTTTTGATAAAGTTACAAATTTTATTTGGCTGGGTGCCTCTTACTTCTATAGTGATGGTGATGGGGCGTCAGGTGGCCTTGTTGTGCTTTGGAACCACTCTAGGTTTATTGGTTCTAAAAAAATTCACTGTAAGAATAGTGTGGGAGTTTCCTTCTACTACCCAGGTGGAACCTGGTCTCTAATCAATGTTTATGCTCCTAACTAGAGGAATGCTAGGAATTATTTATGGAAGGTTCTTGTTGATTGGGTTAATAAAAAATTTGGCACTCGTTGGATGGTGGCTATGGGCTTCAACTCTCCTCTATACCCTTCGAAGAAAAGGGGTGGTTTGGTTGATTACTCTGACAACATGTTTGATCTGGCTAACTTCCTGAGTTCCACTAGCCTACTCAACATTGACCTTTTTGGCCAAGAATTTACTTGGTCGAATAGGCATTTTGGAGAAAATTTAATACAAGTTAGATTGGATTGTTTCCTCTATTCTAGTCACTGGACTGGCCTACTTAGTACTAATCTCAAGGCTCTGCCTAGAATGATGTCCGACCATAATTCTCTATTTTTTATCTCAAATGACCTATCTGTTGTGGGACCCTTTCCTTTCCAATTCAAAATAATGTGGAATTCACATCCTGACTTTAAGAACAAAATTTTTGAATAGTGGAACATCCCTATTCGTGACTCTTCATTGTTCAAGATCTTCTTCAAACTTAAGGATATTAAATGTATGGTGAAAGGTTGGAACAAACGTTCTTTTGGTGATTTTTTTCAAAAGAAAAGGATTATAGGGGAAAAGTTGAAAACTTTACAAAAGAAAATGGAGGAAGGGGATGCCAGTTAGCAGACTTACAACTAGGAAATAGAGAGTCAGAAGGAGTGGGAGAATTTTTTTTGGAAACATAAGTCTAGGGTCCAATGGCTGAAAGAGGGTGACATGAATACCTCATTCTTTCACATTTCAGCTATTAAACATAAGAAAAGGAATCAAATCTCTAAATTGATTAATGCGCAGGGGGAGATGATCTCTACGTGCACCTATATCAGCCTTTTGGCTGCTAATTACTATTAGGAGGCCTACTCGGCTCTTGTTGAGGCACCTAATCCGGCCTTAGATAATCTTTTGTTGAACCATCTCTCGACCATCATCACCCAAGATGATAATCTTGGGATTCTCAGTGTTGTCACTTCAGAGGAGGTCTGGTTGGCTACCTTCAGTATGGGGGCTTTCAAATCTCTTGGTCCTGATGGTTTTCCCCCTGCCTTCTTTCAGATCTTTTGGGAGATTGTTGGTGAGGACCTTGTCGTGGCTTCCCATGATTTCTTCAAATCTAGTATGATTCTCAAACAACTGAACCACACTTTCATTGCATTAATCTCCAATATTGCTGACCCTCAATCTATGACTGATTTTCATCGCATTAGCCTCTACAATACCTTTTTCAAAATCCTTTCCAAGATCTTGGTGAACCGAATCAAACCCCTCGACAAACTCATTAGCCCCACTCAAAAAGGGTTTGTTCTTGGTCGTTATATCCTTGATACTACTTTGACCATCCATGAACTTATAAACTCTATGGATAGATGTAACTATGCGGGGATGGCCCTCAAATTAGATATATCAAAAGCCTATCATAATATTATCTAGGACTTCATCCCTAATGTCTTAATCAAGTTTGGTTTTGACCAATCTGTGGTCAAACTCATAATGGAATGTGTTATAACGGTCAAGTACTTTGTTTTGGTTAATGGGGCACCCTTTGGATTTTTCTCTACTGGGAGAAGGATCAGACAGGGTGATCCCCTCTCACCCTATTTATTCATCATGATTGTGGATGTGTTGAGCAGGAACTTTGCTAGTCTATTATCAGATGGTTCTATAAAGGGAATCAAAGTTGCCTCTTCTTTATAACCAATTGTGATACAACAATTTGTGGATGATACGTTCCTATTTGGGAAAGCCTCTGTAATCGAAGCTAGGAAATGGAAAAACTGTCTGAACAACTATGTTTCCTTCTTTGGACAATGCATTAACTACAACAAAAGAATGAATTACTTCTTTAACAACACTCCCAAGCTACAAGCTAGGGTGGCTTTCGTGATGGGCTACATGAGTGGGGCTCTTCCTTCAATTTACCTTGGGCTCCCCCTCACTGTCAAGGAGGTCACTCCTGACTTTTGGAACTCGATTCTTGAAATAATCCAAAGGAAGTTGGTTGGGTGGAAAGGCTCCATTCTTATCCATGTTGTTAAACTTCAACTCCTTTCAGTTGCTCTTCAAGGTATACCTATTTGTGTGGTATAAAGTATGTCATGCAATGTCAGTTATAATAAATCAAATACACCTTCATGAAACATATTAAATAAAAGGACATAATTAAAACTATAATTATCCCCTTAACTCATCTCATGGTTCTCTAAACCCAGGGAATCCTACAAAGTCATGCTCTCAGATATTATTGATCTACACATGAGCTTGCATAAGATTGACAACTTAAGCTACGAGATGTTGAAATAAAAGCCTACATGGCTATGGTTTTTTTTTTTAATATTTAATGTAATGAAGATAAAAGGGATTCCAAAATGAGATAATGATGAAATCTAAATACTAAGATGGTAGATGATGATCTAATGTAATTGCTAAATGAAAGATGAAGTAAGCTAATCTATCCAAATGAAAATGCCATTATAACACTAAAATGATCTAAAATGCAAGGCTAAGCTAAATGCTCTTGAATTTCTCTCACAAATGCACTAAAATTCAACAACATAAACTTATCAAGTTCTTCATGTCTTGAAATGTTGTAGCAAAGGTCTTATTTATAGATTTTCTAAGGCCCGAGGTGATGTGGCAACAACGGACAACCAGGATTGTGATCCTACGACATCAACGATAGAGCATCAAGAGGTTAGAGGGAATCAGGGAGATGGTTCCCTTTTATAAGACGAATTTCCAAGTGTTAAAAGGAATCACAGAGAAGGAGGAGCCATGTGTTTTAGTTTGTTCAAAATTGGTTTCAATTTTTTTGGAGATATTTCATATTTTCCAATTTACAAAAATTCATTTGTGAGACACATGATGAGGTGGTAGGTGAGTTAGAGGTGGTTAGAAGAAAGTTGTAGAAATGTTCTTAAATTGAATTAAAAATTCAATTTAATAGGAGAGGGTTAATTAGTAAAATGACAAATAAATTCCTTTGTGCATTTTAACCAATTTTAGAAGAATATGCCAATTTGAATTTAAAAATTCAAATTTAAAAGGAAGAGGGAAAAATAATTAAATAACAAATTGATTAATTTGTCATTTTAATTAATTTTAGAAAGAATGTGAATTTTGGAAAAGAAAAATTAGAATATGAACCATATAAATAAATTTTACAATCTATTTATAAAAGTAGAGGAAATAAGAATATTAATCAAATAGACAGTATTTAATTAATGTGATGCTCAGACCATTTTTGCTTGCATACATTTTTTCCCTCTTTGAAGTGATGTGTGCAACCGCATTTATTCAAAGAATAAATTTCCCTAACCATGATGATAAAAAAAATTGGCATGCCTCAGACTTCGATTTTACAACGATGATGAAAGGATGCCCCCTTGGGAGGTAAATCAAGGATTTTTGAATTTTTGATGATTTTTGAATTTTTTTGATGATTTAAATGATTTTCGATAATGTGTTGATGATCGATAAATTTGATAAGGATAACTTGATTTATCTCCCGAATATTTGAAGAGATTCGCCATACTGTTGATTAGTTGATAAAAGACCCCTTTGAAAAATTAAATAAAATGCCACCATTATTACCCATTATTTAACCTTTAAAAGGGGTAAAAGGGTAAAAGTTAAGTTCATTTGTAACCTTAGCATTTTGAAGAGTGAGAGCCTCCAGAGAAAAGATGGACATAATTCCACACCACAAACACCGATTCAAATGAATTTTCCATCACCAGTGTCCGGCCACATATGGACCTCTAGTATGTACCCCGAAAACCTTTTTCTGAATTTTGAAATTTTGATTTTCTCGCTTAATTCCCTTTTTGAAAATTTGAATTTAATTCACGTTTTAGCACATAGGGTAGGTTAATTAGTGCATAGGGCATACCCTTTAGCATATAGGGAGTCTGTAGTAGCGCACCCTGTTAGGTTAGGACCCACAAATTAGTTCAGTGCATCCAGCTTTCGCTTCAACGAATTAGGTCAAAACTTTAGCGCATTAGGCAAATAGCGCATAGGTGTGATAGAGTTGCGCATAGGGCTGATTAATTAGCTCATCTGATAAACGATGCAACAAGACTATGTTTCAGAACATATGTTTCATTTTTCAGTGCATCAATGAAATAACACATCAAAACTCTGTTCCGCTGCATCCAACATATATTCTTGCACATCTGGTAAAACCGACACATAGAAACCCTGTTTTAGCACATCCAACCAAAATTGGTTATTTTGATGTTTTTTTATCATGTCAGTCGATGATAAAATGATGTTGATTGATAGGTTGATGATCGTCCTAATGATAGGTGAGGAATGATGAATTTAGGATAGGTTTATTGATCGATTGATTGATAATCATCCTCATGATAGGCGAGGAATGATGCCAAGATATATTGATGTTGATTGATTGATTGATGATCGTCCTCATGATAGGCGAGGAATGATGAAATAGGATAGGTTTATTGATCGATCTCATGAAAAATGAGAATTGAATGATAGGTTAGGTGCTCCTTGAGATTTGATCAGAATCTCACATGAGTTGATTTGATTAGATGATGTGCCTGATTGATAGGTTGATCGAATGATTTGGTAACTTGATGTTTTGATTTGATTCTAGGAGAGTGGCTTAGGGAACCTTCAGGTTTGCGAGCTCTTTCCAGGGATGTGGGATATGATCCAACAACTGACTCCGACAGATCTTTCCATTATAGACCAGTGTGGCTTGACTTCACTGATTGACATGCCCTAGTACCAGATTAACTGGGGGCCTTTGACAACACTCGCAGAGAGGTGGCATAGCGACCACAACACATTTCACCTAATGATGGGAGAGATGGCGGTCACCCCAAAGGATGTATACCATATACTGAGGATACTGGTTGTTGGTGATCTGATTGTGTATGATCATGAGGAGCAGGGAAGCACAAATGCCATATTTCAGATCTTTCATGATGATCAATTTTTGGGCTATGAGATTATGTGGTGGGATTTGATTGCTATTAGTTGGGTGTTACCTTGTGTTCTCGCTAGCTTCATTGGAGGATTTCTCTACCCTGACCGTAGGTTGAAGGGCTTCTTAGTGGTATGGGGATGGATTCTTGACAACATGATTTCCCATGGTACTTGGTATGCTTGGGGTTCGTGCATGCTAGCACACTTGTATCACGATCTTCACCAAGTTGTATATCTTCGAGGGAGTATTTTCTCATCCAGTTGCACACTTCTTCAGCTTTGGGTTTGGGAGCATATTACCATTACATGGCTGGTGGGGGACAAGGTGTGGCTAGTAGGTCGGTCATATGCCTTTGGATACATAGGGCCACATGTCCAGCATAAGTTGGGAAAGTTAGAGTATTGGCGACATTTTGGATGATCTCGACTTAGTGATATGGTGGCCTTACTTGGAATGTGAGTCATGGGCAGAGGATGGTATAGAGTTACCTTATAATTTTTGCAATAGATATTTGATAGGTTGGGCACTATATATTCTGGAGAGGTTCATGTTCAGTTGAGTGCATCGAAAAAATAGGTGCATCTAGGGGATTCCGCAAGGAGTTTCTCATTATGCCCAGCGTAGATAGGACATACCTGAGTGGGGGGAAGCCATAGATTATGATGCGACCTATGCAGAGTATTATGGATTACAATCGATATTTTGGGCATATCATCCAGAGATTATAGATGCATAGATGACACCAGATTATGCACAATATTTTTAGCTGCATCTGTTTCCTCAGATTTCTAGTCTTGATGAGCCAACACCGATTTTGGAGGTGGGGAGGAGAGTAGAGCCAGTTGTGCAGCCCAAGGGAGGAGACAAAGGGGATGATGGTGGTGGAGGAGGGGATGATGGTGGTGGTGGTGGAGGAGATGATGTTGGTGGTGGTGAAGGAGATGATGCTAGTGGAGGAGATGCACCAGTCTTTAGGGTTATCCCCAAGAGGTGGCGGTCAAAACCAGTTGGGCAGCGATCATTGATAGTACAGATGCCTTCACAAAGACAATAGGTGTAGATTGTCAGGCTACAGGGGTAGGTAAAAAGTTTACAGATGTAGGTTCAGGCACTTTAGGGCCAGCTTGCCTAGGCCCAGGTGCAGGTTCAGGCACAAGTTTCAGCTCAAGGCTAGATGCAGGGACAGATGGTACAACTATAGGCCCAGGTAGCTACACCAACAACTGAGAGGGATGGGGCAAAGAGACGGGAGGCACAGGTCGTGGTTGTGGCTGACAGGGTGCAGACTGTAGCTCAGGGTACAAGTACCATTGATTTGGTTAGAGAGTTGAGAGCATCCTCCAAGGAGGTGGAATACTATAGGGGTAGGTACTACGAGGTCGTGTCGGATGAGCAACGGGTCAGTTATGCTAGATCCATATTTGGTCATACACATTCATACACCACCAGGAGAGGGGTTACTCAACCACTTCCACTAGGTAGACCTCCACCACTAGTGATAGGACCATCAGGGGTAGGGGTTTCAGGGATAGGACAAAGATCGGCCACATCAAGTGACAACACCATAGGATCTTCTAGACAAAATTTATTTTATATTGTGATTTATAGACTCGGCCTTTGTGCCACATTTTTGATGTATCACTTTCTCATATTTATCATTGTATACTTGACATATTTTCATGAGGTTATATGATATGCAGTGGCATTTGAATATTTTATGTGTTGATGCTCTATTATGGATGGATGCATTTAATTTGTGTTCTATATGATAATGTTATGTTTTGATATGATTATGTTATGGATGCATGGATGGATAATGATGCTTTTATTATGGATGGATGGATTTTTCAGATGAATGATATGAATGCAAATCACATGTGACTTTTGTTATTTTCTCATATGTATATTGATGTATGGATGCAAATGGTTTTATTATGAATTACAAATGGATGATTATGAATGGTTTATGGATGCAAATGTAATGCAAGGTAGATGTATGGTTGTATGATTTTTATTCTATGATATTATGTAATGGATTTTATGATTCAAATATGTGATACCATTTTCCATGTTTTTGGTATTTTTTATGCAACTATGTGAAATGGATAATGACTATGAATGCAAACATGTGAAATGGATTATGATTATGTTATTATGAAAATGCGTGAAATAGATGAATTGTGAATGAATGGATGGAAGAGATGAATTTATTATGATCTTGATGTGATGGTATTATTCTTTATTTTTGGGAATTTTCAAATGCAAATGGAGGTGTGATATGGAATGAAACAGAAATGCAAATGAATGATTTTTTTTGTTATGTCAAGTATACTCAAATCTTGTAGAAATAACATCAACCTTGAGGATGACCAGCTTAGGAAATCTATAGTGCAGATGCAGACTGATATGAAATGTAATTCTATCTATGCAATGTTGTCAATCTTATTCATTGTGCATATTATCATCATTGAACATTTTATTATGTTGAAAGTTAGTACAAACATTGATGGCATGAAATAGACCATGATGACCTGAGTAAAAATTCCATACAACTTCCATTGAGATTTGATAATGAAAAATAACACAAGCATCTAGGTATAATTAGACCGAGATGACCTGAGCATCACTTGTGTAAACAAAAAAGAGTTAATCAGGTTCCCATGTAAATTTGGAATGTCATCAATGATACCTTGTAGAGAATGTCTCGTGACAATTTGCATAGTAGTAATAATTAACTCACAAGTAGTAGACAAAGAAAAATATCATTTTTGATCATAGTGCCTCTAGTTTATGACATCATCGAGGTACTCCTGAGAAATGATAAGAACAATCACAATACATTATTTGAACATTTTTGTTGAGGTGATCCAACCATGATTCAGAAGATGATCCTTCAGTGATGAGATGACCTGGTTTGATTTGATTGATTGATAGGATTGAATTGATTAAAATGCTCAAATTTTGAAATGGTTGTTGCAATTGTTGCTTTGATGTTATGGTTTGTTGTTTGCTTGCCTATTTACTTATGCTCAATGGTGATTTTCCCCCAATGAGATCGAGATTTTTCCCCCAATGAGAACTAACCAAATTTATTATGGATATGTACAATGAGAACCAAGCCAAAATTGGATGACCGCGTTAGCTAGATATGGACATGAAGATCGTTGTAAGATATGCATGAATGCATAGGGATGGAAAAAGCAGATAGTCAAAACATGCTCGAAAAGATGGAGAAGCCAACCTATAAAATAATAGTGCATGTTTACCAGGTTTTCACCACTTGTTTTTATTGCACTTTTCAGATTTTGATGATTTTTTTGTTGTTACCAAGACGCCTATTTGCCAAGTTTTCATCAAGGCAACCATTTTTTGATTTTTCACTTTTTTTGTATTTTTTTATTTTTTGAATTTTTTTGTATTGTCACCAAGATGCCTATTTTCTAGGTTTTCATTAGGGTGGCGATTTTTTTCAGGACATTTTTTGCTTGTTTTAGGATTTTTTCAAGACATATTTTTCTTGTTTTAGGATTTTTTCAGGACTTTTTTTTCTTTTTAGGATTTTTTTCAAGACTTTTTCGGCTTTTTAGGATTTTTTCAGGACTTTTTAAGACATGCACTAGCTGCATCAATTATAGAACTTCTTCAGGCAAAGGTTGTTCATTGGTTCCTCAAATAGATCCCCCTCAGGTTTAGATAACTGATATGCCCCCGATCCAAAGACTGATATCACCACAAAAGGACCTAGCCGGTTAGGTTCAAATTTTCCCTTCTTTTCCTGGTCTTACTGATTATGTGGATTTTATTTTAGAACCATATCTCCCACTTGAAATTTCCTAGGTTTGAATTTGTGATTGTAACTTTTGACATTCTCTACTGATATACTTTTAGGTGATCTATTGCCAGCTGATGACGTTCATCCAACAACTCTATCTCTTGCAGTCTAGCCACATGGTAATCTTCATTTGTGATGAGACCTTTTAAGGATACACAAAGTGATGGTATCTCCACCTCAATGGGCAAGACAACCTCAAATCCATAGACACGTGCATATCGTGGGGCCCCTGTGGGGGTATGGATACTTGTATGATAGGCCCACAAAGTAGGATTCAGTTGAGTATGTCAGTCATGTCCAACATCGTTAATGGTTTTCTTTAGGATCTTCAGGATGGTTTTGTTAGAGGCCTCTACTTGGCCATTCCCTTGAGGATAATAGGGTGTAGAAAACTGATGCTAGATATGAAGCTTCTCATAGAGTTCTTGCATGTCCTGATTTTTGAAAGGTCTATCATTGTTAGTGATAATGGACTGAGGAATATCATACCTGCAAATGATGTAGTTCAATATGAACAAGGATATATACTTTCCCATGATGGTGATTAAAGGCACTTCTTCAACCCATTTTGTGAAGTACTACGTGGCTCTGATAATGAACTTGTGTCCATTTGATGAAGATGGGTGAATTTTTCCTACAAGATCCAACCCCCACTAATAAAATGGCCATGTTGATGCAAAGGGTTATAACTCCTACGTAGGTGCATGAATGAGATTACCATGGATCTGGCATTTTCTACATGTTTTGACAAATCGGAAGGCTTCTCTCTCCATAGTCAGCTAGTAATATACAAGACGAAGGATTTTCTTGGTGAGGGTTAAACCACTTGAATGAGTTTTGCAAATACCCTCGTGGACATCGCGTCAAATTGTTTCAGACTCATCACTTTCTAGACATCATAAGAGGGTTCCATCAAAACCTCGGTGGTAAAGGATGTCAGCTATGAGGGTATGGTAGGCGGCTTGGCGAATGAAATTTTGTTTTTGGTTGTGGGAAAGATCAGGAGGAAGGGTGTTATCTTTTAGGTAAGCGTATATCTTTCCATAGATGGAGGTATTGGCATTGTCTAGGTGGAAAATAAGGTAGGACTTAGAGTCATTGTAGACAGGGGTAAACAATTGCTCCACCATGAACTCATAGTGGCCTCATCTTTCTGGAAACTGCAACAAAGAAGAAATACTAGCCATAGCATTGGCAACTTTTTTGTCATTGCTTGGGATTTGACCAAACTTGATGTCGACAAAGTACTTCTTGAAGTCATCAATCATTCTCTAGTAGGGAATCAGTTTAATGTCCTTGGTTTGGTAGTCATCATTGACCTGATTAATGACTAGTTGAGAATCTCCATAAACCTGGAGCTCTATAATTTTCCATTCCATGGCTATCTTGATCCCAATAATGAGTGCTTCATATTCAGTTGTATTGTTAGTGCAAGGAAACATCAAGCAATATGATATCAGAATAGTGTTCCCTAGGGGAGTGATGAATAGGATTCTTGCTCCTAATCCATGTTGAGTGAAGGAACCATCAAAACATAAAACCGACTATTCCGTTGTTACTGTTAGGGCATCTGCATCTGTAAATTCAATATGGAGTGGGTGATCATCATGAAGTGGTGCCTCAGCTAGTTGATTAGCAATGGATTTCCCTTTGATATATTTGTTTTCGACATATTGGATGTTGAATTCACTGAGTACCATTACCCACTTGGCAAGTCTTCCTATCAGATTTGCTTTGCTTAGGAGATAATTTAGTGGATCAATCTTGGCTATGATCTTAACTGTATGAGTCAACATATAGTGTCACAATTTTTGGGTAGAAAACACTATAGCTAGACAAGATTTCTCAATGGAAGTGTAATTGATCTCATATCCATTCAAGGTTCTACTGATATAATAAATTTCTTTGTCTTTCCTCATTGAATATTCCTTTGTTAACAAGGCTTCTAATGATCGGTCAGTAGTGGCAATGTACAATAAAAGAGGCTTCCCTTCTGTTGGATGTGTTAGATCTGGTGGACTCATGTATTGTTTTAGTTGATTGAAATATTCTTCACACTTCTTGTCCCATCAGAAAGAAAAAATTTTGTGTAGGAGATGAGTGAAAGGATGAGTCTTATTAGCTAGTTGCGAGATAAATATTATGATTGATTGGAATCTACCCTAGAGGGACCTTAGCTGGTTGATGTTTTTAGGGGGAGGCATCTCCATTATATCTTTTACCTTTGCGGGGTCCACTTCAATACCCTTATCTGACACTATATACCCTAGTAGTTTTGTTGATGTTATGCCAAATACACATTTATTTGGATTAATATGAACATTAAATTTCTCTAGGCGGGTGAATAGTTTGTCTAATATCTCCAAATGTCCTTCTCTAGTGTGGGATTTCACCAATAGCTCATCCACATAATCTTCCATGAAGGTATGCATCATGTCATGGATAATAGTTGTCATAGCTCTATGATAAGTGGCCCCTACATTTTTCAACCAAAAGGGCATGACGTTCCAACAAAAGGTTCCCCATGGACATGTGATGACTTTCTTATATTGATCTTCAAGAGATATTTTGATTTGGTTATATCCAGAAAAGCCGTCCATTAATGATAACATGCCATGTCCTATTGTCAAGTCCACAATGATATCTATGTTAGGTAAGGGGAAATCATCTTTCGGGTAGGCCTTGTTGAGATCTCTAAATTTAGTGCAAATATTTATGCTTCCATTAGGTTTGGAGACAGGTACAATATTAGATATACACTTTGCATAGTCAATGGGCCTGATGAATCCAACATCCAACAACTTCTTTAGTTCAGATTTCACCAATAGGGCAATGTGCCAATGTATTTTTCTAGACTTTTGTTTGACTGGTTTGATTCTTGAAGGAAGGGATAAATGGTGCAAGATGAGGTCTGGATCTATCCTTGTCATGTCTACATATGACCAGGAAAATTTGACTTGCCACTCTTCGAAGAACTTGATAAAGTTGGGCTTCTCTATTTATGTCAATGATTCGGCTAGATGAAGACTTCTTATTGTTTCCGCAGTGCCGACATTGATGGACTATGTTGTTTCAATCAAAAATTTTCATCTCTCCTAGAAGTATTATGGGAGAGTGGAAAATTTCCCATCCTTTGGTGCCTCAAAGAGGTTTGCACCATCAGATGTGCTCTTTATTTTTACTATTTCCTGATCTGATACTACCATAGAATGGTTTTCACCATCAGATCTTCCTTTTATTTTTTTTATTCTACAGTTGGGAAACTTGAAACTCTCCTATTGTGAAGTTTTTCTAGGATGTTCAATGGTGGGTACTATTTCAAGATTAACGATATAGAGGAAGTTCACAATGGCTTCATCATTCGAAAAGGTGGGTATGCCAATTGGCCCGGTTTGATCCCAATCTATTAGTTTAGGGTGTAGTAAAGGTAAGGTGTCATCAAATGGGTTCAAGTTAGATGTCATAAGTATCCTAATGGCTATATCATTATCATACAAGACTAGGGCTAAATCGAGGTCTATGATGTTACCTTCTTCTGAATGATCTGTATCACTAAGAGTCTAATCATCTTCACTTGAGTCATCGTTATTTTACGATCATACTTCAAGTGGTCGAAGTCCTGAGCCTTGTCCCTCCTCAAGTGTGGGAGTATACTTATGTATTACATCAAAATACTTGTTGTGACATGATTCTTCTGACAATGAATCCCATTCATATTTATTGGAATCAAACTCAAAGACATCACTTGCTTATAGTTGTAGAATTTGTTCAACAAATTTTTGTTTTGGATCTTCCTTTATTTCTTCTTCTTTCTGATGTTCTTTGTATCCTAACCCTATTTTATCTTTGGGATTGGTTATAATGGGTTGGATAGGTTCTGCAATACCCTCTTTTATTTTTCCGATGGGTCCCTGCTCATCGTATCCCATCTTCTTCAAGATCGATAATCCTTTTCCATACTAAGTGGTTTGGAAATTTTTTGTTTCAGCTTGAAAATTAGTTTCATCTTTGTAGAGATAGTTCAAAACATCTCTGTCATCTGATTCTTCCTCCTAAGTGCTCTGTTTTATAAATCGACCATCTAATAGTGTGACTAGTTGGGAGGATGATGAGGTCGATGGTTGACCAGAGGATTTTAGTGACATTAACTACGAAAGACAAAGGGATTTTTCAATGGAATACTCACCGACACCTTTATCTTTGATTTGGAATTTCTCTTCAAATTGTTTGGCTAGGGTATTTAGCTGGGCTTCAGAATTTGTGGACGCAAAAGGGCTAGAATCTTCCTTTTCCCCTGACTGTTTGGAAGATGAACTTGATTGACTTCCTTCAGAGGAGGATGTGGATAAAGGATTAGCTTTATTAGAACTATTGGGAGTATCAGGAGTGGAATTAGGATCTTCACAATTATGAGGCACAAATATATCCTGGACAACCTTTAGAGAATTGCATTGTTGAGGATTATTTGAATCAATAGGAATAGTGATTTCCTGGCTATTGTAGGGAAACTTAAGACTTTGATGATATGTTGAGGGTACAAATTGCATTTCATGGATCCATGGATGACCCAAGAGTATGTTATATGTTAAATCCTTGTCCAAAACTTGGCAAACCACATTTTTCTAGATGGGCCCCACCTGAATAGGAAATATAATCATAACTTTTGACGCTCTCTCTTCATCATCATATGCTTTGATTATGATCTTATTTCTTGGATCTATTTCATTTTCAAAGAACCCTAGTGCTTGGACAGGTTTTAAAGTATAGATATTAAGTCCTACTCCTCCGTATATAAGGACACACTTGACATGACTTTTATGGATTAAAATTTTTATATGAAGCATTGCATTGTGAGGATGAGTGAGGGATACATCATCATTCTCCAAAAAGGACAAGCAGTGAGGTGCAACTAGGTGTCCCACTATGGCTTGGAAAGCACATAATTCTAGATCATTTGGCACTGTCATGTTGACTAGGGATTTTTCTAGAATCTCTTTGTGAGAAGGAGAGATTTTTAGAAGCTCCAATATTGATATTTGTTCAGAGATTTTCTAGAGCTGATTGAAAATATTGTATTGATGAGATGTAGCAGTAGGTATTTTGGAAGCACTGCCATTTAAAACATTTTTTTTTATCCCGTGTGGTTACGTTTACTGGCACACTATCTTTTTTTCCATTGATTTTGATGACATTTATTTGATTATCCGTTACAACCATGTCTTGCGTGATATCGAGGATTTGATCAAAAAGAATATTGGCATCATTGATTGGATGATTAGTTGCAACAAAACTTGGTGGGTTATGGATTTCAATGTCATTTGCATGATCTTCAATGACTAAAATATTAAGGATGAAGATATCTTGAACATATTTTACGTTCTTTCCTTTGCCATTATTGTTAGAAGATTCTACTTTGTCATAATTTGGTAGAGGGTTCTTAAATACCCCATGATCAGTGTTATTCTGAGGCCCCTCGATCCTTATGATTTTTTTGTCAATCAAATCTTGTATTTTATGCTTCAGTTGCATGCAACTATTGGTGAGGTGACCTTTATATTGATGAAATTCACAATAATTGGCTTCATTCCACCATGATTTTACTTTTGGCTCAAAACCTCGGGTGTCAGGTAAAGTGATAAGATTTTCCACAATAAGTTCCCTCAATGTGGATTCATGTGATTGACCCAGGGGCATAAACTTCCTACGATTGTTTGATGTTTGATTATTTTGATTATTCCCCTGGTTAACATTTTGACTATTGGTTTAATTGGTATTTTGGGTGGTCTTTTGATCAGTATTTGAAGAACTTCCTGACAAATTAAAAACCGGTTTGGCATTGCACGTTTTAGCAGGGGTATCATTGTCATTATTTTTATACTTTTTTCAAAAAAAAAATTTATCTTTGTTGGGGGAATTTGACAGGTTATTTTTGTTATAGATTTTCAGAATCCCTTGTTTGAACAAAGCCTCCTCAAGCTTGATTATGTTTTTCATCAATTTCTCAAAAGCTGGGGGACATTGTAATTTGAGCTTGTAGCTCATGTCATCATTCAAGTTATCAATGAACACTTCTATTTTCCCTTTTTTCGGTATGGGTCGGGGATACCTTGTGAATAACCTTCTCCATCTTTGTAAGAATACAAGGAATGATTCCCCTTTCTTTATTTTCATGTTGCAAAGGTCTTTCATTGTAATTTTGTGTTGGATATTATATGAATATTGCATGATAAACTTGTTAACCAATTCTTCAAAATTTTAAATTCCTAGAGGTAATTGTGAAAACCATTGCATACATTGTCCTCCTAAACTATGTGAGAATAGCCTCATTAGATAAGTTTCCTCATGAGAAAATTCAAAACCCATCATTCGGAATTCCCTTACATGATCTATCAGATTAGTTTTCCCATTGTACTTGTCATATTTGGGAAATTCACAATATTTAGGGAATGGTATCATGTTAAAATTTTGATCGAATGGGTAGGGACATATGTCTTGTATGGAATACCTCTTAGCGGCCCCTGTTTGCATGTTCTGCATTTTTTGTTGAAGGGCTTGTATTTGTTGTGTCAAAGCATCCATAGGATCATTGGTCTTTGTTTCTTTTTTGGTTTCAGTAGGTATTTTGGTTTCTATTTTCGTGGGAGTCTTTTGTAATTTCATGACATCAAAATCATCAGGTAATTTGAATCCTTTGTTTTCCAACATCAAAAGGTATCTTTCTCCATCCTTTTCAAAAACCTTTTCTAAAAATTTAAGGAAGTTTGGGTCTTGTTGGGAATGTTGGACATATTCTTCATTTAGCTCATTAGTTTCATTTTGATGGTGTTCATGAAAGGGGTTTACTTTGGGTTCATCCATGTTATCTTGGGTTTCAATTCATTTTTCTTTATTTTTTTGCTTTTGAGATCTTGTTTGGATGGGCATACAAGTGATAATGATGCTCTAAATATTTGACCAAAGTTTGAGAGTGCCAAAGGGGTTGATTTAAAGATCTGGTTAAGCAAGATTTATTTCGGGAGGAAGGATGACTAATCCTGATAAAGGATGATAAATCATGATGGTGAAATGTAACTGCTAAATCGGAAATTTGATATGATGAGGAAGGAACTTTGAGATGTTTGATCAAAGTTTAGACAAAGGATTTCCACTTGAGAATGCTAGTTTCAACAAGATTGGGATCTTATTTTAAAAATTAATTGGGGCGATTGGAATATTGAATTTCTGGTTGAGGAATGGAAGAATAGTGAATTGGATGACTGTGATTATGCCTTTGTGAAAGAGCTATTCAATGATAATAAGCTTTTGAAGATAAAGGCTCTAAAGAAAAATCTTCAGTATACCCTCTATCAAAATCGTGATACCGATGAAGGAAGGTTCGATAATCGAGCAAGACTTCCCTACTTTGGTACAAGAAGCGTCTCTTTTTCAAAATTTTCTTAAAGCTAAGGTGCTTCTTTGGTTTATTGATCCTATTTGCAATGAATTTCTTGAAAAATTTGGTTGATTTCCAATCCCTCAACATAAACCTTAGGATGATGAAAAGATGTTGTTTAAGAGGGAATATTTGAACTGAATGTTGATAGACAAAAAAGGGGGCAAATTCGATTTTATGCTTGAAAAGATACCAAATGTGTTGAAATATGGATGCACTAAAACTAAGATGCACTACATGATGGCTCAAATGTGCTACAAGAAGTTTTGGATGCACTAGAACAAGGTATGGATGCACTGGGGAATGGTTTGAATGTGCCGAAACAAGGTATGAATGTGTTGAAAGAGTATATGCTGGGAATATATAAGCGGGATGCATTGAAATAGGGTATAGATGCACTGGAAAATGGTATGAACGTTCTGACATAGGCATGAGATGTGTCAAACTGGAAAGTGTTTTCTGGTTTTCGATAGTTTGACAAATTTTTCTTGATTTTTGATACTGAATCTGGACTGTTTGAGTTGGATTTCCTTTTGAATAAATGGTTGAATGTGTTAGTGTAATGTTTGTTTAAAATTTGGTTCAAAAACACATTGGTAAACACATCATACAAGCACATTTCCTAGGTTGTGTATGACTATATTCTTTTGGATCCCATGCGGATTTTACTCCAACCGCATATTCTTAGCGAATGAATTTAGAAGCTTGGCTGCACTAGCTCCCCCTTACAGTGCACTCACTTCTCATGCCAACCAAGCTTCCAACTCCCATGAATCTCCCATGGTAAGTTGATCATTTCTACTAAAAACTGCGAAGATGTGGGTGCCTTCACAATGACCGTTGTTGCACCAAAGAATAGATAGGGTAATTTTTGGCAAACTACAACAAAGGGGTTTTAGTAAGGACTTTTCATTAATGGGGCACCATCCATGTGGAAAGAGACCATTTATGGCCTTCTTGTCGGAATGGTGATCGTGATACTCAAACTTTCCTTGAGCACTCGCATTTATATCCCTGCTGGAAGTCACTCGGCTTAGAATGTGTTATCGATTGGGTTGTTCCCTCCTTTCGAAGCAGGGAGGCAGGCTCTCTAAGGTTAAAAATGCAAATAAAATGAATGGGTCTAGCTTTTTGATCACCCAGTTAAGGGTATAGCATACTCACCTACCATTCCAAACACCACAAACATGGTGTAAATTTAACCTCCCTAGTTATACTAGATTCCTATTTTAACCAAAGGAAACGTAATAACTAGATTTAACCCTGCAACCAACTGTTAGTAGTTTCAATGTTTATCTTTGACAATGTTCTTGAAAATGTTTATGCAAAGTCTTTGATTGCGTATTAAGTTCCTGCAAGACATAAAAACATTAATTAGTTTCGAGAATCTAAAAAACCGATAGTAAAAACCGAATGTTCCATTAAAAATACCGAATGCACTAAACCTCATACCAAACGCGCTAAACTATTAAATGCGTCGAAAGAACGGTTGAATGCGCTAAAATATAATCTGAATGTACTGAAACTAAAATTGAAAGAATTTAAATTTTAAACTCCCTGGTGCGCCGAAACAAAGTTTGAATGCATTGTAGAAAATGCCAAATGCACTAGAATAGGAACCAGATGCACCGAAATAGGTAACCGAATACCCTGAAACAACAGCGAGACACGCTGCAAAAAAATTCGTATGCATCTTTTCAAATATTTTGACGAAACCTGTAAAATGAAACTCAATAGAAAATTGATTAAATCATGGGGCTAGGCCCCATAATGGGTGCCAATTTATGTGTGGTATAAAGTATGTCCTGCAATGTCAGTTATAATAAATCAAACACACCTTCATGAAATGTATTACATAAAAGGACATAATTAAAACTACAATTATCCCCTTAACTCATCTCATGGTTCTCTTAACCCAAGGAATTCATGCTCTTAGATATTATTGATCTGCACATGAGCTTGCATAAGATTGACAACTTAAGCTACGAGATGCTGAAATAAAAGCCTACATGCCTATGGTTTTTTTATATTTTTATATTTGATGCAATGAAGATAAAAAGGATTCTACAATGAGATAATGATGAAATCTAAATACTAAGATGGCAGATGATGATCTAATGTAATTTCTAAATGAAATATGAAGTAAGATAATCTATCCAAATGAAAATGCCATTATAACACTAAAATGATCTAAAATGCAAGGCTAAGCTAAATGCTCTCAAATTTCTCTCACAAATGCACTAAAATTCAACAACATAAACTTATCAAATTCTTCATGTCTTGAAATGTTGTAGCATAGGTCTTATTTAATAGATTTTCTAAGGCCCAAGGTGATGTGGCAACAACGGACGACCAGGATTGTGATCCTGCGATATCAACAACAAAGCATCAAGAGGTTAGAGGGAATCAGGGAGATGGTTCCCTTCCACAAGACAAATTTTCAAGTGTTAAAAGGAATCACAGAGAAGTAGGAGCCATGTGTCTCAGTTTGTTCAAAATTGGTTGCAAATTTATTGGAGATATTTCATATTTTCCAATTTACAAAAATTCATTTGTGAGACACATGATGAGGTGACAGGTGAGTTGGAGGTGGTTAGAAGAAAGTTGTAGAAATGTGCTTAAATTGAATTAAAAATTCAATTTAATAGGAGAGGGTAAATTAGTAAAATGACAAATAAATTCATTTGTGCATTTTAACCAATTTTAGAAGAATATGCCAAATTGAACTTAAAAATTCAAATTTAAAAGGAAGAGGGAAAATCAATTAAATAAAAAATTGATTAATTTTAGAAAGAATGTGAATTTTGGAAAAGAAGAATTGGAATATGAACCATATAAATAAATTTTACAATTTATTTATAAAAGTAGAGGAAATAATAATATTAATCAAATAGCCTTTATTTAATTAATGTGATGCTCGGGAAATTTTTGCGTGCATACACTATTTAATTTCTCTCAATATTCAAGATTCGCAAGTATATAGTTGAGAAATTTGAGAAAATTCAAAGAAACTTCCTCTGGTCTGGGATCGAGGACATGAAGAAATTTTCACTGGTAAAATGGGAAAAAGCCTGTCAACCCAAATATTGTGGTGGTATTGGGACCAGGGTTGTCTCCAAAACTAACAAGGCCTTGATGGCCAAGGTGGGTTGGAACCATATTAGGAACACAAAGGATTGGTGTAAAATCATCAATGCTAAATATCTTCAAAACAAGCCTTTGGTTAGTTGTCTTTCTGAGGTTCATCCTTAGGGTTCTTTGACCTAGAGGAGCATTTGTAGCCTACAGGGTCTCCTCGAGAGTGGGATAAAATGGAATATTGGTAATGGTAGTAAGATTAGATTCTGGGAAGACCCCTGGTTACTTGACACCCCTCTAGAAATTTCTAAATCTAGGAATCTCAAGAGGCTAGCTCAAAGGTTCTTCAGTGTCCACATCAAAGACTATGTTCTTGGGCCTCCTGGGCTAGGAAGTGGAATGATTTATCCCTTTACTACCCTTTCTTCTAGGATCTATGTTTCCTTGCTAAGTCTCTGTAGGATTTACTTTCCTTTACTATACTTCCTTCATCTTTCTTGGGGGATGAATTTTTTTGGACCTTTGATAAGTAGGGTATCTGTTTGTCAAATTGACGTACAATTTGTTGATGGACCAGGGTGCTCCCATTGACCTTTGGAAGAAGGTATGAAACCACCATATGATCCTGAAAGTCAATTTTTTTTGGCGGACCGCCTATCACAATAGGATTCTTACTTAGAACAATTTGAGGAAAAGAGGATTTCATATCCCCAATAGATGTTTCTTATGCAAATGCAGTGATGAATCTATTGATCGCCTACTGTTACATTGCCCATTTGTTGTTGAAGTGTGGAGTATGTCTATTGAAATATTGGGCATACAATGGACCATGTGTAAGGATATTAAATATTTTATTTTGAGCTGGTTTGGTTTATATATTCACCCCTTTCCTAGAGAAATTTGGGACCAGGTCCCTCCAATTATTTTTTGGTGTTTATGGAAAGAGAGAAACAACAAGATTTTTAGGAATACTGAGAGGTTTCTTAAGGAGGTCTTCAGTATAGGTGCTCATATTTTAGAGGAAAACATATCCCTCTTCAATGGGAAACTTCTAGATAAGGGACCCATTGAGAATGAAATTAAAATGGCTAAGGCTTGGCATCAAACTTTTGATGCAAGCTCCTATGACAACTCCAGATCCCTAGCTAGGAGTAACACTATTTGGGAACCCTTGGATAGAGGTTGGTTCAAATTTGATGGGGTTGCTAAAGGCAACTGAGACAAAGCTAGCATAGGAGGTGTGATCAGAGATTTCAGAGGTGATCTTGTGGCCAGTTATGGTGGTGGAATTGGTTTCCAATCCTCTATGATTGTGGAAGCCCGTGCGCTGCTCAAGGGCCTTCAAATTGTTGTTTATTTGGGGATAGAGAACCTTCACATTGAAGGTGACTCTAAGTCCATTATTGATGTTGTCAACTTTGGAAGATTGCTTGGATGGAGTACGAAGGATATTTTACTGGACATAAGGCTCTATAGGTCTAAGCTAAGATTGAGGAATATTACCCACATTTATTGGGAGGGCAATCAAGTGGCTAATGCCTTAGCCAACTTTGACACCTTTTGGAATTTCTCTAAATTTTGGTGCAAATTGGGGAACTTACCACCAAGAATTCAAGATCTGGTCTTGAAAGATCCAAACCCTTACTTGATATGATGATTACCAATTATATGTTTCTGGGGTTTTTATGGCATGTCCACTTGCTTGTACTTTGGGCTAGGTGGATGGGCATGAAAGCTGAGGTGGCCTACAAGTGGTAGGATTAAAATTTTGAGGCTAATCTTGTGTTTTATAAAGATGGCATTATAAGTATGGAGAGTACTTAATAATTAAGACTTTGTAGGGTTGTACCTTACATTATCTCCTTCTGAGGATTGTGTTAAACTATCATATTTTAATTAAGTTTGTTGCTTTAAAATTTGATGTGATGGCTCATTATGAAGGAAAGCTCATTTTTTTCTTTTCCATCTTCGCTATTTTATCTCCGCATCTCAAACTTGAGTTCCTTGTTATTAGTAAATTTGGCCCCGCAGCCATCTTGCCTAGCTTTTTGTGTATGGACAGTGTGGCTGATAAACCTTTCTTTTCCATCATCTCCTACTTACCTAGCCATAATCCCTTGAAGATTCCAATTTATTATATAGCTAATATTGTGTTAAAATATTTTCCTCTTCACGTGTGTGTCCTACACACTGCCTTGATTAACCAACGTTGCTTTATTCAGCTAAATATCCATTTTGTTTGGACCCTTCGTTTAATCAACATTTCTAACCTTTTTGTTTTACATGTTCTCTCATTTTTTCTAGTGCAGAAAGGCATTATGGGTGGTGATTGTGTGCGGACGAAGCCTGACAACTACATTGAATTTCGTAAAAACCCGCTAGTGTGACATATTTGTGTCGAAGGTGGCTTGGCTCCCTTGATGGATAGTCTTATGGGTCACAACCCTAATTTGTTTACACATTTTTCCAACTCTTAGAAGGACCATAGAGTGAATCTAGGCAGGATTTATTTTGAAGTCAATGAAGACGTGATTGTGTAGTCTAAGGGGCTGCAGAGTAATGGGAAAACGTATCTGAAACATACCAAAACCCAAGACAATGACAACATGAATGCATTTTTTGTGGGGAATGAGAATTCAGTCTATAACCACTCAGGTTTTGAGTGGGAGGCCCTTCCACAGCCATGGGACCAATTTTTCCTGGCCCACATGAAGTACGTGACTCTCAAAGGTAGATACAAAACCTACTTTTTCTACCATTTCCCTCTGTTGAATCACCTTAGGCATAAATTTTCATTAAGTTTTCCTTATTCCTGCTTATGGATTTAGAAAAATCGATGGAAAAATGCTTGGAAGCTGCTAGCCTTAACCCTGATGATACCCCTCTGTCGCTTCACCAAGGTCTCATTATGAGACTATCATTTCCATCTTGCTTTATGCCCACCTAAGCCCATATCTGTTGTCCGTTTGGAGGAAATTGAACCTCTTATTGTTACAAATATTTCCCCAACTGAGTCCAAACACCCCATTCAGAAATCCCACTTGGGTGTTGTTGATAATCCTAAGCCCAAGCCTGTCACCAAAAAACTCAACGGGAATACGGGAAATGCCTAGATGAGTGTTGTGGCCATTTTGTGTGACCTCAAGGCGACCCCAACCAAAACTACTTACAAACCCACCCTGAAGTAGAAAGGAAAAGATGACAGGAAAGGTTTAATGGAGCCTCTAGTGAAATATAGCAGAGGTAAAAATGTTGTGGGGAAAGACTCTAAGGGTGACACTGTGGTGGAGGTGACGGTTGTGACTAAAGGAAAGACCATCATTTGGAGGTCTATGAGATTGGCCAAAAATAATAAAAAAAAGGGAGGTGGATTTGGACTTGGAGGAGGAGCTATTGGACAACAAAGACTACATGGATGATGAGATGTCTAAGGAGGAGGAGGAGGAGTATGTCATATTATTTATGCTCAATTTACATGACATACTCCTATGGTAACACATTATAGTCAATAACTAGCTAATAACATCAACCTTATAAGATATCTTCAAATCAGAATAAACCATCCATAGTCAAAGTCCAATATACTCTCCTACAATTAATGGGAGAGCCTTTGTATTAAGTATAAGGTAGAAATAAATATTACCCTATAGCACTTCAATGAGCTCATCATATTTTTAGGACATCACAAAATCTTAAACAAAGATAAAATAAATAAAAATCTTAAATCACTTCATCAATTACCCATCATAGTAACCTATTAACTAAATACAAAGAACACGAGTTGTACATATGAGAATCAATAGTTCTTGGTACCCAAGCCTTCCTCAAGATCTCGCCATCACCTTCCAATATTTGCATGTCAAGGTAATTACCAGATCTGCATTTCCACCACGATCTTGGGCATCTCAAATCTCAAGGAATATTTTTAGTTTCTTAAAGCTAGATAACTATTCATTGATGCTAGTAGTACTCATGTGCCAATTCCAACCAATATGTGTTGAATATTCAATTCACTAAATTCATAATAATTCCTTATATAGATATGAATTCAACATCCAAAATCATTTTGTTGTACCCTTTATTAGTCTACTACTAGGATCAACATGTAAGAAGGATGTGTAAAAAATCAATCCTTATTTTGATTGCTATGACTTTTCAACCAAAGGTCTCACATCTCAAAATGTGTTTCCTTAAGTTATTCCATATAATCTTTATATTTCAATGAATATTTTTTTATTGTAGCACATTGTACTAAGGTTAAGTACCATTATCCTAGGTACAATGATAACATGGTTATTAATATATAATGAATAGAATGTTCCCATATTGAAATTTATAGTAAAATTACACTTCATAAATATTATTTTTGTCAATTGTTACATTTTCATAGACAATAAATTGCAACAAGATTTTAATCAACCAAAAAATAGAAAATATAGAAGATCGAGTATTCTCCTATCTAGATTTGATCAAATCTAATATCAATCCTATATAAACATTAAAATCATAGTAACCAAAATGAGTTAATACAAGCAGTAGGGAATATTTTTCAAACCACCCAATCCTTCACAAATCACAAAGTCTTAATAAGCTTATGACAACATCAAACATAGTGGAATTTTTATTGAAGATTATAAGTACAAATTCTTAAGCACAATCATATATTGAGGAGATTTAAATTTTACTTGAATGATACACCTTATTTTTTGTTTCATAATTTCATGAAATTCTTAGTATTTTTCACTTGCAAGATATAACATAAATGAGAAATTTTTTAGTTGAAAATCTGTACTCAAGTACAACAATATTTATTTGTAGTACTACCCACCACATAATTATTTTGATACCCAAATTTATAATTGGTCTAGCATAACATGTATAATAGGATGTATGAATCTTTACAAATATGCAAGTCATAGTATAACCCAAAGATCTTATAATCCATTACTTTTATCCACATAAGAAAAAAATTACAAGAAAATCATTAAGGCAAGATTTGGTATGGTTAATAAATTATCCACTTTATTTAAAACCAATAATCTTAACATATATATTCCTAGGTTTTATTCAATATTACCTCATTCATTTTAGTTCTTAAAATCCCTCTAGTGGTCTAATGACCAAAATAGAATTAAAAAAAAAAAAAAGTTATGGAAAGGAATATTTAAAAAAAAAATTGTTAATATCTTGGGAAAAGGTATGGAGGTCTAAATCATTAGGTGGAGCTAGAATTAAAGCTCAAAATTTTTCCTTTGGAGAGAAAGTTTAGAGTATGTATGCAAAACTAGAATCAAAATGGTGTAAAATAAAGCAAGGAAAAATTATTGACACAAAGGAAAAAGAAAGGATTTTTACCATTGCAAATACTCTTATTGGTTAAAAAATATGGAACTTTATAAATAATATAGTAGATCTACATAACCTCTCCACACTTCTATTGCATGATATATAATGTAGAAAGGGCTATATTTTGAGATGATTCTTGGAATGGATATAATACATTATATAAAGTTTAGGATGTATTGAAAATAAAATTATTAAAATAGACATGCAGAGTAAAATTAAAATACCATATATATATATATGAAGGTTCACTTTTATCAAAATCTAGTTAGAAGATTGGAATAATACATGATTCACCCAAAATAAAAAAAAACCTCAATAAGATCTTAACATAAACAAAAAAAAATCTCATATAAAGAAGATGAACTCTCTTGGATGGCTTCAAAATTAAATAATTATACTATTAAATTACAATGTTATATGGCTCTAACTCATATTTTATTTTCTAGAAATTTTCCTCCTAACTTATGTTGGAATAATGCATGTCTTCCTAACACTAGGTTTTCTTCTCATCTTTCCCTACACAATCATATTTCAAATGGTAAAATACTAGCAAAAATAGGTATACCTCTCTCTTTCAAATGTGTATTGTGTAAAAAATGAGATGGAAGATACAAGCCATCTTCTATTGAGCTCTAATTTTAGTCAAAGGTGTTGGAAATGGTTATGTGGAGAACTTAGCTAGAAAGGCCCTATATCCAACTCTCTATTTCATCATTTCCTAAGTTAGCCAACTTTATTCAATGATTACAAATTTTCTTGTATTTGGAAATTTACCCCCTTTCTTCTCGTTTGTCACTTATAGCTAGAACATAACCACATAATATTTATAAAGTCTTCATCCTCATCATCTTCACTCAATCCATTCACTTTACGTAATCCAACCATATTCATATGTCTATCCTATCATTCAACCCCCCTCGATGATGTCTCTCATTAGACCTTTGATGGAAACCCCTTGATGTGATTTAATCCAAAGGTTGACCAAACTCCTTTACATGTGAAGCATGATGGCCCTTGTACTGCATACATTATGGATCATACCTTACCTCCCTCCATCTACAAAATAAAGCATCCTCCATAATCCATCTCATACCATCCATATCCATCTATTACACTTCGCATCCATCTATTAAAGAGAATCCACCATGATTGCAATATCATCAACTCTCATTTATCCAAAAAATCTAAAAGGGCAAAATTTAAAAATCTAAAAAAACTAAAAAAACTAAAAAAATAGTTTAGAAAAATAATACGTCGAAAGGTGAAAACTGCTTTGGTGGTACCTTAGATAAGTATCATGGTGAAAACCTAGAAACATGCACCATGTGTAGTAGTCTCTTGTCCACCATCTCTTAGGATTTCACCCCATCCGCTATTGTTTCCATCCTTCCATATCATAGTAAATTACCTATCCACCCATCCATAATAGACCTATCATAGCTTTTATTTGATCCTCGATTAAGCATGATCCCATCTCCCTCCATTATCACCCACCATCCCCATACGATAGATGCAAAAGTTACATCTACATTATGTTAAGGTTTTGATCTTGTATATCCTTAGTTTCCAACACATTGGCCTTCAAATTTTCATGCATTTGGAGCCCGATCTTCATCCATAATAAATCAAACATCAAACATCAACCCATCTCAAATATAATAATAAAATCCATCATCCTATCATCCCATCTAAAATATCAAAACTTAAAAGAATCAAAATCTTTAGCTCCTTAGAATTGACATTTAATCAATCCAAACATTACATCAAAGACATCGAACCTTAATCAAAATCATCTCATAAGCATTGTTTTCAAGCATTAATTATTCATCTTATCCTTTTGTTGAACGATCAATCAATCATCATCATCCTTATCAAATCCTTGCTTAGGTGATTATCCAAGCCTAATGTAAGCAAATCATCTTTATCAAAGCCTTGCTTAGGTGATTATCCAAGCCTAATGTAAGAAAATAATCCTTATCAAAGTATTGATTAGGTGATTATCCAAGCCTAATGTAAGAAAACCAATCATCATCTAATCTTTGGCAAGAGATATGTTGGCTACATGAAATTTTTTTAGTGAGTCTTTTGTTTTGATTTAACTTTTGATCATTATTATTTTTAACCAATGACTACACCTACTTATGGTTGCCTTGATCTATCTATTTCTTGGTGTGTCACAACTGGTGTATAATGAGACATCATTTTATCTTGTATTTCTTTCTTGTCATTGCTTGAGTGTCACATCCATGCAAAGGTTACCTTGCCACTCTAGTTGCTTATGACTCGATTCATACTTTCCTTTTCTATATCATATCTTATAATTTATCAATAGGTATGGCATAACCTATCAATCATCATAAAATTATCCTTCCTTTTCATCTCCTTCATCCTCTTTCATCTTCCAATTCAAATTCTTCTTGATCCTTATCCCTCATTGTTCCCTTCCATTTCAAGAGTACACCTATGTTCCCCTAACTTACATGTCCTCTTGAGGGGGCATCCCATCACCTAATCATTAATATTTCCTTCTACATCATAAATATTTCCTTCTTCATCCTTTTCCATCCTCCCATTGACTAGGTCATTATCTTTGATCCTTATCCTCTCTCATCCACTGTGTTTTAAACTTCTTTGATACAACACCACTTCACAATGTCATATGAAAGAGGGGAAAAATGTAGACACCTAAAATCTAACCTTACCCAACCACACATAATTTTACTTTATCCTAAGCCATTAATTAATTAAATATCTATTATTTATTTTATTATTCCCATCCTTATTCTAATCTTTTAATTAAATAAATATTTTGTAATTATTTAATTATTTCCCCCCATCATGATCCCATTAATTAAAGAAATACGTTATTTATTTAATTAATTCCCATTTATCCTCTATCTTTAACCATCTAATCCTAGCCCTTCATCTTGTTGACATGGATCATAATCTATTTTTTTCTCATGTGATAAATGTCCCCTTCATGTATGTCTAACTAAATCCTTGTCTAGATTCATTGAACCTAGACACTTACCCAAAAGTCAAACTATCTTTTCATCTTATCCGATCATCTCATTTAACCTCTTAATCCTAGCCATTTCCATAAGGATTTTTTTCCTTATCTCAGTCCTAAACCTATATCTTATCCATCACGTGGCACTTGTCATATGATTGCATCCTTGATCCAAACCCTAATCGTATTTCAACCTTAGGAATCCATCATCAATCATATCTAGCCATTGATTTTTCCTCTTAAATACTATATCTAGAGGCTCTCATTGTAAGACCCCTCCGTTTTGCTCTTTTGATCGAACAGTGTCCTGTTGGTTATGCTATGTTTTCTGTTAGTGCTTGGACTGTGGTACTTGATTTCTAATTGATCTTTGTCTGCAAAATGATGTGCTTGTTATATTTTGACGTAATGGTGATTTATTTAGGTGTTATTATGACATGATTTGAGATTAGCATTGTGAATATTTGAATTAATGATGTTTATGTTTGGATTATATTATTGATGTTAGATTTGTCAGTTGGTAGTACTGTATGGGTGAAGGGGACGAGATTGCATCACTAGCTTGTGAGCGCCCTACGATTCTGTTATTCCCTCTTCACGGTGTGTTTTCTATGATGCAGATATACATGTACAATATTCTATTGTTCGCAGTTTGACAGGTACAAGACACTGACTCCACCTGGTTTCTCAAGTCTGAGCGTGTCCATCGCCAACGATAGTTGATTGGGAGATAGTAGCTAGGTTTCTTGTGTCAAGCCATCACCCTAGTCTTGTGTGTGTCGTCGGTTTTGTCTGGGTCTGTTGAACTAAATGTTATTGTTCTCTTGCTTTGATCTTATTATATTGCAAGTTAGAAAAGTTAACTAAATGACTATGTGATTAAATTGTTGATTTAATTAATCCGATTATATTGTGAAAAATGTTATTTTATTTATGGATTAATTTAATGTAATTAATAAAATAATTAAATCTTGGATTTGATTTATTTTATTAATTAATTTAAATTAATTGTGTCAAAATGAAGTTATTTATGCATTTTGGTAATTATAGTTTTTCTTGAATTGAAATTAAATTGAAAATTTAAGAAAATGTTATTTTATTTATGGATTAATTTAATGTAATTAATAAAATAATTAAATCTTGGATTTGATTTATTTTATTAATTTATTTAAATTAACTATGTTGAAATGAAGTTATTTATGCATTGTGGTAATTATAGTTTTCTTGAATTGAAATTAAAATTGAAAATTTAAGAAAAGGTTTAAATGTTATTTTTTTGGAAATTAGAAAAAGGCAAAATTGGAAATTAGGGTTATTTTCAAAAGTTTGACTTTAGGGTTTGAGGAGATATTTTCTATTTGGCTAGTAATTGGTTTTAGGAGAGGAAAATGAAAAAAAGGGGGAAGAAAATGAAAAATGGAGGTGGAAGAAAATGAAAAAATGGAGAAGGGAATAATTTCTGGTTTTGGGGGTTTTGGATTTGCATGGAGGAAATGGATTTTGAAGAGGAATCATGGCACCCTTTTTGGATCTTATCAAACTTCTGGAACCAGTTGGACTTCGGGGAAAGGGAAGGAGCTTGGATCTGAGGAGAAGGCATGCACCATTTGGCCAATCTCTCAAACCTTCTGAAACAGGTTTTCTTCTTGTTAAATTTGGTTCATTTTGAAAATGATTCTCAATATGATTTGCTGTTTGGAAATTATGGATTTAAACCTTATTTTATTGCAAGATTAAATCCATGTTAGAATCCCTGTAGCTTGTTCTTTCTTTTCTCTATGCTAAGATTTGATAAATCTATTTGAGAAATCTATTTGAAAATTTAATTGTTTAAATCTTTGTGAAATTGGGTATTTTCTGGTTCTCCAATTAAACTATTCTGTTGAAATTATTTATATATATATATATATGTATTTTATATATACATATATATGCATACATATATGATTAATATATATACACAAACATATATATATATATATAATTATTTGAAATTTATCTTATGCTGGGAAATCGCCATTCGGCGAGGTCGAAATCCACAGGAACAAAAAAATAAGGGTTTCAATTTGTTTTTTTATTGGTGTTTGGGGGGACTATGGGAGGCGCTGCCCCCACCACGCCCCATACAGGGGACGGCTGTGGAGGCCGAGCCTCCACGCAGCCCCCATCTTCCTTGCTCTTGCCGGCCGCGCCCTGCCTTGGGCTCGGTTGTGTGTAACACAGCCGACGCCCTTAGGGGAGCCGACTGTGTTACCCACAGTCGGCCCAGGGTATGGGTTCGGCTGTGGCTAAACATGGCCGCCGCCGCCGACCCTTGCAACGAAAATAAAACGCGGCCAATGCATGAGGTGCCCTAAAATGTGGCACGAGAATCAATGAAAATGCATGCCCTGTTTTTCATTTGGGTTTTTTTTTTAACAAAAATAAATAAACAAAAATATAATATTTTAATATCATATTTTATAATATTAAAATATTGTTAAATAATATTTTGAATATTATATTTTATAATATAGGAATATTATATATATATATCAAGAGGAATTAATTAATGGCATGGGTAAATTTATTAGAGAAAATTTTATATCAAGATGTTTTAGTCATATTATGGAATTTTATTTCAGAATAATTTATTTGAAAAGGCTAACATCGGGATTAAGAGTAATATATTTTTATATCATGATTAATTAATTTTTTAAATGATTTATTTTACAAAAGAGTTGTAGATATTTTTTAAATGATTCATTTTAAATTGAAGGAGTAAAGGTTATTTAATTATTATTAATTGCAAATAAGGGAGAATTAAATACTTGACTATGAAATAATGGTTGAAATAACAAATTAAGATGATATAGTTTGGAAAAGAATAAATTGGGTTAACATAATTTGTTAATAGACGAATTATTAGATTTTTAAATATTTAGTTGTGTCATTTATTTTAATATATGTGTATAGATTTTTAAATACATATATATTAAAATATAGCTTTAAATGATATTGAAGTTAAATGTAATTGAGAAACTTAAATTTAAGTTCAATAGTTCAACAGTTCAAATTACTGATTTGATTTAGATTTAAATGAGAAAATTATAAATCAGGTGTAATAGTCGTATTAGTGGATTGAGTTAAAACATTATATTTGGGAAAGGACAATTATTTGATTTACAGATAATATATTTTAATAGAGAAATTAATTAATGTTTAAATGAATTATTTCGGAAAGAAGAAATAGATGATGTGAAGTAGTATGTTCTGAAATGACCAAGTAAATAATTATTTTCATAATTACCAGTGATTGAGAAATTAAATATTAGTTTAAAGCTCTCCTTATGTCGAAAAGGGACATTAGTAAATCTGATTTATTATGACAACAATCTATTGAATTTTATTGAATGAAGTGGATTTAGGAAATCCGAAGAAGATGTAGTTATGATTAAATTGCTTGTTTAAAATGTTGATTTTCTTATTATTGAAAGAGCAATTAAAGGATTATGTTGGGTTTAAATTTTGGCATGTAGCTGAAGGAGATAAAATTAAATTAGCTTTGTTAAGACTATAAGCTATTGAATTTTATAAAGGGCAAAGGATTAGGTTGGTTTTTAGAGTAGTCGAGGGAATTGATTTAGTTATTAAGTTAGTTTTTCCCTTCGCTACAACTGTTGAACCTATCGATTGTATTAACCAATTAATCTGTGAAGACAATTAGTATCTTTGTTTGTGAGATCTTTTTGAAAAGAAAATGGATTTAGTATATTCGAAGGTAGATATTTCACTTGCATCAGTGATTACTTCCTTCGTGTTCTTGTATTGGCATTTGGATTAAATATGTCTTTAGTTTGTTAAAATCTTTCGAAAAGGGCTTAAATTAGGTGGGTTGTCATATCATGTATCAACCTGTTTGGAATGAATGAAGTTAATGTTGATTTTATTATCATTGAAAGAATAATTATGCGATTAAATATTTGGGTTAAATGTTTTCCTTGTCTGAAAGAGGCGTTGTTTAATTAGTTTCATTGCGTCATTAAATTAATGAGTTATATTAAGGAAGTGGAATTAAGGTATCCAAAGTTAGTTTATTCCTTGCAAATGCTTGTGTGATTGATTCCTTTGTGTTCATGTTTGAGGTAATGGGTTAAGTGTCATTGATTGTAAGTCTTCCAGTGGACCCTAGAGTGTGGGAGTTGTTGTTTGTGAGGTCAACCTTTTGTGATTCCCTTGGTTAGTACTTGAGGTTGTGTCAATGTTCTACCTGGTTTCCATGAACGGGGATGCGTTGTGCCTCCTGTGAAAGGAGTGGTTTATATGAATAGTGGCTCCTTGTAAGGAGTGGTTTTGTTATGCTTATTTCTCTCCAGTGTTTGGAGAGGACTTGACTTATGTTTCCTCCTGGTGTTGGAGTGATCGTCTTATTTGTTTGTTTGTTCTTGGGCTTCCCATGGTATTGGTTTGAATCTGTGTTGTAAAGTGAAAAGTGACTTCTATTAGGGGCCAGAGCCGTGAAGGGTAAACTGGGTAACCTTTGGAAGGAGTTTATTCGAGTGTCATCTAAAGCAATGTAATCCATGTCAGTGATGTTATAGTATCCCTATAGTTGGTACTTGATTGTTTGTGTACGGTTTTCCTAACATACTTGATCTGTTATACTTGGAAGCAATGTAACCCTGTTAGAGTTGTACTTGGTGTACTTGTGATGTAATTGAGTTGTACGTGCATTGATCTTGAGTTGTACACAATGTGATTCGTGTGTCAGTTTGAATCAGTTTGGTTTCTGCCTGTGTCTAGAGGTAGTTGGTCTTGCCATGGTACCTTGTTACTATCTCCTAGCACGGGGGGTGGGCCTTTGGGTTCCATTTGGTTGGGTGGTGTGCACCTTACTCCGTTGGGCTTCCTTCTTGTTCATGTTGACGAGGTTTCCAGTTGGAGAGGTCGTGGGATCCAGTCATCTTTTTGCCTTATTCATTCAGTTAATCTTGTAATTGTTACCCCTCTTTGTTCTTGAGGTGGAAATTGTAATATGTATTCATGCTTTTAGATTTACCTCATTCGGGGAATGAGAGTTGTAATCGTTTTGTAAAAGAGATCTCATGATATCTTTAAATTTCTTTGATGATTTTATCTTGTATGAAATATATGTGTTATTCATTTCATAAGTAATTAAATGTTGTGGTTTCATTTCGTAATGTTATTCGTGGGTTATTAAGTAACCTCAGTCTCGTAACCTTAGAGGTTGTTGCAATGTGTAGCGAACTTGCATATTAATTATATTTTAAAAAAAAAAAAAAAATTTAGTTCGTTTATTTAGTAAATTGCAACTTCTTCTAGGGTTGCGTGACGGGGCGTTACACTCATCCTTCATTTTTCATCACTTATCAAGCTATCATAACTATATGTTTTTATTTTTATCATTTCATTTATCAAGCTTATCATTATCATATCAAGTCATATCAAGGTTATGCTAGATAATTGAGTAATCCACATATCAACATAAAAGAGCAAATCAAATGGAATAAGGATTCACTCCATTTACTCTCATCAAAAAGAGAAGAAAAGATTCTAGGTGAAGATATTGTGCTTTATAATTTCTTCTATCTTCCTTTGTTTCCTTCAATATTTTATAATCCTCTTTAGTTGTTTATGAGAACCAATGTAATGTAAATATACCCACTAGTACTAGAGATAAATTTGACCTTGAATAGTTTATATTAAAATTACTTTAAGTCAAACATGTTGGTATAAGATTTTTAAAAGACCTTAATCCTAGTAAAAAAAATAATTAAAAAAATATTTACTAAAAAATCATTAAAAATTATTTTGACCAAAATTCAACATCATATGCATCTTTCCATTAAAAGGATTTTAAAAAATACATTCATTTACTACTTATTTTTTTGGTCATATATGTGCATGATTTGGCTTTCAACATACTTTTTTTAAAAGAAATTTTTTTATGTCCTATACAAAAGAAACTTTTATCATTTGGATAATAGAATAATTATATGTTTGAAAACTAGAAACAAAATATTTCATTTTATATTTTTACACAATATTAATATTCTATGTGTAAGTACTTCAAATTGTTACCCCAATTTTGAAAAATACTTTCATTTTTTTCCAAAAATTGGACTCAACTTCCTGCACTTACCCTTGACATTAGCTCTTATGAATTTGCACCATCCTTTCATATGTCATGATAACACATTTAAATATTCATGTTATTTCACCATAGATATATGCTTCTATAATGACATATTCTACAAATATTCATGATTTGACAATTTTGACTCAATCACTATTCATGTTCACACCCTTTATAAGAGTATAAAATTATCATCAATCTTTTTGTATTATGTATGGTGAGAACCATATAACCGTGGTTATTGTACCTAAATCTTGCATGATACTTAATTCATCTTATCAATGTTTGTCACAGTTTGATAATAGTTTGTAGTAGCTTGAATAGATTTTGGAAGCTTTGTAGACATATTTGGTACATACTATACATCATTTTTCACATTTTTCTACATTATTTCTCTCTTTAGTTAGAATTGGGACTCCTTACATGGTAAAATTTGAGCAACTTCTAGAGATATATATTTTTTACTTTCTTCTCTCATATTCCTTTTAAGAATGGGGGGATCTTCTACATTCACCTTTGTATTTATTTCTTCCTAAGGGGAGTAATTTTGTTGGGATCATCTTTAGCATTAAGCATCAAGATTATACCATTAATGAATGAAACTACTATTGGAAGTTTGTAGAGATACATAATGATGTCTTGCAATGTTGTCATTGATGTCAACATTGTAACTGATATGAAGATTTTTGTTGTTGATCATTTTGATCAATTCTAATAGGATTTTGAGGTGTTGTGGAAGACATTTTGTTCCAGTTGGTTTGATCCGGTAAAGATAATTGTAATGGGAAATTGACTAAGTATCAATTCTATGTATATAGTATTACAATGTGTCAATTTTTGGGTTTTCCCCACTCTGCAAGTAAATATTTCACTCTATGCTTCTAACATAATTTTGGTGGATGTTAGATGTATCTAATTCCAATTTTTCATCATGTTTTGATAAGTGGTTTGAGAGATCCATGAGTAACAGAGTTTGGCCTAGCAAATTGCAATGATTATTTGTATAGTGCAATTGTGTGGGAAATTTCACACTTCTTCACAGATGATTTTTTGACTTTGTGCTCTTGAAGATAAGTTGCCAGATGGCAAGTAAGTATGGATTCTAATTGGCATTGAGTTTTGAGGTCCACATGTCGAGACATGTGGATACACTTTTAAAGGTATTTTCTCTTTTAGGTCTTATGCAGAGCCAACCTAATATGTTTGAAGATATGTGAAGGTTAAGTAAGTATTGCAGTCTTATGTGGCATCTGTTATAGGTCCATTCTGACCTATGTTAATTTTTTTTGAGTTTTGAATTATGGCATGCTGTATGCATGAAATTTTTGAAGCCGATAAGTTATAATTTTATTGTTACATCTAATTAGGCCAACGTAATTGATGTTATGTTTGATGTAGATATGTAAGTTGGATTTTTTTTTGTGTTTTGGGTGATAGAAGATGTATGTGATGTAAATTTGATCAGAGCAGTGTGAAGTTAAGTTGTGAATGCTGAGTTGAAGATCAAAGTTATGTAAATGAAGAGAGAGGAAGAGTGTTGAATAAGAAATAGATAAATATTTTTTATTGTTCTTCAATGGGACTATATTCATGCATATGTAAGATGCAATTATAACAGTTCAAAATAGGCTACGAGCCACCATCTTTGTTCTATATTTTTCTCTATGGATAGTGAGTCTGTTGCGATTGTTTGTCCTTGATGATATGTGCTTTGACTTGGACAGGTATTCACATTTTTTGTCTTGACTTGGACAGGTGTACATGTCACGTGGCTTGCAAATTGGCAATGTTGAAAGGTTCTTTGACATCTATTTTTACAAGGCTTATTATGTTGTTGAGGTTGCACTCATTTTTTTTATTCACGGACTTGAAGACAATATCATTGTTTGTTAATAATGTCTTTTGACTTAGTATGTAGCGGATTTCAATCATTATGTTCTTTTTTCTAAAGGGCTCATTGGGAAAGAAAATAGGGAAATGTGAGAGTTGTTTGCTTGTTTGGTTTTTTTAATATTTTAGCAACAACTGAACCCTAGTTGCGTCGCCATTGGAAATCTTACAATCTGTTGTTGAGACTTGGCTTAAGCTAAAACAAAATTTTGATTAATATGGTTTGGAGATCTTCTTGTGTGTTGAAGGTTGGAAGAATCTTGTTGTTACCGTTATGGAGTTGCTTCGCAGAAAGGTGGTATATTTCCTGACCACCATGACAGGTATTTTTTTATTCAGTTTTGCAAGATTTTGATCTGGTATATTCTTCTTTTTTGGTTTGCCTAAACGGTTGCAAAACGTTTTACTTCAGTATGGTTTAACCTGAGTTTAACTCTCAAGGATTATTTTATGTGTTGATATCAGTTTCTTTTGATTTGGTATGGTATTCTTTAAAAGAGGCATCTGGAAAAATTATGTTTACCTAGTATGGGTATTCAAATATTTGTAAAGGGTTTCATTTTCTGTTATAAACCTTGGTTAATGGATTTGAGTTCTGAAATGATATAATTGTTATGTTTCTGGTATTTCAAACAATAGGCTATAAAGCCATTAAAAAGAGAGCTATTATAGTGAAAAAGAGAGAGGAATACGAAAACAAAAGAGAAGTATTTTCTGGTGAAAGATTTTTTAAGAAAAAGAAAAAGGCACATTTGCAGACTCTATTTTTCAAAACAAAGATGTAGTTTCGTTTAAGTTCTATGAAAAATGAGTTGAGATTATACACTGTATTTGTTATCATTGCATGATTTATTTTGTACAGTGGAGATTTTAGGATTGCACATATAGTGTAGTTATAAGGTCCTTACTTTGCAAAACAACACTACATGCAAGAGATATTTGGAAAAAGGTTTTGATACCCCTATTGAAGTTGGTGCTTTAGATTGTATCAAGGACTGAGTTGGTGCTCAGAATATTGTTGTAATCCATTTTTTGAGATAAAGCCTACAAGGCAATTTGGAGTGGTTTTTCTACCCCTGGAGGGTTTTCCACTCGACATCTTTATGCGTCTATGTTATGTTTTTTCTCAATCTATTCTTCTTTGTTTATACTGAAAAATTTGTTAGGCATTCAATGCTCTGATATGTATTCTTGCTCAATACATTGTCTTTTAATGTTATTTGTTCAATCTTTCTTCATGGTGGAATTATAAATCCGTTGACTCCTGAAAAATGAAAGTGTTTGTTCCGTCTGATAGTTCACCTATCTTGTATGAACAATAATGTTATAATCTAATGCTTTTATCCATTCAAGTTTGTTATGCTTTTTTTGGTCACGATCTATATGTTTTTTTCAAACAACATTATATGTCATAGGATTCTGCATAAGCTGGTGTTTTGGTTTGTCTTTAAGAAAAATTTTACAACCCTGATTCACCCCCCCTCTCAGTGTTGTTCCACTTCCAAAAAGTGGTATCAGAGCATAGGGTCCTTTGTCAGGTTTCCCAACCTAGGATTGTTTATGGTCTTGTAAGTTTGTTTAAAATGTCTCAAGCTCATGAAGGCACTTCTATGACAAGAGCTCCATTGTTTGATGGAACAGATTATGTGTTCTAGAAGATCAGAATGGAAACATATTTGACTTCTATCGATCTTGATGTATGGAATATAGTGTTAGCTGGATACACTATACCAAATACACTTCCCACATCTGTTGATGAAAAGAAAAAATATGAGACCAATGCTAGAGAAAAACATGCTCTCTTGTGTGCCTTGACTAAAGATGTTTTTATCAAGGTTATGCATTGTAGTTCTGCTAGGGAAATTTGGATTAAACTAGAAACTATTTATCAAGGAAATGAAAAAGTAAAACAGTCAAAAGTTCTCACTCTCAAACATCAGTTTGAAGAAATTAAAATGAAGGATGATGAAAAAATAGTTGATTATTTCTTAATGTTTGATGAAATTTTTAATGCTATGAAAGGGTTAGGAGAAGAGGTAAAGGAGTTTGATGTTTTTACTAAGGTTATCAGAACTTTACCAAATAAATTTGAAGCTAAAATTGCTACTCTTGAAGAAAAGAAACACTTTGACCAGCTCACCTTATATAGTTTACAAGGTACTTTAATTTCCTATGAAATGCGAATCAACAAAAATACTTCTACTAGAAAAGAAACTACCTTTAAGGCAGAAAAGAAAACTTTATCAAATGATAGTGATTCTGATTTGTCTGATTCCAAAGAAGCTCTTCTTGTTAAGAAACTGAAAAAGAAGTATAAGGGTAAGATTCCTTTTAAATGTTTTACTTGTGGCAAACCTGGACATTTTGCTGTGAAATTTCCTTATGCTGATCAGTCCTATGAAGATGAAAAACCAGAAAGACAGCTTAAGAAAAAGACTTACTATCCTAAAAAGAAGTTTAACTTTCAACTGAAAAAAAATCTTTTTTCAAAAGAAGATTCAGATTTTGAGTCTGATGGTTCATTGGATGATGAAGAATTGACTTTATTTATGGCTAAAGTTGAAAATCAAAAGTTCTCAAACAAAAAATTAGAGGAAACACCAAACAAAGATTCTAAAAAATAGTCTAAGGTAGAAAACTGTGAAATTGAATTACTTTGTGCTCTTCAAGAGATAAAAAGATTAAAGAAACATATTGTTTCTCAAGAACATAGTCTAGATAGTTTGGTCACTGGTTTACAAATAGAACTTGATGATTCTAAAAGAATGGTGGATACTCTCCAATCAGTTCTTATTGATAAAGATAAAGAGATTCAAACTCTTGAACAATAGATTGTAAATCTTAAAAAACAAGTTGAAGGCTATGAGAGTACTATTCACTTGAATGAGATACTTGGAAAACAAAAACAACATAAAGATATAACTGGTATTGGGTTCAATACTGGTGAATGTTCAAAACCTTTACATCAGAACTTCAAGGCAGTTGAGAAGAAGTAGCCATTTGAGCATCAATGAACCAATTTCAAGTTTAATGCTTTCTTTCATGGTTATTGTTTATTTTGTAATAAGTTTGGACACAAAATAAGCAACTACAGAATAATGATGTCTAGAACACCTAGATTTGGTCACAAACAGTTCTTCGGTTTTTCTAATACTATTAGGTGTTTCACTTGCAATTCTATTGGTCACACATCCAAGCAATGCAAACAAGGTAAACATATCTCTAGAAAAGTTTGGAGACCCAAATTTGTTCAAAACATAGAACAATCAATGCTTGTCCAAACTGCTCTTCTTTCAAAAAGGAAGACTTTATGGGTTTTGGACAGTGGTTGTTCCAATCACATGACAGGTGATAGAAACATGTTTATCAAGCTTGAATATTATTCAGGAGGTTTTGTGAAATTTGGTGATAATACAAGAATTGAGATTAAAGGTAAAGGTTCTTTCCTTTTAAATGATGATACTCCTATCTATGATGTGTATTACGTTGATGGTCTTAAACACAATATTTTATGTGTTAGTCAGATTTGTGACAATGGTTATAATGTTATATTCCACTCACAAGGTTGTGCTATAAAGAACAAATCCGGAAAAATAGTTGCAACTGGTTTACGGAGACAAGGTAATGTTTATAATCTTCTTGACTCTTCCAATCATGAATGTAGTGAAGAAATATGTCTCATGGGTCAAGTTGAAGAAAATTGGTTGTGGCATAAGTGGTTAGGACATGTTAACTTTGATAATCTGGTTAGGATCAGCAAAAACCAGAATGTTAGAGGATTGCCTATTCTACACAAACCTGAAAATGTTGTTTGTAAGGAATGTCTAAGAGGTAAACAAACAAAGTTTAGTTTTAAATCCAAAGAACATGCTTCAACTAAACCTTTGCAACTTGTACACACTGATTTATGTGGTCCCACTAGAACAAGATCTATAAATGGTGAAAAATATTTCATTTTGTTTGTAGATGACTATACTAGAATGGTGTGGGTAACATTTCTCAAAAATAAGTCAAAAACTTTTGATAGATTTAAAAAAATTTGAAAGATGGTTGAGAAAGAAGCTGACACAAAGCTTAAATGCTTACAATTAGACAAAGGAGGTGAGTTTACTTCTCAAGAATTTATAGATTATTTTGAGAAACATGGTATAAAATGTCAATATGCTACTACAAGAGCTCCTCAAGAAAATGGAGTTGTTGAGAGGAAAAATAGAACAGTAAAAGAAATGGCAAGGACAATGTTAGATGAAGCAAAACTACCAGACAAATACTGGAAAGAAGTTGTTCATACAACTATTTATACTCTAAACAGGGTACAAATTAGAGTGAAATCTAATTTCACTCCTTATGAACTTTGGCATGGTAAATCAGCTTCAGTTAAATACTTCATAATTTTTGGTTGTAAATATTTTATGAAATGTGATGATGAAAACTTAGGCAACTTTCAATCTAGATCGGATGAAGGTATGTTTCTAGGATATTCTACTCATAGTAAAGCTTACAGGTGCTACAATAAAAGGCTGAATAGAATTGTTGAATCTATTAACGTCAAATTTGATGAAAAACTACTTCTTGATGATGAGCTTGTGCAGGATGGTGATGAGGAACCTATGTTAGGTCTTGACATTACTCCTAAGTGTAACACCCCTCCATTTTTCTTTCTAGACTGGACAGTGTGTCCTTGTTTTGCGTTGATTTATGTTTCTGGATATTCTGATACTTTATCTTATGTTTGTATTTGATCGCTATTTATAGAGCGATGAACTATATTATGTGATGTGATTTGATTTATCTGATGCTTTAGTTTACATGCTTTAATTGGGGTAAAGATGTTAGTTGATATAACATGTAATTGCTTATGAGATTATTGGAATTATGATGTTAATGCCAGTCTTGATGAGTGTATTGGTGAAAGGGACGGGTTCACATCACTCGCTTGCGAGCACCCTGCGAATCCGACATTTCTTCTTCACGGTATGTATTATATGCTGGATATATTATATGATGTTGGTTACTATATTTTCAGGTACATGACATCGACTCCACCTAGTTTCACAGGTTTGAGCGTGTCGATCCAATGGTTAAGTTGAACGGGAGATAGTAGCTAGGTAACATGTGTCAAGTCTACGCCCTAGCCTTAGTGTGTCGTCAGTTTCATTTGTTGAGTCATAGTTTACCATATTTTAATGTTATTTGATTCTGAAAAGTGTGTGATTATTTAATCAATTTTTAGAATGATTGCATTGGTTAAAAGTGGTGATTATTTTATATTAAATTAAAATTATGCTTAGAAGTTATATTTAAAGTTAATAATAAAATTTTAATTTATTAAATTTAATCTCAAAAGGGTTGAATTTAGTTATTAAATAATTAAAATTAATTAATTAAGTTTATTGGATTAAATTAAATTAAATCAAAAGAAATAGAAATATATTGAAATTGCATTTTAAATTCAAAGTGGGTTTTCGAAAATGGAAAATTAAATTAATATTTAATATTCAATTTTTCATGCAATTAGATTTAGGTTGTTTAAGATATTTTTGATTGAGGACTAAAGTGCATGTTTAATTGAGAGGAAGATATTATTGAAAATTCATTGATTTTGAGAGAAGATTTTGGAAGGAATATTTTGGGGAAAATTGCACAGAGAAGGGTTTGAAGAAATTTTTGATTTTAGAATCAATTTGAGGAAAGTCTGTTTATAATTGGTTGAGCTTTTGGATTGGATTCATTGCACGGTTGAAGAAAATTCAAGAGATCTTTGGAGGAAGCTTGCATCAAAAATTCATCTTTTCCTGTAGCTTCAAAATCCAGGTTTTGTTCTGTTTTTTTCTTGTTCTTGTTTGTTTAAAACAAATTTATATTGTTTAAAGAATTTGTTGTTGAATTCATCAGGAATTAGGATTTGTTAATAGAAAATAGATTTAAATTAATCTGAGATTTGGGAAAGATTGTATAAATTTACTCTAGGATTTAATTCAGTAAATGGGGAAATTGTCGAATCATTGTTTAATTCAAACCTTAGATTGTGCTTCAAACATTTAGATTGTTGAAGAAATTTTAATTCCTTTAGAAAATAATTAGATCTGGTTTTCAAAACAAACCCTCTTAGAAAACTTTCAATGAAAAAAAAACAAGATCCGTTTAATTTTCCTACTTTTATATTATTTGAAAATTGATTGAAATGGTTTAAAAGAATTAATTTTTAAGCCTCTGTGAAATTTGGATCTTCTAGAAAAAGATTACAATTTCACCTGTAGATGAATATTTTCTCTAATTTTTTCCAATTTGTCTATTATGATTAATCTGTTTATATATATATATATATAAGAGTTTATATATATATATATAATTTATATTTTAATAAAATTTTGATTTAAAATGTAGAATCAGTGTCCGTACGACATCCATTGTTAAGGGTTTTGAAAACCAAGATTTCGTTTTGTTAAATCTCGTCATTTTTAGTTTTGTATCAGGCTCCAAGCAATGGACGGGGGAGGCATGGGAGGTGATGCCTCCACAGCCACCCCCATGAGGGGATGACTGTGGAGGAAGGGCCTCCGCAGCCCCTACCCTTTCCCCTCACAGTTCCGCACCCTTATGTTTGGGTTCGGCTGTGCGCCACCCCAAACATAGGGATTCCCTTGCCCCTACGTGTTGTGTGGATCTAAAATAGCGAATTTGTTTTCTTTCGCCCATTTCTTGTTGTGTTTTGATTTTATTTTATTTTTTTTAAATGTAAACTTAATAATATTTAGTATATTTATTATGTTAAATATATTATTTGTTTATTGGGTCAATGAAATAATCAATATAGATAATGTGTAAATTTGTAATATTTTTTTAAGAGTTTTATTTATTTCGAAATTCATCAAATTATTTTTATGTAAAAGATAGTTGATATTTTTTAAAATGTATATATTTGTTAGTGACACTTCGGTATGGATATATAATTGATGTGTGAATATATATCTGGTATATTATTAACTAAGTTTTATGTTTCTTGAGTTTTAGAATTAGATATTTTGGTAAAATAATGGTAGATGTATTTAAAATATATATATACAATGTATATATATATAAATAAAATTATTAATATATATAAAATGGAGCATATATATATTTAAGGGTAAATTTAATATCGTAATTTAATTCGATTTGATGCATGCAATGTAGCATTGAGTAGAGAATTAAAATAAATAGTTTGTATGCATGGGTAATTGGATAGAGAAAATATATTTTATTCAAATGGAAGAAATTACATGATGTAAATGAAAATTGAAAGATTACTTACAATAGATTTATGTTGTTTTAAAAAGTAATCAAATGTTTGGTCTCTGATTTAATTGGTGTTTTTCCTTCTCTGAATTTAATGAGGCAATTAGTTGTTTTATTTAATTATTTTTTAAAGGCAAATGGTTTAATTACGGTGAAGTATATTAGTAAGGGATATGGATTTAGAATATCCAAAGATAATAATTTCCTCGTCATTGCCTTAATTGTTCTATGTTCTCTGTATTTTGTAAAGGGAAGTGAGTTTATTTTTTTAGATTTCCAATAATAGAAGAGGTAAAAGGGTTATATGATTATTTGAGTTAACCCTGTCATTGTGCTTTTGTCTTTGTCAATGTTACCTATTGGATGAGTATGGATTTAGGAAATCCAAATATTAGATTTGATTAATGACTTGAATGCTTTTGTAGCTATGTCGTCAAGTTGCATTGTGGGATTTGGGATTTAGTGTTAGTCCAAAATTGTAAGTCTTCCAAAAGAACTTAGAGGATCTAAGAGGGTTGTCGAATCATTATGTCAACCAACAGTTTTTCCCTTGGGTAGTGCATGGAGTCTTTTCATTTTTTACCTTGTTTCCACGAACAAGGATGTTTGTGCCTCCTATGAAAGGAGTGGACTATGTGTTTGTTGCCTCCAAGATGTTTGGAGTGAATTGTATTATTTTTTTCCTCCTTGTGTTGGAGTGGTTATGATGCCTAGGTCATATGCACTTGTGTTTCCCTTGGTGTATGGTTTTCATGGTGTGTTGTCCATTAGAAGAGTGGCTTCTGTTAGGCGTCGGATCCCAAAGAGGTAAACCAGGTAACCTTCATAAGTGATTTAATCAAGTGATAACTAAATTAATGTACTTAGATGATTAGGATGCCTTTCACACTAATCAAGATAATTTAAGCCTCGCTCATAGACACAAGGGCTCGTTTAGACTTGGGATGAGTGAGAAGGCCTGAAATGGCATAGTCATATATCTTGTTAGTACGAGAGGTAGTTGATGCCGCATGAGTGAGCATGAGGGCCAAGGTTCGGTTGAGGTCACCAGGATTACCGGAGCCTATGAAGAATGCCCAGAGGAGATCCCATGACTACTATGTGATGACACTCTATTTAGGACAACAGTTGGTATTTGTTTTATGTGTATGGTTCTCTAAACATACTTGATCTATTTTTATGTTTGGAAGCAATGTGACCTATGTCAGTAATGTGAAAGTTGTTCTTGTGTTGAACATTTATTTGGTTATGTCAGTCTGAGTCAGTATGAGTCTGCCTTTGGATAGTGGTTGTAGATCTTTGTCCATGTTACATTGTTACTATCTCCTAGCATGGGGGGTGGGCCTTAGGGTACCATTTGGTTGGTTGGAACATGCACCAAAAACCGTTGGGTCTCCCTTGATCTTCAGTACTTGGTGGCGAGACATCCTATTGGATAGCTCACGGTTCTTGTGTTATTATTGCATTGTAATATTTCATTATGTATAAGTTATTTATCCCTCTTATGGTTATGAGGTGGAATTCTATACTTTTAACACTTATGTACTATTGCCTCATTCAGGGAATGAGTGATGTAACAATTTGATTAAGATAATGATTATGAAATTGTATCTTGGATGTTTATCTTATTATGTTGTGTTGTATTTTTATGTTGTATGATGTTGTTTTCATAAAGTATATAATGTTATGGTTATATGTAATATGTATGTGTGGGTTTAAGTAATCCTAACCTTGTAGACTTAGAGGTTTTTTTTAATTAGTAAGTGAGTGTGTATGTTAATTGTACTTTTAAAAAAAAAATCAGTTCGCTTAAGTCGTTAATTACAACTTCCTTTAGGGTTGCATGGCGAGGCATTACACTAAGTCTGATGAAACAAATAATGTTCCACAGGAGGATGCTTCAAGTTCTAAGGCAGTAACATCTCCAAAGCCACCCTACAAGATTGTTTTTAAAAATCATCCTCAAGATCTAATCATTGGGGATGGTAATGCTGGGATTTTAACAAGAAGAGAAAAATTTGATGAGCAAGCACAGATTGTTGAACATTTTTGTTTGATAACTGATTTTGAGCCTAAAGTTGTATTTGATGCTTTAAATGATGATTGTTGGTTGAAAGCTATGTAGGAAGAGATTAGTCAAATTGAGAAGAATAAGACTTGGGAGCTCGTCTCAAGACCTAATGATAAGAATGTTATTCGAGGAAAATGGGTGTTTCGTAACAAGCTGGATGAGTGTGGAAAATTAATAAGGAATAAAGCATGTTTTGTGTGCAAAGGATATGCACAACAAGAAGGTATAGACTTCGGTGAAACTTATGCACCTATTGCTCGTATTGAATCTATTAGAATATTCTTAGCATACTCTTGTTTCAAAAAATTTAAGGTTTATCAAATGGATGTAAAAACCACATTCTTGAATGGTTATCTTGATGAAGAAGTGTATATGGAACAACCAGAAGGATTTGTTGCAAACGACAAAACGGATCATGTTTACAAATTAAAAAAGGCTTTGTATGGTCTTAAACAAGCTCCTAGAGCTTGGTATTCTCGGTTGGATGCACATTTAACAGAAAATAGTTTCAAAAGAGGTGGTGTTGATAGTAATCTCTATGTTAGAGTTGAAAGTGATGATATTCTAGTTGTTGAGGTCTATGTAGATGATATAACCTTTGGCTGCAATAATGATGCTTTGTCTAAAATGTTTTCAAAGATTATGGAATCTGAATTTGAAATGTCAATGTTAGGTGAACTAACATTCTTTCTTGGTCTCCAAGTTTTACAACTTGAACAAGGAATATTTTTGTCACAAAAAAAATATGCCAAAGAGATGTTAATAAAGTTTTAGATAGATGATTGTCATCCTGTAAGCACACCTATGGTAACTGGTTGTAAGTTGTCTAAAACTGATGATTCTCCTGATGTTGATCAAACAAAGTATCAGTCAATGATTGGTAGTTTACTATATTTAACTGCTTCTAGACCGAACTTAATGCATGTTGTATGTATGGTGTCTAGATTTCAATCTGCACCAAAATAGTCTCATCTCATGGTTGTAATAAGGATATTCAAGTATATCCATGGTACTCTTGATTTTGGTTTATGTTATCCACGAAATAAATACTTTACCTTGACAGCATTTACAGATGCTGATTGGGCTAGTTTTTAGATGACAGGAAGAGCACTAGTGGAGCAACATTTTATCTTGGTGATTGTCTTGTTGCTTGGCATAGTAAAAAGCAAGACTCGGTTTCATTATCAATAGCTGAAGCTAAATATATTGTAGCTACTTCTTGTTGTACTCAACTTCTTTGGATGGCACAAACATTATTAGACATGGGTATTGAGGTTGCTAAACCAATTTCTATTTTTTGTGATAACACAAGTGCAATTAACTTGTCTAAAAATCCTATTATGCACTCAAGAACTAAAAATATTGCCATTAAATTTCATTTTTTGAGGGAAAAGGTTTTGGCTAATGAAATAAAAATGCAGTATGTTTCCACTCAAGCACAAGTGGCAAATATATTCACAAAGCCTTTGGCTAAGGAAGTCTTTGAAGAGCTTCATTCTCGATTGGGAGTTGTCTCTCAATCTTTGCTCTCTTAAGCTCCATTCTTTGTTGAGGGGGAGATTTTTTTCAGCTCTCTAAGCAGTCTCTTGCTGCTCTTCATGGCTTTACTGCTTCATTTTCTATTCACAGTTGTCTCATTCTATTTTATTTTTACCCTTTGTCCTTGTGATAGAAAGGGGGAGAAATGGCTCTTGGTTTCTCATGGTTTCTCATTGGTTTCTCATTTTGGCTCCTCATTTCAGTTGCTTCAGATGGATTGGTTTTGTGGTTCTATGGTTTTAGATTATTATGGTTTCAAATTATTTTGGTTATATGGTTTCTAGTTACTCCTATGTTTCTGTTGGCTCCAATGTTGGCTTGGGGCTTTGAGCTTTGACTTTGATCTGTTTGTTTTGCCATCAAGGACAAAGGGGGAGTTTGTTGCGATTGTTTGTCCTTGATGATATGTTCTTTGACTTGGATAGGTATTCACATGTTTTATCTTGACTTGGATAGGTGTACATGTCACGTGGCTTGCAAATTGGTAGTGTTGAAAATTTCTTTGACATCTGTTTTTACAAGGCTTATTATGTTATCGGGGTTGCACTCATTTGTTTTATTCACAGACTTGAAGACAATATCATTGTTAATAATTTATTTTGACTTAGTATGCAGTGGATTTCAATCATTATGTTCTTTTGTTTAAAGGGCTCATTGGGAAAGAAAATAGGGCAACGTGAGAGTTGTTCGCTTGTTTGGTTTTTTTATCTTTTAGCAACAGTTGAACCCTAGCTGCGCCGCCATTGGAAAACTTACAATTTGTTGTTGAGACTTGGCTTAAGATAAAACAAGATGTTGATTAATATGGTTTGGAGATCTTCTTGCGTGTTGAAGGTTGGAAGAATCTTGTTGTTACTATTATGGAGTTGCTTCATAGAAAGGTGGTATATTTCCTGACCACCATGATAGGTATTTTGCTATTCAGTTTTGCAAGATTTCGATCTGGTATATTCTTCTTTTCTGGTTTGCCTAAACAGTTGCAAAACGTTTTACTTCAGTATGGTTTAACCTGAGTTTAACTCTCAAGGATTATTTTATGTGTTGATATCGGTTTCTATTGATTTGGTATGGTATTCTTTAAAAGAGGCATCTGGAAAAATTATGTTTACCTAGTATGGGTATTCAAATATTTGTAAAGGGTTTCATTTTCTGTTATAAAACCTAGTTAATGGATTCGAGTTCTGAAATGATATAACTATTATGTTTCTGGTATTTCAGACAACAGGTTGTAAGCCATTTAAAAAGAGAACTTTTATAGTGAAAAAGAGAGAGGAATATGAAAACAAAAGAGAGGTGTTTTTCTGGTGAAAGATTTTTTAATAAAAAGAAAAAGGCACATTTGTAGACTCTGGTTTTCAAAACAAAGATGCAATTTGGTTTAACATCTGTGAAAAATGAGTTGATATTATACACTGTATTTGTTATCATTGCATGATTTATTTTGTACAGTGGAGATTTTAGGATTGCACATACAGTGCAGTTATAAGGTCCTTCCTTTGCAAAACAACACTACATGTAAGAGATATTTGAAAAAAGGTTTTGATACCCCTATTGAAGTTGGTGCTTTAGATTGTATCAAGGACTGAGTTGGTGCTCATTATATTGTTGTAATCCATTTTTTGAGATAAAGCCTACAAGGCAATTTAGAGTGGTTTTTCCACTCGGCATCTTTGTGCGTCTATGTTATGTTTTTTCTCAATATGTTCTTCTTTGTTTATACTAAAAAACTTGTTAGGCAGTCAATGCTTTGATATGTATTCTTTCTCAATACGTTGTCTTTTAATGTTATTTGTTCAATATTTCTTCATGGTGGAATTATAAATCTGTTGACTCCTGAAAAATGAAAGTGTTTGTTATGTCTGATAGTTCACCCATCTTGTATGAACAATAATGTTATAATATGATTCTTTTATCCATTCAAGTTTGTTATGATTTTTTGGTCATGATCTATATGTTTTTTTCAGACAGCATTATATGTCATAGGATTCTGCATAAGCTGGTGTTTTGGTTTGTCTTTAAGAAAGTTTTTACAACCCTAATTACCCCCCCCCCCTCTCAGTGTTTTTCCACTTCCAACAAAGTCCACCTATAGATAGCACTTTTGTAAATATACTAGATAGTTGGTTATAATATATTGTGAGCTAACCCTCATCGTGGTTTTTCCATGTAAAAATCCTAGTGTTCATGTGTTATGTGATGTTGTGAATGTTTCATACTTTCTTTCTTCATTACAGTTGATTATACTTTGGTAATTGGATGTTTAATTTTTGAATGGTTTAAGAGAATACTAATTCTCCCCCCTTTCAGCATTTTGGGTGTTCAACAATTGGTATTAGAGATTGGTTCCTTGGAAGGAGGTTAACTACTTTGGGAAGGTCTTGGAGGTTGAACACATGGCTGATAGGAAACTTCCTATTCCTTTGGAAGAGATTCCAATAGTTGGATTCATAGAAGAAGACCGCATGCTTGACGAAGATGGAGAACTCAAAATTTCCCTTGAAGACGAAAAATGAGATCTGAAATAAAACATCTAAGAAGCAAATGAATGCATCAGAAAATTGAGAGATAAAATCAAGAAGTTCAGAGAAAGGCATAAGGATCTTACTGAGCAATTGAAGTAGGCAAATGAATCCATCACTAGTCTAAAAGTGCAAGTTGAAGAAAAGAAAAGAATTGAAGAATTCTTGAATGCAATGGTGAAAATAAAATCAAAGGAATGTATAAGGCTTCAGCAAGAAGTGGTCAATCTGAGATCAAAATTTGGAGAAAGCAAGAATTCATGAAGACAAATTCAAAATGAGCGCTACAAAGCTTGATCAAATGATTATAAATTAGAAAGTCTCTAAATAAAAATAAGGTTTGGGATTTGAGATAAGAGAAATTTCAAAGTCAGATTAGACATCAAATACTGAAAAGAAGAATAAAGACAAGAAGAGCTATGGAAATCATATTTGGAATCAAAGAAATGAAGCTAGAAGACCATTGATAAGACAACCAAATGCACAAAGGTAACCATCCTTCAATGGTTTTTGTTATTCTTGCAATAAATTTGGACATAAAACAATAGAATGTAGAAGAAAAATGAATTAGAATGCTCCATCCTTTTTTGGTCAATGTTTCACATGTTGGAAAATGGTCAACGCTCCCCTCAGGATTCGTGACATGGACTAACCGCCTCTCGTGGATCCGTTAACTCTGGCAGTTTTATCGAGCATTAACAGGTCGATCTTTTGGTGCAACGAAAACTGCAAGCCAACAAGTTGTATCAGAGACAAAGGTGTCAAGTTCGAATCCCCTCAGGTAATGCTAAGGGGGATTTTTTTGGTAGATGGTCAATTATCCCCTCGGGATTCACGACATGGACTAATTGCCTCCCGTGGATCCGTTAACTCTGGTAGTTGTATCAGGCATTAACAGGTTGATCTTTTAGTGCAACGGAAACTATGAGCCAACATTACATACAAAATATTTGTTCATAGAGTAAGTGAATGCAAAATTGAAATGATGAATTCATATAACAATGGTATAACGATTCAATCTTTCAATGGTTACTGCTATACATGTTATGGGTTTGAATACAAAGCTAATCAATGCAAATCTAGAGTGAATGGAAGGAATACTATTCAGAAGAATATCACATGCCACAATTGTAATAGACCTAGACATATTGCCAAGTTTTATAGAAGCAGAAATACAAGGATAATCTAGTAAAAAGGAATGAACCAATTAAAAAGGTTGATTTGGTTGAAGTAAAGAAGGAAATAGAAAAGATTTGGAAAAATAAGGAAGAGATAAAAGATAAGGAAGAATATGTGCCATCCTCTAGAAACTAAGCTAAGATATATGGTTTAGGGGGAGATTTAATGGAAAAAAATTGTTCCCTTCCAAAAAAAGAGTCAATGATACCTCAACACGAAGATATATGATGTATATCAACATGCTTGATCTATTAGTGAATATTTTGGAAGAAAATATGATGATGCATAGGTTTGTGGAGCTTTGGAAGCTATCTATGAATACAGATAAAGGGTTGATAGCTTTATGGTTTAAATCATTCAATGCAAAATTAGGTCAAATCAAAGAATTATAAGTAAATTCACTAAGGAAAATTAATTTCACAAAATAATTCGAGAAGGACTAGATCAGTGAGGAAAGAATTCAAAGTGTTCAAGGTGAATTGAGAATTCATGCATCAAAACCCTAGTAAGACAAGTGAAGATAAAGTTATTTGCAAATATATTTACCCTAGTTTTCAAAGAACTTTATTGGAAAAGTAGTTTGAATATATTCTATAATGGCTACACTGAGGGTTATAGAATTAACAGAAAAACCAAAACCAAAATTCAAGAGTATCTCGTGAAATCCATAGAAGATAACCCATTAGGCACATTTTCACACATTCCTTATGGGGTTTTACCAATTGAGGATATTAGGATCTACATTCATGGAAAGATAGAAGAATTTGATCATTCTAAGTTAGGAGATTTATGGATTAATGAGCTTTTTGGAGAAGACTTCCCCCTAAAGCTAGAATTTCAAAACCTAGTCACAAAGAAACTAGATGTATGGCAAGGGTTCCCTAATTTATGTTTTGATGACAAATGGGTTAGGATGGCTTTAAGCAGAATCCATGATAAGTTTTTTTGGATTGATATGCCTAACATGATATAACTAAAGAATTAATTAGAGAGGTTAATGGTCTTTGTTCCATCAGAATAGTTCCTATGCTAAAGTCTATCAAAAATGAAGTGTTTATGGATAAAATAGGTGCTACATATGATAAAATATCTCTAGCCGTGAATCCTATTAGAAACCTAGCTATAAGATATGCAACAATGATGATTGGATACACGATTGATTTCAAAAACAAGAACAAATCATTATCTGCCACCATAATGAATGTGGCATATGAGATGGTTGAGAATGGTGAAAAATATGATCTTTGTGAGTTTCTTAGGCAACAATTGATGGATAACTTGGAGCAAACTAAGGAAAAGAAGTATCTATTCAAGTATGGAAATTTGGTAGTATGTTTATTTTTTTACTTTCTAAAGCAACTACCTTGAACTCAGAGTGTACATGGAGCTCAAAGGTAGAACTATTTCCCATCTGATCATAGACCATATGTTTGGACTTGTAAATGGGAAGGCACAAGATGATGATCTTTCTACTTTCTTTGCAGTGTTTCAAAGGAGAATGCATGAAAGGGGTAGAATTCCAAGGAATATGGTTGAAAAATATCTCAATGACATCACATTTCTAGTGTCAATAGATGAATGTATGATGGAAGTAGTGGAACCAATGACAATATGGATCCCTACATTGGGATATGAGATTAGTGAACATGAAATAACTGGTTATGCTAACATTTTCTTGAAAACCCCAAAGGATGAAACTAAAGAAAGGCACGAGACATATGAAAAAACTTATATGGAAGTTCACATGGAACAAAGGAAACCACAGATCAAGAAGAATGTTGATAAGATGGTTGATGTGTACACAAAATAAATGGGCATTTCTAAAGAAAGACTGTAGTATGCAAGACAGAGCTAAGGTGGATTTAAGTGTTGTAGAAGCATCCAGAAGCTCAAGGAGATCAGGTAGGATATCTACCATTGCTCCTTCCATTAAAACATCCTATGGGACAAGGAAAATCACTAGAGAAAAGAGAAAGACTACTGCCAACCCTTTGGTAAAGGAGAAATATCCTTTGGTAGTGCAAACGACAAGGATTGAGAAGAATAAATCTGCCACTGTTGCACCACCTGCTACCCCAACCAAAAGAAGAGTTAACTAGAAAGCTATGAGAGAGAAGGGTATACACATAAATGTTGCAGAAGTAGAAGAAGAAGAAGAAGAAGAAGAGGGACTACCATTGGTTGAGATAATAAAAAGTGATGCTTCACAAGGTGAAGCTAGTTCAAAAAGAAGAAGAGTTGATATAATTGACACTGAGATTGAAGAGGAGATAGAAAAAGAAAAAGAAGCATTTAAGATACATATGAGGGTAAAAAAGAAGGAAGAAAAAAAGGTTTCTCCAGAGAAGAAGATGAATGCATAAAAAAATAAGACTCTAGAGTTGAAGTAAAATAACAAAAACAAAAGGAATCGGTAAGGCCTCATTCCCCCATGAAGTTAGAGGCATTGTTTAATAGTATTTTGTAAAATGATATGTTGTTAGAAACCGCAACTCTGTAAAAAGATGTAGATGAGATAGACAAAGACACCATCATTGAAGTTATAGTCAAATACAAAAAATTTCTTGAGGTGGACATTCGAAACATCAAGAAACAAGTACCCAAATATTTTTGGAAAATTCTACTAAAGAGAAGAGAAGAAGCTATAAAAGAACTTGAAAGGCTAAAAGAAGAAGTGTTGGAAAGAGTGAGTTCTCTTTTATCTAAGGATGAAAAAGCCACCTTGGCCACTGCATTTAGCAATGAGTTGAGGACCAAGCAAAGGGTAACAAACCTTATGGGAAAAGATAAAGATTATCTTGAAATAATCTGAAAGGAAAGAAATGATAAGTCAAAAGAGATTTCACAAAAGTTGTAACAATCCAACTAGATTTAATTCAAAAATAAGTAAATATTGACATCATGAATATTAATTTAAATGACACAAATTCCATAACTAATTCTATTAAGAAATTTCATTTCATAAATCAATTAAATCTGAAATAAACAACTTTATTCACTTTCATATGTCAATAGATACATACATGTTTGACTAGGCATTCAATGCCTCTAAGTCAAATCAGAATTAAATAGTTTCCATATAAATACATCATTTGTTTCTTTTTCATCAATGATACAATACAAAATTAGAATTCTGATATGATTTCTTCATGACAGCTCACCTCCATTGGTGGGCGAGAACGCGATTGAGGTGATTTTCCACCCAACCACAAAGTAATTCTTCCTCGGATTCTTCTATTATTCAAAGAAACCCGACCCTGCATGAAACACTTAGCAAGAAATGCAGTTTGCAAGGTGGAATATGTGCATGCCTAACAACATGCATTTTTATGTATTTTTTTAGAATATGAAAGTTCCATGTTAGGTGCATTCAATACAATAGAGAGGGTAAATAACATAATTTTTTCCATTCACAATATATAACAAATGACTGCAAAGCTTGGCCAAACTCGTGTCATATGAAATACAACTCTGGTTAGATTTGGAAAAGAAAATCTACTCTCTCTGGCACCCATTCCTGAAAATAAAGCTTATCATATCAAGGGTTATCCCTCCCTTTAGACCATCTATTAGAAACATTCTTTCATTCTACAGTCTACCAAGAATTCTTGTATCGTTCCATTGAACAAAATTCAAAAATATTCAATCACACATGGTATATTTGTTCATCTAATTATCAAATGTGGTTGCAAATCATTAGTGTTCCAGAATTATAGTTTGATTCCAGTTGCATTGCATTCATAGCTTGCTCAATAAAAAAAGTAAATCAAGATGAATTAGGAGGTATAATACATGTATGTGAGCATGTATAAAGGAATCTTTATGTATGATCACATATATGCCTGGAAATGAAAGCTTAATGAATATGTGTATACATTCTCATATTTAAATGAAAAATCTCTTTCAAACAAGTATAATTTCATATTTTGGAAGAAATAAAGCATTAATTCATTAAGATATTTTATTTAGATAATAGTATCATCTATTTCCAGTCTCAGATACATTGAAACCATCAATTTATTTCATAGTAATGGATTCATATAAAATTAGGTCAATGAATCTAAATAGAAACACCACCCATTAACGAAATACAAGAGTTTTCGATGTGATAAAAATCTAAGAAAACATATTTAATTTTTTTTCATGTTCAAAATAAACATAGAAATTAAAAGTAGATCTTCCCATTGATCCAACTCTTCCAAAGGATACAATATGCATGTTATCAACTCTTGATAACATGATATCGTATGCCTTTGGGTTGTTATCTTTGGCTGATTCTATTCAAGCCATAGGTTTACCCATTATAGTATTTATCACCCCTAAAATACATAAATAAAATAACATATGTAGTTGATACTTTTGAATTATGTGTAATAGAAATAATTAACAATGATTTAAGTGAGACAACTCTCACATGACTTCATTTCAATGCATATGTATATATATATTCTTATATATATTTATATATACATGCATATCTATTTTCATGTGCTCGACCAAAGTTTCAATAATGGATTTTCAAATGTCATGGCCTATACAAGCTTGCATGGATTTCATAGAGGACAAGATATAATATCTATCATTTGAACTTTCCACCACACGATAGTGGGTGGTGAGGCCCCAAATTGAAGAGTGGTTATGCACACTTGGCCTCTGCCTCACAAGAAGCCTTTTCCGCCCTTTGATACATAGGGTGGGCTTAACAGAACAGTGAATTTCATTTAAAGATTACAAAGAGATTTGGCCTTTAGCTCATCGCCTAAAGCGATGTATACACATTACATACAAATCGATCATAAACTAAACGGAGAAACATGTGGGTCAGTTGATAGGCCCAAACCATGAAAGGTAAACATCATGCACACAAGTGATGCATCATGGAAATGAGATCCGATGCAACATGGGGTTAATTAATATTTACAAGCATACACAGCTTTATAAGCTCAGACCCTTGGGCTCATAGACAGTGGAAAACATCAAATATTTGTAGAGATTCATAAGCTCAGCCCTTAGGACTCACATCAAATCGATAATAACAAATATTGTACATGCATGATAAATGCACAAAATGTAAAAAGAAAAGGCTTCTTTCAAAATGAAAAGATAATTATATGAGTTTGATTTACCTCAAATCTTGTCTTGAAGATTTTATTCTCTACAGTATCACTCTACTTTTTCCTTCTACTCCCTGAGTTACCTCCTCCTTTCTCTGCTTTTTCCTCTTCTATCAACACTTTTTCCTTATTCCCAATTCAAATTGATCCTGTTATTTTGGGTAGAATATGGGTCTTTTAAAATTGTTTAGTCCTGATAATGTGAGCTGGTTGCCCACTCCCAAATGAGGGAATCAACCTCATCCATATTTGGTGGGGAGTTACTGGTAGTCAATCCCTCACAATCTTCTATATCTCTCTTTGAAGAGCGAATATTCAAAGGAATTCATTCACATTTTTTGTATGTATATGCATATATATATATATTTATTCATACCCCTACAATATTTTTTCACACATTACATTTATAAAATCACTTATCTATTCAAATCACATCTTGAATTTATCCAAGAGAGTGATCAGTTACAATCTCATTTTCATAAAAAATGGGTTAAATTTATTATTCACTCTATTTAATATGCATTTCGAATTAGACAAAGTAGAAAAAGAACACAATTTTTTTCTTTCCATTAGTTACTATTCTCACACCAAGTATAAATGCAATTATCAACTTTTCATTCATATCTATATGTCATATTCTATCATGGTGTGTGGCATTTCAGATTCCATCCTTGCTTACCATGGTCATCCGACTAAGCATCCCTATCTCAATCAAGTTCTCGTCCTTCAACCTATTTCTTGCATACATTCTTACACTTGTCCACTTATCAGTAACATTCAACCAATAATCATGTAAAAATAATAATTTCTTAAATCATGAAATTACATAATATTCATTTTCATTTGCATCATCACATTCTTTTCATTTCATAAATAAAATGCTAAATTATATTTCCAATTATTTCAATTTCCCAATTTTTAAAATGCAGAAATGAAATCGAGATATGACATCTTCCCCACTTAAAAGAGATATTGCCCTCGATGTTTGATCAAACAAAATTGGTTTTACATATTTTTTTCAATCCACATTGTTTCTAAATTAAACATCATTGTGTACAAATTAAAAATATCAAGCATCAATATATATAGGTAATCATAATTCATATTGTTTCACGTCAAAAATTCATAGCACATCAATCCAAAATTTAGACAACAATAAAAAAATTATTATCAATAGTCTTTCTAGGAAAGAAAATGAGGGAAGGAGCATTCTATTTTTTTGGCATCCTACCATGTAGCATTGTCCCATTGGACCTTATACTGAACAATGTCCCTATTTCACAACTTGACATTGCATCTATCGAGAATTCTATTGGGCTCCACTAGCACCACTCCTAGATCCTCCACCTATAAAGAACACCAATCAAGTATATGAGACCCATTTGGGTGGTATGGTTTTAATAAAGAAACATGAAACACATTATGGATTCGAGCTAGAGCAAGGGGTAGAGAAATTTTGTAAGTAACCGAGTTGATCACTTCCAACACATCAAATGGGCCCATGTATCTCGAAGCCATCTTGGATGACTTCCCAAAGGTAATAGAGCTCTTAGGCGGGTTGACTCTCAGAAATACCTTATCTCCAACTGTAAAGTGTCTAAAGGTTCTTTTTCTATTGGAATATCTCTTTTTACTATTTGTTTCTTCCTTCAGTCTGCTCTTGATAAGCCTCATATGCTCTTCCATTTCTTTTAACATCTCAAGACTCACTATGATCCTATCTTCCAATCTATCCCAATTGATAGGATTGTGACACTTCCACCCATATAGAGCCTCGAAAGGTGCCATACCTAAGGATGCATGATCAGAGTTATTATAATAAAATTCTACTAATGGTAGGTATTCTTCCCATTTATATTGTTGATCTATATAGTACATCCAAAGGAGATCTTCTACAACCTGATTTACTCTCTCGGTTTGACCATTAGTCTGAGGATGATAGGCTAAACCAAATTTTAACTTAGTCCCCAATGCGGAATTCAAGGTTGTCCAAAACCTGGATGTCATTCATGTATCTCGGTCAGATATAATGGTCTTTGGTACTCCATGCAAATGAAAGATCTCTTGGAAAAATTTCTTGGCCAAGGTCAATGATCCATTCATAATTTTTTTGGGAATAAAATATGCCACCTTAGTCAACTTGGTGACTACTACTAGAATGACATCATGCTTTTTACTACTTAGAGGTAACCCCTATACAAATTTCATATTGATCACTTGCCATTTGTACTCAAGTATATCGTGGGGATAAAGAATCCCTATTAGATGCACATGCTCAACCTTGACTCGTTGACACTCCAAGCATTTGGCTACGTATTCTGCTACATCCTTCCTGAGTCTCTACCAAGAGTACAAGACTTTCAATTCTATGATCATATTTGTAACTATGGGGTGTGTTGAATATGGCTTATTGTGGACTTAATCTAGGACCATCTTCCTAAGCTCTCTAGAATCTAGGATATACATTTGTCTCTAGTATCTTAAGATACTGCTTGATTCAAACTCGTACCCACCGAATTGATGGCCTAATGGGTTCTCTTTGAGAGCCTTTTTCACCTTCTCATAATGCTTATCACTTGAAAATGTTGCATCACTTGCTATTTTAGGTTGAATCTCACAGAGTTGATAGCCACTAGATATCTTCATCTACTAAGAGCATCTTCCACTCGGTTTTCTTTTCCTTTTATGTACTTAATTCCAAAGTCATACTCACTAAGGAATTCTAGCCATATCCTTTATTGTACATTGAGGTTAGGTTGAGTAAAAATGTATCTCAATCCTAGGTGATCTGTTTTGAGCTCAAATGGCTTTCCCAAGAGATAATGTCTCCACATTTGTAGGGCATGCATTATATCTACTAATTCCAAGTCATGTGCTGTGTAGTTTACTTCATGCTATTTCAGCTTCTTGGAATCATATTCCACCTCTTGCCCTTCTTGCATTAACACTACTCCTACTCTATCTTCTGAGGCATCCATGATCACCAAAAATTGACCATTAGGATCTGGAATAACAAGTATCGAAGCTGCAGTGAGATTTTCCTTAAGGAGATGGAAAGCCTGATCACACTTCTCAGTCCACTCGAACCTATTTCCTTTCTTTTGAAGAGATGTTATTAGGGCTGCTATTTTAGAAAACTCTTGTACAAATTTTCTATAATATTCTGCAAGGCCCATAAAACTTTGCACTTCTAATACATTATGAGGTGCTGGCCATTCCACTATAGCTTTTATCTTCTCAGGGTCCACAAATACTACTTCTGTTGAGATGATGTGGCCAAGATAATGCACTCTATCCTAGTAGAATGAGCACTTGGATAACTTTCTATAAAGATTATTTTCCCTTAGTCATTGCAGGACTATCCTCAAGTGTCGATCATGCTCCTTAATGGTCTTGGAATAAACCAAAATTTCATCAATGAAAATTAGGATGAAATCATCTAAACAGTCTTGGAACACACTGTTCATAAGTTTCATGAAACCTGTAGATGCGTTGGTCAACCCAAAGGGTACTATGGTGAACTTGTAATGCCCATACCAAGTTTGAAAGGCTATCTTCGGAATATCCTCCTTTATTCTCAACTGATGGTATCCATACCTGAGATCTATTTTTGAGAATACTATCACTCCCTTCATATAATCAAATAATTCTTTGATCCTCAGAAGAGGGTAGCGATTCTTCATGGTCGCCTTGTTTAACATCTGATAATTGATACATAGATGCAAGGTTCCATCCTTCTATTTAACAAAGATAATTGGTGCTCCCCAAAGTGACACACTAGTTCTAATAAGACCTTTATGTAACAACTCTTTTAGTTGGGCTTTCAAATCATAGAGATTTGTGGTGGTCATCATGTATGGGACCTTAGATTGTGGCTTTCCTCCTCACACTATATCAATGGAGAAATCAAATTATTGCTTCGGAGGCATCTCGGTGAGATATTCAAGAAATAAATAATGGAATTACCTAAGGATTGGATAATCATCAAGGTATGGCTTCTCGTTATCAGGTTCACTAACATGCACAACATATATGACACAACCCTTTTATTGACCTTTCTTAAGCTACATAGCTAAGATCTGTCTAAGTTACAAGGGTTGTTGTACCCCATGTACCTGAACTGGATTTCCATATTCATCTATACATCTCACCATCTTATCCTCACAATTCATCATAGCCTTATGCTTAGTCAGCCAGTTGATTCCTAAGATTACATCATAGGATCCTAATGGTGCAAAATAAAGGATAACTTGGGTCATGAAGGTGGGAAGTTCCAACTCATTGCAAAAGAGACAAGAGTCTACTACTCATTCTGCTTGATTTCCATACTAGACAGACCAAGAATTCTTCATATAACTAGGTCAAATAGGTAGCTTTTAAATCATCCTAGGGTCTATGAAACATTCAGTAGTTCCAATATCTATCAAAATGGAAATGGTTCGGCCATAGAGCTTACTCGTAAACCGTATTGGAGAAGTCTGGTACTCTGCTTGTTTGTTGTCCACTGTTGCATGGATCTTGTGTTGTGGGGTTTGTTGTTGGTTTCCTTCCTTCCGTGACCTTGGATACTAAGGGAAATTAGAGTCATAATGATCTCCCCCACAAGTGTAACATTCATCAAATGGTCCTCTTTGTGTTCCAGAATTATCTTCTTTTATGTGTCCTTTGGCACTATTTTAGGCGCCATTTCCCTTGTTATCCTTGTATTCCTTTTGCCTTGGTTTCCTTATTCCTTTTCTAGAGGTTTGCCTTCTCTTTTTAGGCTTTTGATCTGATGGGACTTTCTTCCTTTCTATATGTCACCCTTGCGAAATATTTTTTTTCTAACAGAGGCTTGGAGTTTGATACTCTACAAAGATTAGACAACTGCTGCAACTTTTTTCTATTGATCTATAGCCTTTTCAAAAGAATCTACAATAGTAGGAGGATTTTGGAGATCCACTTCAGTTCCAATGTGAGTTCTTAGTCCTAGTATAAACTTTTGGATCTGGAAATGCTCATCAGCTTGATATTGGGGCACACACTTAAGCAGGTTGGTAAAATTCTCCCAGTACTATGCTACTCCTAGGCCTCCCTAGGTTAGGTCTTGAAATTCAATCATTTTCTTGTCAAAGAAAATATTTGGTAGCCACCTCTTTCTAAAATATTCAAGGAAAAATTTCCAAGTAATACCTTCTAGAGGGAGTCTTCCTTCGGCTTTCTCATTATCCCACCAAGTAGCTGCTTCTCCAGACAATTGATATGCAACCCAAGCAACCTTGGTATGATCTGACAGATTATGAAGACCAAAGTATTTTTCCATTTGTATGATCCATGCCTCTGCCCCATCTCTGATAGCCTTGTCATCGAACTTTGGTGGTGCTACCTTCTTAAGATATTTTCCCAATTCTTCCTCAATTTGACCTTGATTATGATCCCCTTATCCTTGGTCGAGTACCTCATTCCTAAGTTTTTGATCTTCCAGCACTCCTTAGACCTCTTGTTCCAAATGGTCCATTTGGGATTCTTGTTGATTCAAAAGTTCCAAAATTTGATCCAACCTCATACTTGGTCCATTGTCCTGTGTACTACCGCCCAAATCTTTTTTGGTGGTCACCATAGTGACTTACACTCGACCTACGTCACAGTCACATTTTGCGTTCAAGAACAAGGTTTTATAGTTAAGCTATTGCATATAATAAAGATAACAAGTAAGCTAAGTAGGAAGAGAAAAGAAAAGATACACATTATCACACAAGACAAACTTATAAGCTTCATGTCTTGCTCAACAAAAATAATAATTTTTTAATATTTAAGTTGGATTTACATTGATCTTTATTTAGAATTTTTATTTTCTCTAAGCAGTACCCTCATTATCGGATAGAGGACATTCCTTAGGATCCTCGTCCAAGTCTACATATTCCCTATTAGGTGAGGCACGATGTGCATGCAAGCACTCCTTCTCCTCCTTAGTCAATAGTGGCGCATTAGGTCCACATCCTATTGAACAACCTCTAAAAGAAAAGGGTTTCTTGATCTTAGGATTTCGTTTAGCATCCTCTATATTTTTCCTATTTCCAGCTTAAGACATGTGAAGGCATGTGCTAGAGTTTCTTCATAAGAAATCTCAGGTTGGTCTTTGGGTTTGGGACTCTCCTTAATATCAATTTTCTTTTTCGTAGCCCTATTGGTTTTCTTTTTCTTTCTACCCAACTTGGACCTTCCCATTTCCTGCAACCAATTCAAATTGGTCATTTTCTAGGTAACTTAAATCTAGTTATGGGTCCACTATTCCCTAGTTCAACCTTCATGGGCTCATAGTCCTAGAGATGAACCTTGAGCTCTAATACCAAATGTAACAACCCAACTAGATTTAATTCAAAAAAAAGTAAATATTGACATCATGAATATCAATTTAAATGACACAAATTCCATAGCTAATTCCATTAAGAAATTTCATTTCATAAATCAATTAAATCTGAAATAAATATTTGTATTCACTTCCATATGTCAATAGATACACGCATTTGACTAGGCATTCACCGCCTCTAAGTCAAATCAGAATTACATAGTTTCCATATAAATACATCATTTTTTTCTTTTTCATCAAAGATACAATACAAAAGTAGAATTTTGATATGATTCCTTCATGAAAACTCACCTCCATTGGTGGATGAGAACTTGATTGAGGTGTTTTTCCACCCAACCATGAAGCAATGCTTCCCTGGATTCTTCAGTCAGTTGAAGAAACCTGACCCTGCACTGAACACTTAGCAAGAGATACAATTTTCAAGGTGGAATATGTGTGTGCCTAAATACATGCATTTCTATCTATTTTGTTAGAATATTCAAGTTCTATTCTAGGTGAATTCAATACAACAAAGAGAGGGTAAATAGCGCAGTCTGTTCGATTCACAATATATAAAAAATGTCTGCAAAGCTTGGCCAAGCTCGTTTTATATGAAATACAGCTCTGGTTAGACTTGGAAAATAAAATCTACTCCCTCTAGCACCCATTCCTAGAAATAAAGCTTATCATATCAAGGGGTATCCCTCCCTTTAGACCATCTATTAGAAACATTCTTTCGTTCTATAGTCTACCAAGAATTCTTGTATCATTCCATTCAACAAAAGTCAACAATATTCAATCACACATGGTATGTATGTTCATGTAATTATCAAATGTGTTTGTAGCTCAATATTGTTCCAAAATTATATTTTGATTCCATTTTCATTACATTCATAGCTTGCTCAATAAGAAAAGTAAATCAAGATGAATCAAAAGATATACCACATGTATGTGAGCATGTATAAAGGAAAATTTATGCATGACCACATACATGCGTAGAAATTAATGCTTAATAAATATGTGTATACATTATGATATTTAAATGAAAAATATCTTTCACACAAGTATACTTTCATATTCTAGAAGAAATAAAGCATTAATTCATTCAAGTATTTTATTCAAATAATAGTATCATCTATTTCCAGTCTTAGATACACTGAAACCATCAATTTCTTTCACAATCATGGATTCATATAAAATAAGGTCAATGAATCTAATTAGAAACATTGCCCATTAATGAAATACAAGAGTTTTTGATCTGTTACAAATCTGAGAAAACATATTTAATTTTTTTCATGTTCAAAATAAATGTAGAAATTAAAAGTAGCCCTTCTCATTGATCCAACTCTTCCAAAGGATACGATACACATGTTATTTGATAGCATGATATCATATGCCTGTGGGTTGTTATCTTTGGCTGATTTTATTCAAGCCACGGTTTTATCCATTACAATATTTATCACTCCCAAAATACATAAACAAAATAACATATGCAGTCGATACTTTTGACTTATGTGTAACAAAAATAATTAACATTGATTTAAGTGAGACAATTCTCACGTGACTTCATTTTAATGCATATGCATTTGCACATGTATATATATTTATATATACATGCATATCTATTTTTATGTGCTCAGCCAAAGTTTCAATAATGGATTTTCAAATGTCGCAGCCTATACAAGCCTACGTGGGTTTCACAAAGGGCACGATAATAATATCTCTCATTTGAAATTTCCACCACATGATAGTGGGTGGTGAGGCCCCAAATTGAAGAGAGGTTAAGTACGCTCGACCTCTATCTCACAAGAAACCTTTTCTACCCTTCGATACATATGGTGAGCTTACAAGAACAATGAATTTCATTTAAAGATTACACAGAGATTTAGCCTTTGGCTCCTTGTCTAAAGTGATGTATACACATTACATATAGATTGATCATAAACTAAAAGGAGAAACATGTGGGACGACCAATAGGGCTAGACCATGAAAGGTAAACATCATGCACACAAGTAACGCATCGTGGAAATGAGATCCAACCCAACATGAGGTCGTTAAAAGTTACAAGCATACAAAGCTTTATAAGCTCATCCCCTTGGGTTCATAGATAGCCAAAAACATCAAATATTTGCAGAGCTTCATAAGCTCGACCCTTAGGGCTCACATCAAATTGATAATAACAAATATTGTACATTCACAATAAATGCACAAAATGTAAAAAGAAAAGGATTCTTTCAAAATGAAAAGATAATACTATGAGTTTGATTTACCTCAAAGCTTGGCCTGAATATTTTCTTCTCTATAGTATCATTCTTCTTTTTCCTTCTACTCCTCAAGTTACCTCCTCCTATCTATGATTTTTCCTCTTCTACTGACGCTTTTTCCTTATTCCCAATTCAAATCAGTCCTGCTATTTTGGATAGAATATGGGTCTTTTAATTTTTGCAATCTCCATAATGTGAGTTGGCCACCCACTCCCACATGAGGGAATTGTCCTCATTCATATTTGGTGGGGAGTTACTAGTATTCAAATCCCCCACGGCCTTCTATAGCTCTCTTTGGAGAGCGAATATTCAAAGGAATTCATTTACATTTTTTGTATGTATATGCATTAATATATATATATTCATACCCCTACAATAATTTTTCACACATTACATTTATAAAATCACGTGTCTATTCAAATCACATCTTGAATTTATCCAAGAGATTGATCAAGTACAATCTCATTTTTCATACAAAATAGGGTAAATTTATTATTCACTTTATTGAATATGCATTTGAAATTAGAAAAAGTAGAACAAGAACACATGAATTTTCTTTCCATTAGTTATTATTCTCACACCAAGTATTAATTAAATTATCAAATTTTCATTCATATGCATATGGCATATTCTATCGTGGTGTGTGACATTTCATATTCCATCCTTTCTTATCATGTTCATCTGGCTAAGCATGCCTACCTCAATCAATTTCCCGTCCTTCAACCTATTTTCTGCATACACATTCTTACACTTGTCCACTTATTAGTAACCTTCAACCAATAATCAGGTAAAAAAAAAAATTCTTAAATCAGGAAATTACATAATATTCATTTTCATTTGCATCATCACATTCTTTTCATTTCATAAATAAAATGCTAAATTCTATTTCCAATTATTTCAATTTTCCGATTTTTAAAATGCAGAAATAAAATTGAGATATGAAAAAAAATGGGAATGATACCAACAAATGAGGAAGAAATGAATGTGGAAACTAATGCTCCAAAACCAAATGTAGAAGAAGACATGAAAATAGATGATGCTCAACATGAGCATGATGTAAACGAATAATCTGTATTGGACAACATTCCTATGGCAGTGGAGGACATGAAAGAAAAGGTTGTTAAAGAAGCAATGATCAGAGTAGACATTGCAAAGGAAAACACCTTCACTCCTCCTCTGACACAAGTAGAAGTTACTCCTTCAGTTATCACAGAAAACCCTGCCGAGGAAGATGATACAAATAAAGATGATAATGAGGAGAAGGTTCATGAGGAGAAAGAAGAAGAGCATGAGAAGGAAAGTGAAGACAAGATTGAGGATGCATCTGAATATTCACAAGAAGAAAAAGAAAATCTAATAGACTCTAAAACTGATGAAGAAAAAGGAAAGGTTGTTGAAACAACTAAGGTTTCAAGTGAATCTTCCAACTCCTCTAGAGATTCCTTGAAAAATCTATCAAGCATGCAACCCAAATTTCAACCAATTGTGCCTTCATAACTACTGAAATTGCCAATGCATCAAGGAAATTTTGAGTTTGATAAAATCTCTCCCATCCACAAGATACAACTGGGAGATATGTTGATTGCATCTACGAGAAAAGAGATCATTGAAACACACCAAAAGAGTAGTGAACAGATGGAAGAAGCAGTGAAATATTTACAAGAGACCATACCCAGTGTAAATATAGACACATCTCTATCCGGTATGGAGAACCTAAAACTTCTAATTGATTCATTTAAGGTATATGCATTCAGACTAAAGGAAGAAGTAGAGAAATAAGTTGAGAAAAGGATAAATGATAAGAGGATGTTGGAAATGACTAAGAAATGTGTCATTGCACATAAAAAAAATTTAGACTTGTTGAAGGACGCTAAAGGATGTGTTGAAGAGGCGAAGTCTCTATATCAGTATGGGATGAAGTGGCCTAGAGCCACACAAAGCATAAGGAAGGAAATAGACTTTATTGAGTCTCAAATCAGTACTGCCTCAAGCGCTTATGATCCAACAATTGATCTTACAGGGGAAACATGAAATACAATTGAAGACATGCATAAGAAATTCTTTCAGCTACAAGCACTAAAAGAACACATTATTCTACAGTTTGGAGAATTAAGGGACCTTGTCAATCCTAAATTCTTACTCATTTCAAAATCTCTCCTAAGTGCAGACAAAGCCAATAAGATGAATTTGGTACCTGGCACTCCAGAAGAGGGAGAAGAGTTATTTCTTGAGTTTTAAATATAGAGTAGGCTTCTTGTGAAAGCAAAAAGAGAATGGGAAGATGGAAGGAAAGCATGGGAATACCATTTGAAGAATTTGTAGGCCTCAACCACCTCTAGTTGACTTATTTCTTATATTTTTATGCATTTATAATATTTCAGTTTAGATTCTTTGTACATATGTTGATTGTATAATACTATTTCTAGTACAAATTTTGGGTTTTTTCTCTGGTATGTGACTTTGGGGGAGTCAATCTATTCTTTTTACTTTGTATATATGCTTATATTTCTCAAGGGAATCTTTGATGAAAGTCTTAATAGGTTGTATAGGAACCCTTTTCCCTTGATGTCAAAGGGGGAGAATATTGGAGAATGTTTTGGAGATCTTGACATGTTGCCATCAATGACAAAGGGGGAGATTGTTGAAAGTTTGGAAAGATTGTCATTGATGACGTTGTTTGGAAACATGAGCATGGAAAGTACATAATGATGTGTTGCAGTGTTTTCATTGATGTCAACATTATAGTTTTGATATGAAGATTTTTGTTGCGGACCATTTTGATCAATTCTAACAGGCTTTTGAGGTGTTGGGGAAGAAATTTTTGCCAGTTGGTTTGATCTGGTAAAGATAGTTGTAATGGGAAATTGAATAAGGTTCAATTCTATGTATAAAATGTTACAATTTGCCACTTTTAGGGTCCACACCACTCCGTAAATAAAGATTTCAATATGCGCTTCTAACATAATTTTGGTGGATGTTTGTTGTATCTAATTCCAATATTTCATCATGTTTTGATAAGTGGTTTGAGAGATATGAGTAACAGAGTTTGGCCTGGAAAATTACAGTGATTATCTATATAATGCACTTGTGTGGGAGATTTTGCACTTCTCTATAGATGATTTTTTGACTTTTTGCTCTTGAAGATAAGTTTCCAGATGGAAGGCGAGTATGGATTCCAGTTGGCATTGAGTTTTGAGGTCCACATGTTGAGATGTGGATACATAGTTGAAGGTTTTTTTCTTTTAGGTCTTATGTGGAGTCAACCTAATATGTTTGAAGATATGCGAAGGTTAAGTAAGTATTGTAGTCTTATGTGGGATCTATTATAGGTCCATGCTAACCTATTTTAAGTTGTTTTGAGTTTTAAATTGTGGCATGTTGTATGTATGAAAGTGTTGGATCTAACAAGTTATATTTTGATTGTTACATCTAATTAGGCCGACCCAATTGATTTTATATTTAATGTGGATATATAAGTTGGATTGTTTTCGATATTTTGGGTGATAGAAGATGTATGTGATGAAAATTTGATCAGAGCAGTGTGAAGTTAAGTTGTGAATGTTGAGTTGAAGATCAGATTTGTGCAAATGAAGAGCAAGGCAGAGTGTTGAATCAAAAATAGATAAAGTTTTTTAGTGTGCATCAATGGGATTGTATTCATGCATATGTAAGATGCAATTGTAACAATTGAGATAGGTTGTGAGCCACCATCTCTCTTCCATATTTTTCTCTATGGACAGTGAGTCCACCTATAGTGAGCACTTTTGTAAATATACTATAACTGGTTATAATATATTGTGAGATGGTTTTTCCCATTTTGGGTTTTCCACGTAAAAATCATGGTGTTCATGTGTTATGTGATGTTTTGAATGTTTCATGCTTTATTTCTTCATTACAGTTGAATATACTTTGGTAATTGGATGTTTAATGTTTGAATGGTTTAAGAGAATACTGATTCATCCCCCTCTCAATATTCTGTGTGTTCAACAATTGCACATTAAGGGGGCTACATGGTCTCTATTCTTATCTATTCTAGGAGGCATTTTTTCCTCACGGTAAATTTTATTTGTAAATACTTTAGGGGGTCACTTAAACCTTCTCTCTTGATCTTGTGGGGGATCCTTGATCCTCTCTTCTATTTCCTTCTCTACTTCTTTGATGGGATCACTTTATAAATGGTTATCTAACATGGCCTTGTTGTTACATACCTTATTTGAGTGTTTTTTTCTCTTTTCTTTTCTAATCCCTAAGTTACACTTAAGAGGGAGTGTCCATGTAAAAAAAAAATATTGCCTAATCAATTGATCATTTAGTTCCCATTTGAACCTAGTTAAGTTTACTTAGGGACATTTATTTTATATCTCACATTGGTTGTACATTTTTTCTCTTGGTGGTATATCCTATATATACCCACATCTTTCTCTCATATGAGCATCTCATTCCCATCTATTCTCATGAATTGCATCCTTTGATAGAGTATAATTTATTCTCTCATATTTGTCTTTCTTGGTCTTGGGTGGCTATCTAGAAATAGTCAATATTACACATCATCCAATCCAAACTCCAACTTTGTTTACCCCTTTTACTAGCCATTGTGAGCCAACCTAACACACATTTAATGTGACATGTTATTCCATGATATTTAAGAGATTCATTATGCAATTAAACACATGAGAAATGTAAGAAAGCAAGAGGAATTCATAAGAAAAAACATTATAGCATAGTTCGATTCTAAAGGGCAATAAAGGAATTAAATTTGTAGAATTATTATATGGGTGGTATGTATGTTTGTGAATGTTGCCTTCAATATTTCTCATTTTGATTAATTCAATTGACTAAAGTGACTACTAAGAGAATCTATTCACCTATCAAGTCGAAAATCTTCTTAATAGTCTCTAGACACCACCTTGACTTCTAAGATATCCAATAGGAGAGGACAAATATATTCACAAGTGCACTTTCTGTCAAATTAGTTTTATGTGGCTTAGTCCAATTCCACACATCGAGATCAAGGTCACAAATAACAATATTGATTGGACAGGACATGGGATTGATCTACACAATTTTTATGCTAGTTTAGACTTTAACATATTCATTAGATTGAGTCAATTAAATCTCTTATAATGATATATCATTTCAAAACAATATCAGCATCATTTATCTATGATCAATTCTAGAACTATGTACTCCAATTCTCCTAATTAATTGTCACATTTATTTTTATTTTATTACTTAAATTATTTACTTATTAATTAATTACATTTATTTAAATAACCTAAATCATTTAAAATATATATTTAAAAATTTTATATTATAACCCATTTGCTATAATTCATAAATAGATTGATCTATATTTCATAAAAATAAATAATGGCTCAAAAAGATTATCCTAGGGAATACATATTACCTTCTAAATTTTAAGAAATTGTATTTTGTAGTGTTTTTCAATAGCATACAACTCTATATTCTTTATTGAGGTACATTGCTTGAACCTCTTATTTCTAACTTTGTAACTACATACATACATACATACATACATACATACATACATACATACATACATACATACATACATACATGTTTCCTACAATCAATCATGAACCCTTGTATTTACTCATGTGGCATAGTTGAATATAGCAGTATAAGATCACTGAGGACATGATGGTATATGATTCCTGCTAATTTAGTCATGTCTTTCATTTCCAGCTATGATTCATAACAAACTCATGGAAACTTAAAGAGAGATGTTCTGCTTTATTTACCAAGTTAAATGAATTTGAACGGATCCCAATACCTTGCACAACTATATATGACTAGCGCCATTGGCATGGGAATAGACTGTCATTTTTGTGATGTGAAAGGCTGACTGAGAGAATCCTTTGGGAGTAGCAAAGATTGAAACCAGGCAAAAAGCAAAAAGCCCATATTCCATCAGTGCTGCCATTGCATATCTACCATTCCACTTCCATTCAATGCTGTCATTGGCATTCAGAATAACTGCATAACTACCTTTCCACTGTCATTGACCTATCCAAATTTCACTACTTTTTGCATGGCCTAAGTTCTGGTACAGAGATTCTTTGGTTACGATGACTGTTAATTCAATAAGCTCGTGATTGTGTACTCAGACTAGCCGCACTGGCGCGGAAATCTATGCAACCTAGGCTCCCATGGTCGTGGACACTTGGATCATCCTTTGCAAATTGCGTCTTGTGTAGAAATTACCCAGAAGAATTTCTCTTTTAGTTGGGAATGGTGTCCATTCAGTGCACGCTGTTTCAACGAATACCACCTTCAATGCCATGGATTTGCGCCCCAAGGCATAGTTGTTCTCGATTTTTGTTTAGCGGTTTATTCTGACAATTTTCTTTTTCTTTGTGCAGCAATCCATCGCCATTGCATTTGCACTGTATCATCTGAGATTTTAGATTTTAGAGGGAATGGAATGGAATGGAATCTTTTTATAGTCTATATATCGTACAATCTATTTTGGGTATATATATGGTTTATAGTATATAAGATTATTTCATAAGAGACATCTAACTGTGTTTCAAATACGAGGTATACATATCCAACCCTCTGTAAGATTTGAACTTATCACCTTGTCAAATACGAGTAGTCATATCCAACCCCCATAGTTTTAGAATTTTCTTTTTGGTAGTTGGACTATGGAGCCACCATGCCATGAGTACAAGACATGGTTTAAGATAAGGGATGATGTTGGCAAGATAGAGTTGATCTAATTACTCATTAGATTTAGTTGAAAACCAACAAGGGTAGCTAATCTAATCATGTTAGATTGAAAACCTAATGGAGGCCAATGGAAAAAATCCACAAGGGCACCAAAGTCTAGAATTAGGATAACTAATCTCCACATGATTAGAGACATTCAAAGATACCACATGGTAAAGGAATTACAATGGGGTGCATTTAGTTGGTTTGCAATAACATTAGAGAGGAATAGCTTTGAATGAACAAGGCTAGGTACATGTACCTACATGTGGAGAAAATATAAACGTAGTTCATACTCATTTTGTGGGGGTGTATAAATAATGTAATATGATATAAGATAGAAGAGGATGGAAGATATGATAAATTCTATAAAGCTTATGTTATGAATAATACATGATTATATACTACAAACATGCCTAATGAATAGATGAGATGTTGAATACTCCATTGTGCATATTTAAGGGATATGTGTACAAATGCTTCTTCCTATAACTAATTGCATACTTTATCTTTTCCTTATTGAGTACATTGGGATAATCACTACAACATAGATACTCATATTACTTGTCTACATTTTTCTTGTCAGTAGTTGTCATCACATCTAAAGAGTAACAACATGCAACAAATGTGACCATTAAAATTAATTCCATAGCTAGCCAAATATTTTGAGTTGTTAGATCCTAACTTCTATTACTTGTATTCTACTAGCAAAAGTTGGTCCAACTTGATACGAGATAGCTCCTCGCATCCACCATCTATGTGTTATTTTTAAATCTAACTATACCCTAGGTTAGAATGGTTAGCTCCTACTATCAATCACCTATAAGCTACTAGTGAAAGTTGGCTAGCCCAATGATGCAACTAGATTATTCTATAGGAAGATCACACTCCTTGAACTTTGTCATGCTAGAACAATGATAAGGTTATCTATGAGAGGGTCATAGGTTTTATGGTTTTAGTGATCACTTGGAGATTTCTAGGACAAGATGATACACATTATGAGAATAATTGTCTTCAACTCATGCCCTCTTAGTGTCCCTCTCTCAACCTGAGTTATGATTCCATAGAAGTTAACTCCTATATCAATATTAGTCCAACATTCTAGTATTTAGAAGGTACAAGAATATTGATCTAATAGATATTGTCTTAAGGATTCAAGAATCAAACTAGTTATTCTTGTTACATCATCACATAGGGTAATTAACTAACATATGCAAATGGATCTATATATTTTTAAATTTTGGTTACCAACAAGAAAGTAACATGTTAAGCCCTCTTGAGCCAACTTTAAGCCAAACAAACATACACATTGACCAATATAAACTTTGGAAACAAGTAATCTTACAAGACTTTGTAAAATTCATATATTACTGTAACTATCATAAGGAATACACATTCACATGAAATTTCAATATAGTATCCCAATATAATATCCATACTATGTAATATGGGATAGACTAAAATTACCAACATAACAAAGGTCAAAAAGGAAAGAATTCATGCCCTTTCATTTCTTTTAAACAAATATGAGGGCCATAGAAGGTTCACCTATCAAATCTTATAATTATACCCAACCACTCATAATAATACTAACCCCTTATAAACATTTAGAATCCCACTTTGTGCAATTTTAATAGGATGGGATATGATATTGAGTTTCACCTTCTACTTGAATCACACACCTATTGAAGAGATCCACAATATGAAATGCATGCATATGTATCCCTCATACCAACTGGTATGTGAAGGATCATACATACATCATACCAATTAAGAGTTAATTTCCTTACCAACCACAATTATCGTAATATATTGACCTAATCATTTTAACCAAAAAATATGTTATTAATAATTATTATCATGCATATTAATAATTATAAACATTTAGGCATACATTACTAGCCTAACTCATACATAAAATATGCACTACTTGTTGAACACTCGGAATACTAAGAGGGAGGGGGTGAATCAGTATTCTTTTAAACCACTTAAGCATCTAAACGTTCAATCCTCATAGAATATTCAATTTGTAGTAATGAATGAAAGCATGAAAACAACCAACAAAATCACATGACACATGAACACCAGATTTTTACATGGAAAACCCAAAATGGGAAAACCACGGTGAGGATTAGTTCATAATGTATTATAACTGGTTATAGTATATTACAAAAGTGCTCACTGCAGGCGAACTCATTGTCCAAGTGGACTCACTACCCACTAATAAAATAAAAGATAGAAGAGATTGTGGCACATAGCCAAGATTTGAATTGTTTTAATTGCATCTAACATATGCATGAATTACAATTCCTTTGAAGCTCATAATATAGACTTCACACACTTCATACCGATTTGAATTAACTCTATGCTCTACTATGCATTCATCCAATTCACATCCACACACTCTTATCACTTCTCAATACTCTCAAAACAACGAAAAATATCTTACATATATATCCTCTTTATCCATAAACACCTACAACATTAATTAGGTCGGCCTAGTTAGATGTATTATACAAAATATAACTTGTCAGCTCAATATCCACACATGCACTCTTCATGCCAAGATTCAAAACTCATAACAATTTAAAATAGGTCGGCATGGACCCAAAATAGTTCCTACATAATGGATAAACAATTATTCAATCTCTACAAAATACAAAACTCATTAGGTCGGCACTAGTAATGACCTAATATCAAAATTTTCCCATTGTACACCCACATTCAGACACACGGTCCTTCAAACTCTATGCCATCTAGAATACACACACTACTAAAACATGTCAACAACTCCACAAAACTGCAAAGCAAGATTCCAATCTACAAAGAAGTGTGGATTCACCAAAATATATGCATTGAACTGGAAAAAACTTGTTACCATCATGTCGATACACTTTCACTCATAACTTCAACACTAGGACCCAAAACAATATGAAATTATATATTTAGACTCTTCTAACAACCATCAAAATTACTCCAAAACCGCAAAGAAAGATCTTCTACAACGAACCAATACAGACCCAAAAATTGGATGTCTTGTATACTGAAAATACTTGTATTGACACTTAGTCGATTTCTCTTTCACCTGTATTCGTCAGATCAAACATTCTTGCAAATATCCACTAGATTAAACTATCTTCAAACATGCCCAACTATACAAACTTATTTTCACAATGGTCTTCATACTGAATCACAATGTTGACATCAATGAAAACACCGTAATGCATAATTGTACAACTTGTGCTTATCCCACATGCTCATGTTGCCAAAAAATGCATCAACAAAAAACTCCTTATTCTTCTAGAAATCTCCCCCTTTTTCATTGATGGCAACATGCCTCAATTATCTCCAAAAATGTTCTCCCCCTTTGACATCAAAGGAAAAGGGTGCATACTACAATATTATCATATACCAGATCTCCTCCTGACTGATATATACATATATACAAGCTAAAAACATAATTGACTCCCCCTAGGAGTGCTATCCAGCAAAAAATTGAACTAGAAATCTTCCTTATATCATCCGCATATGTACACAAAATTCTGAAACAATAATTGAAATGTATAAAAAGGAAAGAAATATTTTCACCCAAAGGAGAAAGTTGACTCTTGCAAATTTTCAAGATGGGCTTTCCATTCTCATTTTCCATCCTCCCAACTCTTCTTTGCTATCCCAAGCATTATGTTTTGTGTCTCAAATTCCATTAAGAGTTCTTCACCTTCATCTAGAGTGTTGGGTACCAGATTGAGATTTGAAGTCTTATCAACACTCATCAAGGCACTAGAAGCAGGTATGAACTTTGAGTTCACCAGATCCCTGAGATTACCAAACTGCATAATGATCTTTTATTTTTTCTCTTGCAGTTGGAAGAACTTCTCATGTAAATTCTCAATAGCAGACCTTGTGCCAGATCATAGGCACTAGAATCTTTGTTAACCTGGGACTCAAATGATTCCATCATATCCTTTATGCTTTTTGTCAATCCAAGCCACTTCATAAAAAACTAAAATAAAGTTTTGGCCTTCGTCATGCAAGCTTGTACACCCTTAATATTTTTAAGAAATTTATTGTGTGCATTGACACACTTCTCCGTGAAATCCATCAATTTCCTATCATTTATTTTCTTATTTGCTTCTTTCTCTAACTTTCCTTTCAAATCAGTAGCATATTCTTTAAAAGAATCAAGTAAAAATTTCAAATTTTCCATACCAGAGAGGGAATTGTCAATGAAAACACTGAGTATGGCTTCATGTAAAGGCTTCATAGCTTCATCTATCATTTCTTCACTCTTCTGATGTATTTCTATAATTTCCTTCTAGGAAAATGCATGGAAAAATATCTCAATTAAATCTTGTGAAGAGGAAAAATCTTCTCCATGTCCACATGCCCCTATTGCATAGATAGTTGTAGCAGTTGAGCAGACACTATAGGTTAAAACTTAAGTAGCATGCTTAAAATATTCTTGAAATAATCTCTGGAGGAACTGGAGGATTCACTAGTAACCTTCACATTCTCCTCAATAGCCTCCTTCAAATCCACTTTCTTATCACTAGTATCAACTGGTGTCTCCATTTCCTTCTTCTCTTTTGCATCACCAGATGCATCCTCACTCTTTTGTTCACTTCTCTTCTCATTATCTTCACTAGTAGTATGTTCTTTGATTTTCGAAGGGGTGATTGTCTCTAATTGGTCTTGAACATTTTCAACATTTCTCTCAAATAAAAAAGGAGGTGTATAAGTATCCTCCTTTGCAATGTCTTCTCTGGTAGTTGCATCTCCTTCTTCAACATTCTTCTCTACTTCAACTTTCACTTCATCAGTAAAATTTTCTACAACAATTCCTTCCACTTTTGGAAGAACACTATCTTGCACATTCTATCATAACCCAATTTTTATTGCATTTAAATTTTAATATGATCAATTGAATTATTGAGGAAAATTCAATATGTTGAATGAAAATTTTGATATTTTTGAAAAGTTTGAAAGAATTTGACCATCTTTTGACTATGTGATCTTTTTAACTATCTTATAATTTATCATGATTTAACGTTACTGATGAATAGTGTAAGTGCAAGTGTGTGCAAATGTGGGAAAACAGGTTGAAGGACGAGAACATAGTTGAGGTAGGATCATTTAGCTGGAATGAACAGTAAGCTTGATGGAATCTGAGTGCACACACCACAAAATGAAATGATTTCTACATTCGAAACTCCATATAGAAGATTATAATGACTTGATTTGAATGATTCAATGTTTTAAAAAAATAGGCTTGTGAAATTATATACATGCGATTTCTTATCTAATTGTTTAATTTGATCTCATGTTTTTGAAATTTAAAAGAAAACGATAGCATGGTTAAACAAATTTGTGTGTAATTAGAAAGGCATGTTTGAAAGATAAGAAAACCATTTCATTTAAAAATCAGTATTCAAATAAAATAAAAGTTTACTCCTTTCTTGAAAAGTGATTGAATACTATACTATTATAAAAGTAAAATAGAGATACATAAATATATATACATCTATATATACGCATATAAATATATATATATATATATCACACATATATATAAATATATATATACATATTCCTTATAAAATTGAATATGGGATCGAAATTATCAAAACCATATTGTTGAATTCAAATAATATAATAAGGAAAATATTATGAAATAATGGCCTACATTCGAATTTAAGGCGAGATATTCAAATTTCAGTAGTGGGGCTGCTCAATTAATGTCAATTATGGAATGAAACAACCCCATAAAGGAGCAAACAGGTAAGGAAAACATGTATTTCCATTTTGGTAGCACAAAATACTAGGGAGGAATCAACATGGACTAGCAGTGACAACGAGGAATCGGGGAGAAGAGAAGCAAGGGAATCGACTCATCTAGGAAAAGTAGGAAAACACCAAGGAAAAGCCACAAACAAAGGTAAAAATAATGATGTTTGATGTTGTATATGCTTGATTTTTCAGTTCAAAATATTTTAAAATTGCATTTTCCCTTTCATTATGTTGATTTCATTCGAGTTGATGGTAAAACATTAGATGTCCATTAACTACAAGCACATTTTTCTTTAGTACTAGGATGTTTTGATTTAAGATCATTTCTTGAAAAAATTTGCAAGGGCCTTATCGGCCACCCTTTGCATGCACTAAATCTATGCATAATCTTCTATCGACATGATAGTCGAATTTGGTTAAGCTCTGTATGTTTTTTTGTTATCACCTCTAATTGATATTTCTTGCATGTAATTTTTATTAACCATTTTATGGTTAATCAAATGATTCTAATAGCTATTAGTATTGTTTTAATTCAAACAATTCTTAATCATTTATCATCTCCCTTTAAGGGATCAACTATTCTCTAATCTTATCCTTCACTATTTGTTGTTTTTCCTGTCGACTAGGCTGAGAAAGTATGCCATGCCAAATGGGTGTGAAGGATTCAATTACCATTCATAGAATGATGTATAAATGTCATTATTATTAAAGCATATCGCCTCGTTCACCATGAATGATGGTTGAATAATTATATCGTTCTATTTTATTCTCATTATCTTGGCATGATCCTTATGATGGATTATCAATATACCATTTGTATATAGTTTTAATCGTTCATTAGAATGATTCCCATTGTCTTTGCTTTCATGCGATGCTCGCAATGTTAAAAATAACCAGTCCCTATTGCATGCACACCATCATTCCCCAGAACGATCACCATGGATAAATTTAAAAAAAATTCCATTGAGAAATGTATGTCGTTGGTCCACATTCATCAAAGTTAGGCTATTGATAATGTTAATGATAAAACCAAAACAATCATTTGACTGTTAGTTGATCTTTAGAATGAAAGTGGCTTGAATATATATATCTTATAACTACCACTAGAATAGAAGCGTTTGTTTCTCCAAACTTGAAAAATGATAAAATTGTTCCAGATTCAGATGTTTATTTTGGTTATAAAATGACAAGCCTGTCGTTCGATTCTTTTATTTGCACAAAAAGGATATTAGTTTTGTTTAAATATTTGTATATCCAAAATGGTGGAAACATTGATCATTTACTTGTTGTACTGGTCAACTTGAAACTATTAATGAGATACATTGGCACAGTAACTTGTAAACTTTTGCAAATAACATGGATTTATTACAAACAATGTACTAGTATGTAGTAACTCTTAATAAAAAAACTAATCTTTCTTTGACAAGGGGCATGTTTACATCTTGTACATTTGTCAAATGATGTAAAAATTTATAGCATTATTTTGAATGAAAGAAATCTGTTATAATGGTTTTTATTTCAGTTTGTATGCACAAATATATATTGACTTAAGTTGGCACATATATGTGTATGCATAGAGACCTTCGTCTACGTGCATACATATACTTGTGACATACCTTCTTTTGTTACTTATTTAATTCATTTTTAATGAATACTGAATTACGTTGAATGTAATCATGTGACATGTGTATGAATTGAATGGATAATGTATTGAACAAATCCACTTGAATTATCTTTATGAATTTATTTAAGTTAAAGGATTAAGTAGACTAAATTACTTTCCATAGATATGTGTGTAAATAATATTATCTTGTTAGTAGAACAACAATACCTAAGTAGACTAGAGCACGTCAAGGTAGATGTTGCTAGAAGGTAGATAGTTGCTAAGGAATAAACTTGTGATGTTGAAAGTTACCTTTTGGGATGAGTGTCGAAAACGAGTACAGAGGATATAGGTTTTACTTTATCCAAAACCTATATTGTTTTGTTGCAACTAAAATTTTATGCTTGGCCAAGCAGTTAGCCCATTCTGCATCTATCGAATTATATGTGATGACACTCTTTGCCATTCCTAGCATAGATCTTGAATTTTTCTAATCATTGATAGAGATGCATGTTGATGTTTGGGAACTCACCAGATTCCACCTTTCATATTGTTCTCTTTCTAAAATTTATGTGCAGGGTCGGGCATTCTTCGAGTAGGAATAATTCTAGGGAAGCATAAGCTTTGTGGTTGGGTGGTAGAGTGCTTCAGCCATGTTCTCGTCCACTAGTGGAGGTGGGTGTCAAGAGGAAACCTTGGATGTTTTCATGATTATCAAAGGATTATGATGTAACCTTGATGTAACTTGTATATTTTATTGACTTTGTGGCCCATTGAGCCAAGTCAACTTGGATATTATAATTGACATTTGGACAGGGATATTTAATATGACCCATATTTTAATTAGACATGTGTTGCTATGATTGAAAATAACTGCTTTAGATATATCTTTTCAAAATTCAATATTCATAATGTCATTTGAAATAAATATTCAAGTAGTAACTAGAATGGGTTATTACATTTGGTATCAGAGCTTAGGGTTCAACTCTAGGCCTTTTGAGTCCACAATAGCCATGACTAGGGGATAGTTGACCCTTTGACCAAATTGAGTTTTCCTGAGGATTGACCAAACCTGGATTGAATGCAAGTATGGGAAGGTCTAAGTCAAGAAGAAAGAAAGGGAAGACCATTAGGACCTCGAACAAGAAATTTTTAGTTGAAGAAAACACCAAGATTGAGGTTCAACCTGAGATTCCCGATGATGAGACTCTATCTCAAGCCCTCACTCGACTTAAGCTAGAGAGGGGCAAGAATATTGGGGCAATGAGGAGTCAAAGTGAGCTCCTAAGATTAAGAAGCTTTCCGCAATAAGAGATTGGCCTCTAGGGTGTGGACCAAAAACAACCTTATTAACTAAGGAGGAAAAGGAGAGTATGCATTCTCAACCCTCCTCTTCTAAGAAAATTGATGTAAATTCTAATGAGGACCCAGAGGAGTGTCCTCTCTCTGAGAATGAGAAAACTAACTAATGTAAAACAAGAAGCTTTTGTAAATAAGGGCCTATTGATCACACTTAATATTATCAAAGAAAGATGTTTTTTTTGGTGTGTTCAAGTGAAGAACTCAAAACATGCTTTACTATGAATGAATGTGTATGTCTTTAATGAATGAGTGATATATGCATGTGTATGTAGTAGTATGTGAATAAGAAATTTTACTCATAGAACCTGGTGTTAAGTTACGATAGATGTGAAATGTGATGAAGGTTAGGTGTGAATCGGTATGGTGACCACCAGACAAGAAATGGGCAATAGTGGGTCGGATAATGGACCAAACAAAAGGATAGATAAGATTCTAGAACTTTTGAATAGGCAAGAGGCTCATATGGACCACATAGAACATGAGGCTTGAGTGGTACATGAGGAACAAAATCACAAGAATGAGGAAGTCAATCATGGAGGAGGAGGTCCAGGAGAAGGCCCTCAAGGTCAAATTTAAGAAGAACTAGGAAAGGATTTCAAAAGAGTAGCATCGCGTAAGTTTGATAGTAAAGCCATCAAAGCAGGAGTTGAGGCATGGATCATTGATATGGAGAAATATTTTGGACTCTGTAACCTATCCAATTAGACTAAGGTTGTGTGGGCTACATATCAACTTTCAAGAGAAGCAACTACTTGGTGGGATAATGAAAAGACCGAAAGGAATCTTTAGCCTATTGAGATTACTTGGGAACTCTTCCTCCAATATTTTAGGAAGAGATGGTTATCACAACTCTTTTTTTGACAAGAAGGTGATAGAATTCCAAAACCAAACTCAAGGGAGCATGACTGTGACCCAATACTAGGAAAAGTTCACCAATCTACTAAAGTACGTGCTCTAGTATCAAGGAGACAAACGTATATGTATCCAAAATTTCATATTGGGACTTAGACCCCACATTGGAGAAGAAGTGGACATGCATGATCCTATCACCATGAACGAAGTCTTCCTAAAGGCCACCAAATAGGAGCAAAAATTGCAACAATTATCCAATTACCGCAATAATTCAAATCCTAAGTTTTTGGTTTGGAAACAAGAATTTTTAGAAAGGATACAAGAACCAAAAAATCCATAATATCAAGATGGGAAGTGAGTCACATGAGAAAGGTGAATATGGAAATGGTGGAAAGAGAAATAAGGAAAATAACAACAAAGGCAAAGATGACCAAAAGTAGAAGCGCTTCAAAGAGGACAATTCAAGAGGTCACAAAGGGCATCACGATGTGTGCTATACCTTTGGAGGCAATCATTATGCATCTAATTGTCTATAGCAATCAATGTTGTGAAGGGAAGGAACTATCAATAGTCTCAACATCATCAAATCCATGTTGCAGTGAATAATAACCAAGCAAAGTATTAGGCTTCGCCAATACAGTTAATGGGTAAGCTCTATTGCCGAACTATCTCTATTTTAATTGATATCTGACCTACTGAATGTGTCATGACCTTAGAGTAATATTTAAGATACCTATTATACCAAGATACATGAAAAACTCATGGACAATCTAGTATGGAAACCGAGTAGAGCAAAGGGTAGACACTTGTCTCTTCTGTAGTGAGTTAGAGCTTCCAACCTTCCAAACCTAGGTCAACCTATATGTGGCACCCTTAGGATCATACGGTGTAATTTTGGGGATAAATTAGTTAACCAAGCATAAGTCTATAGTGAACTATGAGGATAAGGTAGTTAGTTTTCTGGATGATTATGGGAACCCAGTCAAGATATGTGGGATGCAAAGACCCTTAGAACTTAGACAAATCTCTACTATAAATCTCTAAAAGGCTCATTGGAAGGGATGTGATATTTATGTTATGCATATCAGTAACTAATAGCAAGGAACTGTATCTAGATGACTACCCTATTCTTAAGGAGTTATGAGATGTATTCCCTAATGAACTCACGAAGTTGCCTCTGAAACAAGAATTTGACTTCTCTATTGACCTTGTACCAGGAGTTGAGCCACAATCCAAAGTACCATATCAGATGACCACCACCGAACTCTATGAGTTGAATGCCCAGTTAATGGAGTTGAATGCCCATTGTGTCTCCTTGGGGAGCACCAGTTATCTTTATGAAGAAGAAGGATATAACCTTGCATCTGTGTAGATATTATTGTATGTTGAACAAGGCAACCATCAAGAATTGTTATCCACTCCCAAGGAGCGATAAGTTGTTTGACCAGATGAAGGGAGTGGTAGTGTTCCACAAAATGAATCTCAGGTCGGGATACCATCAGTTGAGAATAAAGGAAGAAGATATTCTGAAGACTTCTTTTCAAACTCGGTATGGACATTACGAGTTCATTGTGGTACCTTTTTGTTTGACCAGTGCACCCACAAATTTCATGAATCTCATGAATAGTGTGTTCAGAGACTATTGGGATATTTTTGTTTTGATTTTCATAGATGAAATCCTAGTTTACTCAAATTTTATTGAATAGCATGATAGGAACTTGAGGATAGTTTTACAATGGTTGAGAGAGAAGAATTTTTTTGGGAAGCTATCCAAGTGTTCATTTTATCAAGACAAGGTGCACTATATAGGGCATATTATTTTAGGTGAGGGAGTCTCTATAGAACTTGAAAAGATCAAGGAGATTGTGGAATGGCCAGTGCCTCAGAATGTGTCAAAATTTTGTAGCTTCATGGGCCTTGTAGGATACTATATAATTTTTTTGCAAGGGTTCTCCCAGATTGCATATCCAATCACAACACTCCAAATAAAAGGAACACGGTTTGAATGGACCGAGAAGTGTGAGAAATCATTCCAACTCCTAAAGGAGAAGTTCAAGATAGCACCAGTGTTGACCATCCCTGATCCTAATGGAAGATTCGCTGTAATCACAAATTCTTCAAGAGAGGGATTGGGAGCAATATTAATGTAGGAGGGACAAGTGGTAGCGTATGAATCAAGAAAGCTTAAAAAAAATGAGGTGAATTGCGCACCGCATGATTTAGAGTTGGCTTCAATAGTTCATGCCTTGCAAATGTGGATGAATTATCTCTTGGGAAATCCATTTGAGGTCAAGACATACCACTTGGGATTGAGATACATTTTTACTCAGCCAAACCTTAATGCGTGATAGAGAAGGTGGTTGGAATTCCTTAGTCAGTATGACTTTGGAATTGATTATATAAAAAGGGAAAGAGAATAGAGTGGTTGATTCTCTCAGTAGACGAATACATTTGACAACTATGATCTCGATAAGGTCTAATATGAGACAATAGGTGACACAATATTTGCAAGGGGGTGAGCACTATGAAAGAGTGAAGAGCACCCTAGCAAAGAATCCATTAGATCATTAGTTTGATGGGTATGAGTTGGAATCGGATGACATTTTGAGATACCAGAGAAGGATGTACATTCTAGACTCTGGAGAGCTAAGGAAGTTGGTTCTAAAAGAGGTTCATAATGCACCTTATTCAGGACACCTCAAAGTATCCAAAATGATTGCAAAATTGAAAAATCTGTACTTTTGGATTAAACTCAAGAAGGATGTAGTGGAGTACATAGCTAGATGCTTAGAATGTCAACAATTCAAGGTTGAACATGCACATCTAGCAGGGCAATTGTATCCTCATGATATAACTAAGTATAAATGGCGGGTGATCAGTATGGACTTTTTATAGGGGTTACCTTTGAACAAGAATCGACATGATGTTATCTTGGTTGTGATAGATAAGTTGACCAAGGTGGCACACTTCATTCCAAGAAACCTTAAGGATGGATCATTGAACCTAGCTAAGAAATTTGTCTAGCAGATCTTTCACTTATCACCTCAAGATTTTAGATGACCCTGAATTCCACATTGGGAACCAAGTTGAATTTTATCTCATCTTATCATCCTCAGATCAATGGGAAGATAGAGAGGGTGAATAAGGTAGTCGAAGACCTCCTCTGAATTTAATGCATGGACCAACAATATAAGTGGGAAAAATACTTACCATTGGTAGATTTTTCTTACAATAACTCATATCACACATCTCTAGGTATGGCACCATTCAAAGCTCTTTATGGTCGGAAGTGTCATAAACCCATTAGTTGGGATAGATTGGAAGACAAGATCATAGTAGGATATGAAATTCTCAAGAAGATGAAAGAACAAATAAGATTTATTAAGAGCAAACTAAAGGAGGCGGTAGACTGATAGAAGAGTTATGCTGACAAGAATATAACTATTAGATAGTTTACGATAGGAGATAAAGTCTTCTTAAGAGTTAGGCCTCATAAATGTTCCATTACCTTTGGAAAGTCTTCCAAGTTAGCCTCAAGATATGTGGGTCCATTTGAAGTCTTGGAAGTGATCAACCTAGTTGCTTATAGACTTGCTCTACCACCTGCTCTAGCTCAACTTCATAATGTGTTTCATGTTTCTTTGCTTAAGCCATATCATCCTGATGTAGCT
>CM021105.1:413876619-414038621 GCA_007115665.2 Sequoiadendron giganteum | reverse complement strand
CATCAACAAAAAACTCCTTATTCTTCTAGAAATCTCCCCCTTTTTCATTGATGGCAACATGCCTCAATTATCTCCAAAAATGTTCTCCCCCTTTGACATCAAAGGAAAAGGGTGCATACTACAATATTATCATATACCAGATCTCCTCCTGACTGATATATACATATATACAAGCTAAAAACATAATTGACTCCCCCTAGGAGTGCTATCCAGCAAAAAATTGAACTAGAAATCTTCCTTATATCATCCGCATATGTACACAAAATTCTGAAACAATAATTGAAATGTATAAAAAGGAAAGAAATATTTTCACCCAAAGGAGAAAGTTGACTCTTGCAAATTTTCAAGATGGGCTTTCCATTCTCATTTTCCATCCTCCCAACTCTTCTTTGCTATCCCAAGCATTATGTTTTGTGTCTCAAATTCCATTAAGAGTTCTTCACCTTCATCTAGAGTGTTGGGTACCAGATTGAGATTTGAAGTCTTATCAACACTCATCAAGGCACTAGAAGCAGGTATGAACTTTGAGTTCACCAGATCCCTGAGATTACCAAACTGCATAATGATCTTTTATTTTTTCTCTTGCAGTTGGAAGAACTTCTCATGTAAATTCTCAATAGCAGACCTTGTGCCAGATCATAGGCACTAGAATCTTTGTTAACCTGGGACTCAAATGATTCCATCATATCCTTTATGCTTTTTGTCAATCCAAGCCACTTCATAAAAAACTAAAATAAAGTTTTGGCCTTCGTCATGCAAGCTTGTACACCCTTAATATTTTTAAGAAATTTATTGTGTGCATTGACACACTTCTCCGTGAAATCCATCAATTTCCTATCATTTATTTTCTTATTTGCTTCTTTCTCTAACTTTCCTTTCAAATCAGTAGCATATTCTTTAAAAGAATCAAGTAAAAATTTCAAATTTTCCATACCAGAGAGGGAATTGTCAATGAAAACACTGAGTATGGCTTCATGTAAAGGCTTCATAGCTTCATCTATCATTTCTTCACTCTTCTGATGTATTTCTATAATTTCCTTCTAGGAAAATGCATGGAAAAATATCTCAATTAAATCTTGTGAAGAGGAAAAATCTTCTCCATGTCCACATGCCCCTATTGCATAGATAGTTGTAGCAGTTGAGCAGACACTATAGGTTAAAACTTAAGTAGCATGCTTAAAATATTCTTGAAATAATCTCTGGAGGAACTGGAGGATTCACTAGTAACCTTCACATTCTCCTCAATAGCCTCCTTCAAATCCACTTTCTTATCACTAGTATCAACTGGTGTCTCCATTTCCTTCTTCTCTTTTGCATCACCAGATGCATCCTCACTCTTTTGTTCACTTCTCTTCTCATTATCTTCACTAGTAGTATGTTCTTTGATTTTCGAAGGGGTGATTGTCTCTAATTGGTCTTGAACATTTTCAACATTTCTCTCAAATAAAAAAGGAGGTGTATAAGTATCCTCCTTTGCAATGTCTTCTCTGGTAGTTGCATCTCCTTCTTCAACATTCTTCTCTACTTCAACTTTCACTTCATCAGTAAAATTTTCTACAACAATTCCTTCCACTTTTGGAAGAACACTATCTTGCACATTCTATCATAACCCAATTTTTATTGCATTTAAATTTTAATATGATCAATTGAATTATTGAGGAAAATTCAATATGTTGAATGAAAATTTTGATATTTTTGAAAAGTTTGAAAGAATTTGACCATCTTTTGACTATGTGATCTTTTTAACTATCTTATAATTTATCATGATTTAACGTTACTGATGAATAGTGTAAGTGCAAGTGTGTGCAAATGTGGGAAAACAGGTTGAAGGACGAGAACATAGTTGAGGTAGGATCATTTAGCTGGAATGAACAGTAAGCTTGATGGAATCTGAGTGCACACACCACAAAATGAAATGATTTCTACATTCGAAACTCCATATAGAAGATTATAATGACTTGATTTGAATGATTCAATGTTTTAAAAAAATAGGCTTGTGAAATTATATACATGCGATTTCTTATCTAATTGTTTAATTTGATCTCATGTTTTTGAAATTTAAAAGAAAACGATAGCATGGTTAAACAAATTTGTGTGTAATTAGAAAGGCATGTTTGAAAGATAAGAAAACCATTTCATTTAAAAATCAGTATTCAAATAAAATAAAAGTTTACTCCTTTCTTGAAAAGTGATTGAATACTATACTATTATAAAAGTAAAATAGAGATACATAAATATATATACATCTATATATACGCATATAAATATATATATATATATATCACACATATATATAAATATATATATACATATTCCTTATAAAATTGAATATGGGATCGAAATTATCAAAACCATATTGTTGAATTCAAATAATATAATAAGGAAAATATTATGAAATAATGGCCTACATTCGAATTTAAGGCGAGATATTCAAATTTCAGTAGTGGGGCTGCTCAATTAATGTCAATTATGGAATGAAACAACCCCATAAAGGAGCAAACAGGTAAGGAAAACATGTATTTCCATTTTGGTAGCACAAAATACTAGGGAGGAATCAACATGGACTAGCAGTGACAACGAGGAATCGGGGAGAAGAGAAGCAAGGGAATCGACTCATCTAGGAAAAGTAGGAAAACACCAAGGAAAAGCCACAAACAAAGGTAAAAATAATGATGTTTGATGTTGTATATGCTTGATTTTTCAGTTCAAAATATTTTAAAATTGCATTTTCCCTTTCATTATGTTGATTTCATTCGAGTTGATGGTAAAACATTAGATGTCCATTAACTACAAGCACATTTTTCTTTAGTACTAGGATGTTTTGATTTAAGATCATTTCTTGAAAAAATTTGCAAGGGCCTTATCGGCCACCCTTTGCATGCACTAAATCTATGCATAATCTTCTATCGACATGATAGTCGAATTTGGTTAAGCTCTGTATGTTTTTTTGTTATCACCTCTAATTGATATTTCTTGCATGTAATTTTTATTAACCATTTTATGGTTAATCAAATGATTCTAATAGCTATTAGTATTGTTTTAATTCAAACAATTCTTAATCATTTATCATCTCCCTTTAAGGGATCAACTATTCTCTAATCTTATCCTTCACTATTTGTTGTTTTTCCTGTCGACTAGGCTGAGAAAGTATGCCATGCCAAATGGGTGTGAAGGATTCAATTACCATTCATAGAATGATGTATAAATGTCATTATTATTAAAGCATATCGCCTCGTTCACCATGAATGATGGTTGAATAATTATATCGTTCTATTTTATTCTCATTATCTTGGCATGATCCTTATGATGGATTATCAATATACCATTTGTATATAGTTTTAATCGTTCATTAGAATGATTCCCATTGTCTTTGCTTTCATGCGATGCTCGCAATGTTAAAAATAACCAGTCCCTATTGCATGCACACCATCATTCCCCAGAACGATCACCATGGATAAATTTAAAAAAAATTCCATTGAGAAATGTATGTCGTTGGTCCACATTCATCAAAGTTAGGCTATTGATAATGTTAATGATAAAACCAAAACAATCATTTGACTGTTAGTTGATCTTTAGAATGAAAGTGGCTTGAATATATATATCTTATAACTACCACTAGAATAGAAGCGTTTGTTTCTCCAAACTTGAAAAATGATAAAATTGTTCCAGATTCAGATGTTTATTTTGGTTATAAAATGACAAGCCTGTCGTTCGATTCTTTTATTTGCACAAAAAGGATATTAGTTTTGTTTAAATATTTGTATATCCAAAATGGTGGAAACATTGATCATTTACTTGTTGTACTGGTCAACTTGAAACTATTAATGAGATACATTGGCACAGTAACTTGTAAACTTTTGCAAATAACATGGATTTATTACAAACAATGTACTAGTATGTAGTAACTCTTAATAAAAAAACTAATCTTTCTTTGACAAGGGGCATGTTTACATCTTGTACATTTGTCAAATGATGTAAAAATTTATAGCATTATTTTGAATGAAAGAAATCTGTTATAATGGTTTTTATTTCAGTTTGTATGCACAAATATATATTGACTTAAGTTGGCACATATATGTGTATGCATAGAGACCTTCGTCTACGTGCATACATATACTTGTGACATACCTTCTTTTGTTACTTATTTAATTCATTTTTAATGAATACTGAATTACGTTGAATGTAATCATGTGACATGTGTATGAATTGAATGGATAATGTATTGAACAAATCCACTTGAATTATCTTTATGAATTTATTTAAGTTAAAGGATTAAGTAGACTAAATTACTTTCCATAGATATGTGTGTAAATAATATTATCTTGTTAGTAGAACAACAATACCTAAGTAGACTAGAGCACGTCAAGGTAGATGTTGCTAGAAGGTAGATAGTTGCTAAGGAATAAACTTGTGATGTTGAAAGTTACCTTTTGGGATGAGTGTCGAAAACGAGTACAGAGGATATAGGTTTTACTTTATCCAAAACCTATATTGTTTTGTTGCAACTAAAATTTTATGCTTGGCCAAGCAGTTAGCCCATTCTGCATCTATCGAATTATATGTGATGACACTCTTTGCCATTCCTAGCATAGATCTTGAATTTTTCTAATCATTGATAGAGATGCATGTTGATGTTTGGGAACTCACCAGATTCCACCTTTCATATTGTTCTCTTTCTAAAATTTATGTGCAGGGTCGGGCATTCTTCGAGTAGGAATAATTCTAGGGAAGCATAAGCTTTGTGGTTGGGTGGTAGAGTGCTTCAGCCATGTTCTCGTCCACTAGTGGAGGTGGGTGTCAAGAGGAAACCTTGGATGTTTTCATGATTATCAAAGGATTATGATGTAACCTTGATGTAACTTGTATATTTTATTGACTTTGTGGCCCATTGAGCCAAGTCAACTTGGATATTATAATTGACATTTGGACAGGGATATTTAATATGACCCATATTTTAATTAGACATGTGTTGCTATGATTGAAAATAACTGCTTTAGATATATCTTTTCAAAATTCAATATTCATAATGTCATTTGAAATAAATATTCAAGTAGTAACTAGAATGGGTTATTACATTTGGTATCAGAGCTTAGGGTTCAACTCTAGGCCTTTTGAGTCCACAATAGCCATGACTAGGGGATAGTTGACCCTTTGACCAAATTGAGTTTTCCTGAGGATTGACCAAACCTGGATTGAATGCAAGTATGGGAAGGTCTAAGTCAAGAAGAAAGAAAGGGAAGACCATTAGGACCTCGAACAAGAAATTTTTAGTTGAAGAAAACACCAAGATTGAGGTTCAACCTGAGATTCCCGATGATGAGACTCTATCTCAAGCCCTCACTCGACTTAAGCTAGAGAGGGGCAAGAATATTGGGGCAATGAGGAGTCAAAGTGAGCTCCTAAGATTAAGAAGCTTTCCGCAATAAGAGATTGGCCTCTAGGGTGTGGACCAAAAACAACCTTATTAACTAAGGAGGAAAAGGAGAGTATGCATTCTCAACCCTCCTCTTCTAAGAAAATTGATGTAAATTCTAATGAGGACCCAGAGGAGTGTCCTCTCTCTGAGAATGAGAAAACTAACTAATGTAAAACAAGAAGCTTTTGTAAATAAGGGCCTATTGATCACACTTAATATTATCAAAGAAAGATGTTTTTTTTGGTGTGTTCAAGTGAAGAACTCAAAACATGCTTTACTATGAATGAATGTGTATGTCTTTAATGAATGAGTGATATATGCATGTGTATGTAGTAGTATGTGAATAAGAAATTTTACTCATAGAACCTGGTGTTAAGTTACGATAGATGTGAAATGTGATGAAGGTTAGGTGTGAATCGGTATGGTGACCACCAGACAAGAAATGGGCAATAGTGGGTCGGATAATGGACCAAACAAAAGGATAGATAAGATTCTAGAACTTTTGAATAGGCAAGAGGCTCATATGGACCACATAGAACATGAGGCTTGAGTGGTACATGAGGAACAAAATCACAAGAATGAGGAAGTCAATCATGGAGGAGGAGGTCCAGGAGAAGGCCCTCAAGGTCAAATTTAAGAAGAACTAGGAAAGGATTTCAAAAGAGTAGCATCGCGTAAGTTTGATAGTAAAGCCATCAAAGCAGGAGTTGAGGCATGGATCATTGATATGGAGAAATATTTTGGACTCTGTAACCTATCCAATTAGACTAAGGTTGTGTGGGCTACATATCAACTTTCAAGAGAAGCAACTACTTGGTGGGATAATGAAAAGACCGAAAGGAATCTTTAGCCTATTGAGATTACTTGGGAACTCTTCCTCCAATATTTTAGGAAGAGATGGTTATCACAACTCTTTTTTTGACAAGAAGGTGATAGAATTCCAAAACCAAACTCAAGGGAGCATGACTGTGACCCAATACTAGGAAAAGTTCACCAATCTACTAAAGTACGTGCTCTAGTATCAAGGAGACAAACGTATATGTATCCAAAATTTCATATTGGGACTTAGACCCCACATTGGAGAAGAAGTGGACATGCATGATCCTATCACCATGAACGAAGTCTTCCTAAAGGCCACCAAATAGGAGCAAAAATTGCAACAATTATCCAATTACCGCAATAATTCAAATCCTAAGTTTTTGGTTTGGAAACAAGAATTTTTAGAAAGGATACAAGAACCAAAAAATCCATAATATCAAGATGGGAAGTGAGTCACATGAGAAAGGTGAATATGGAAATGGTGGAAAGAGAAATAAGGAAAATAACAACAAAGGCAAAGATGACCAAAAGTAGAAGCGCTTCAAAGAGGACAATTCAAGAGGTCACAAAGGGCATCACGATGTGTGCTATACCTTTGGAGGCAATCATTATGCATCTAATTGTCTATAGCAATCAATGTTGTGAAGGGAAGGAACTATCAATAGTCTCAACATCATCAAATCCATGTTGCAGTGAATAATAACCAAGCAAAGTATTAGGCTTCGCCAATACAGTTAATGGGTAAGCTCTATTGCCGAACTATCTCTATTTTAATTGATATCTGACCTACTGAATGTGTCATGACCTTAGAGTAATATTTAAGATACCTATTATACCAAGATACATGAAAAACTCATGGACAATCTAGTATGGAAACCGAGTAGAGCAAAGGGTAGACACTTGTCTCTTCTGTAGTGAGTTAGAGCTTCCAACCTTCCAAACCTAGGTCAACCTATATGTGGCACCCTTAGGATCATACGGTGTAATTTTGGGGATAAATTAGTTAACCAAGCATAAGTCTATAGTGAACTATGAGGATAAGGTAGTTAGTTTTCTGGATGATTATGGGAACCCAGTCAAGATATGTGGGATGCAAAGACCCTTAGAACTTAGACAAATCTCTACTATAAATCTCTAAAAGGCTCATTGGAAGGGATGTGATATTTATGTTATGCATATCAGTAACTAATAGCAAGGAACTGTATCTAGATGACTACCCTATTCTTAAGGAGTTATGAGATGTATTCCCTAATGAACTCACGAAGTTGCCTCTGAAACAAGAATTTGACTTCTCTATTGACCTTGTACCAGGAGTTGAGCCACAATCCAAAGTACCATATCAGATGACCACCACCGAACTCTATGAGTTGAATGCCCAGTTAATGGAGTTGAATGCCCATTGTGTCTCCTTGGGGAGCACCAGTTATCTTTATGAAGAAGAAGGATATAACCTTGCATCTGTGTAGATATTATTGTATGTTGAACAAGGCAACCATCAAGAATTGTTATCCACTCCCAAGGAGCGATAAGTTGTTTGACCAGATGAAGGGAGTGGTAGTGTTCCACAAAATGAATCTCAGGTCGGGATACCATCAGTTGAGAATAAAGGAAGAAGATATTCTGAAGACTTCTTTTCAAACTCGGTATGGACATTACGAGTTCATTGTGGTACCTTTTTGTTTGACCAGTGCACCCACAAATTTCATGAATCTCATGAATAGTGTGTTCAGAGACTATTGGGATATTTTTGTTTTGATTTTCATAGATGAAATCCTAGTTTACTCAAATTTTATTGAATAGCATGATAGGAACTTGAGGATAGTTTTACAATGGTTGAGAGAGAAGAATTTTTTTGGGAAGCTATCCAAGTGTTCATTTTATCAAGACAAGGTGCACTATATAGGGCATATTATTTTAGGTGAGGGAGTCTCTATAGAACTTGAAAAGATCAAGGAGATTGTGGAATGGCCAGTGCCTCAGAATGTGTCAAAATTTTGTAGCTTCATGGGCCTTGTAGGATACTATATAATTTTTTTGCAAGGGTTCTCCCAGATTGCATATCCAATCACAACACTCCAAATAAAAGGAACACGGTTTGAATGGACCGAGAAGTGTGAGAAATCATTCCAACTCCTAAAGGAGAAGTTCAAGATAGCACCAGTGTTGACCATCCCTGATCCTAATGGAAGATTCGCTGTAATCACAAATTCTTCAAGAGAGGGATTGGGAGCAATATTAATGTAGGAGGGACAAGTGGTAGCGTATGAATCAAGAAAGCTTAAAAAAAATGAGGTGAATTGCGCACCGCATGATTTAGAGTTGGCTTCAATAGTTCATGCCTTGCAAATGTGGATGAATTATCTCTTGGGAAATCCATTTGAGGTCAAGACATACCACTTGGGATTGAGATACATTTTTACTCAGCCAAACCTTAATGCGTGATAGAGAAGGTGGTTGGAATTCCTTAGTCAGTATGACTTTGGAATTGATTATATAAAAAGGGAAAGAGAATAGAGTGGTTGATTCTCTCAGTAGACGAATACATTTGACAACTATGATCTCGATAAGGTCTAATATGAGACAATAGGTGACACAATATTTGCAAGGGGGTGAGCACTATGAAAGAGTGAAGAGCACCCTAGCAAAGAATCCATTAGATCATTAGTTTGATGGGTATGAGTTGGAATCGGATGACATTTTGAGATACCAGAGAAGGATGTACATTCTAGACTCTGGAGAGCTAAGGAAGTTGGTTCTAAAAGAGGTTCATAATGCACCTTATTCAGGACACCTCAAAGTATCCAAAATGATTGCAAAATTGAAAAATCTGTACTTTTGGATTAAACTCAAGAAGGATGTAGTGGAGTACATAGCTAGATGCTTAGAATGTCAACAATTCAAGGTTGAACATGCACATCTAGCAGGGCAATTGTATCCTCATGATATAACTAAGTATAAATGGCGGGTGATCAGTATGGACTTTTTATAGGGGTTACCTTTGAACAAGAATCGACATGATGTTATCTTGGTTGTGATAGATAAGTTGACCAAGGTGGCACACTTCATTCCAAGAAACCTTAAGGATGGATCATTGAACCTAGCTAAGAAATTTGTCTAGCAGATCTTTCACTTATCACCTCAAGATTTTAGATGACCCTGAATTCCACATTGGGAACCAAGTTGAATTTTATCTCATCTTATCATCCTCAGATCAATGGGAAGATAGAGAGGGTGAATAAGGTAGTCGAAGACCTCCTCTGAATTTAATGCATGGACCAACAATATAAGTGGGAAAAATACTTACCATTGGTAGATTTTTCTTACAATAACTCATATCACACATCTCTAGGTATGGCACCATTCAAAGCTCTTTATGGTCGGAAGTGTCATAAACCCATTAGTTGGGATAGATTGGAAGACAAGATCATAGTAGGATATGAAATTCTCAAGAAGATGAAAGAACAAATAAGATTTATTAAGAGCAAACTAAAGGAGGCGGTAGACTGATAGAAGAGTTATGCTGACAAGAATATAACTATTAGATAGTTTACGATAGGAGATAAAGTCTTCTTAAGAGTTAGGCCTCATAAATGTTCCATTACCTTTGGAAAGTCTTCCAAGTTAGCCTCAAGATATGTGGGTCCATTTGAAGTCTTGGAAGTGATCAACCTAGTTGCTTATAGACTTGCTCTACCACCTGCTCTAGCTCAACTTCATAATGTGTTTCATGTTTCTTTGCTTAAGCCATATCATCCTGATGTAGCTCATGTGCTTGATTATAAAACCTTGCAGGTACAAGACCCAAGAGTGTTGTTAGTGGAGCCTATTAGAATCTTGGATAGAGGCAACGTTAAGTTGTAGTGTAGAGAAATTTCTCAGTTTAAGGTCCAATGAGACTAGTATTAAGAGGACAATGCTACTTGGGAGGATGTGGAAGAAATAGAATTCTCCTTCCCACATTTTATTTCTTAGAAAGAGACTCTTGATAAAAAAAAAAATTGAAAATTTTGAATTGAATACTGTAATGTTTTGGCTTGGAAACAATATGATATGATGTTGAAATAGACATATATGCTCTAATTTTGATTAAATAGACATCGGGATGATGTCTCTTCTCAGAGGGGAAGGATTTCATAACCTAATTTTTATTGCATTTAAATTATAATATGAACAATTGAATTATTGAGGAAAATTCAATATGTCAAATGAAAATTTTGATATTTTTGAAAAGTTTGAAAGAAGTTGACCGTCTTTTGACTATGTGATCTTTTGAACTATCTTATACTTTATCATGATTGAATTTTACTGATGAGCTATGTAAGTGCAAGTGTGTGACAATGTAGGAAAATAGGTTGAAGGACGAGAACATGGTTGAGGTAGGATCGTTTAGTCAGAATGAATGGTAAGCTTGATGGAATTTGGGTGCACACACCACAAAACAACATGACGTCTACATTTGAAACTCCATATAGAAGATTATAATGACTTTATTTGAATGATCCAATGCTTAAAAAAAATAGGCTTGTGAAATGATATACATGTGATTTCTTATATAATTGTCTAACTTTATCTCATGTTTTTGAAATGTAAAATAAAATGATAGAATGGTTAAAAAAAATTGTGTGTAATTATAAAGGCATGCTTCAAGGATAATAAAACCACTTCATTTAAAAATCATTATTCGAATAAAATAAAAGTTTACTCCTTGCTTGAAAAGTGATTGAATACTATATTGTTATAAAAGCAAAATAGAGATACATAAATATATATATACATCTATATATGCATATAAATATATATGTATGTATATATATACATATATATATGCATGCATATATATACATATTCCTTATAAAATCAAATATGTGATCGAAATTATCAAAACCATATTGTTGAATTCAAATAATATCATAAGGAAGATATTATGAAATAGTGCCTTGCATTTGAATCTAAGGCAAGATATTCAAATTTCAGTAGTGGGGCGGCTAGATTAATGTCAATTATGGAATGAAACAGCCCCATAATGGATCGAACAGGTAAGGAAAACATGTATTTCCATTTTGGTAGACAAAATACTGGGGAAGAATCGATAGGGACTAGCAGTGGCGACAAGGAATCAGGGAGAAGAGAAGCAAGGGAATTGATTCATCTAGGAAAAATAGGAAAACACTGAGGAAAAGCCATGAACAAAGGTAAAAAAATTGATGTTTGATGTTGTATATGCTTGATTTTTCAGTTCAAACTATTCGAAAATTACATTTTCCCTTTCATTATGTTGATTTCATTTGAGTTGATGGTAAAAAATTAGATGTCCATTAACTGCAAGTGTATTCTACTTTAGTACTAGGACATTTTGATTTAAGATTGTTCATTTCTTGAAAAATTTTGCAAGGGACTTATTGGCCACCCTTTGCATGCACTAAATCTGTGCATAATATTCTATTGACATGATAGCCGAATCTGGTTAAGCTCTGTATATTTTTTTGTTATCACCTCTAATCGATATTTCTTGCATGTAAGTTTTATTAACCATTTTATGTTTAATCGGATGACTCTGATAGCTATTAGTATTGTTTTAATTAAAATTATTCTTAATCATTTATCATCTCCCTCTAAGGGATCGACTATTCTCTAATGTTATCCTTCACTATTTTTTGTTCTTCCTATTGGCTAGGAAAAGTAGGTATGTTGTGTCAAATGGGTGCAAAGGATTCTATGATCGTTCATAGAATGATGTATAAATGTTGATGTTATTAAAGCATGTCACCTCGTTCATCGTGAACGATGGTCGAACTGTTATATCATTCGATCTTATTCTCATTATGTTGGCATGATCCCTATGATCAATTATCAGTATATCATTTGTATATAGTTTTAATCATTCATTAAAATAATTCCCATTGTTGTTGCTTTCATGCAATGCTCGCAATGTTAAAAATCACCAATCCTTATTGCATGCACACCATCGTTCCCCAAAATAATACTTGGATCGTTCCATAGAATGATCACCATGGATAAATTTACCATTTTTTCTGTCGAGCAATGTATCTCGTTGGTTAGCATTCATCAAAGTTAGGCTATTGATAATGTTAAAAAACAAAAACAGTCGTTCGATTGTTATTTGTTCTTTAGAATGACAGTGGCTTGAATATATATATATATCTTATAACTGCCACCAATAGAAGCACAAGTTTCTCTAAACTCGAAAAATGATAAAATTGTTTCACATTCAAATGTTTATTTTTGTTCTGAAATGACAAGAATTTCATTCAATTCTTTTATTTGCACAAAAAAGATATAGTGTTGTTTAAATATTTGTATATCTAGAATGATGGAAACATTGACCGTTTACATGTTGTACTGGTTAACTTGAAACTATTAATGGGATACATTGGCATATTAACTTCTAAAATTTTGCAAACATCATGGATTTATTACAAACAGTGTACTAGTATGTAGTAATTGTTAAGAACATAATTGTTCTTCTTTCTTTGAAAAGGGTATTTTTACATCTTGTACATTTTTCAAATGATATGACAATCTGTAGCATTATTTTGAATGAAAGAAATATATTATAATAGTTTTTATTTCAGAATGTATGCACAAATATATATTAACTTAAGCTGGCACTTATATGTGTATCCACATAGACCTTCGTCTACGTACATACACATACTTGTGACATACCTTCTTTTGTTACTTATTTAATTCATTTTTAATGAATACTGAATTATGTTGAATTTAATTATGTGACATGTGTGTGAATTGAATGGATAATGATTGAACAGATCCACTTGAATTATCTTTATAAATTTATTTAAGTTAAAGGATTAAGTAGATTGAATTTATTTCTGTAGATATGTGTGTAAATAATATTCTCTCGTTAGTAGAATGACAACATCTAAGTAGACTAGACCACCTCAGGGTAGATTCTACTAGAAGGTAGATAGTTACTAAGGAATAAACTTGTGATGTTGAAAGTTACCTTTCGGGACGGGTGCCAAAATGGAGTAGAGAGGGTATAGGTTTTACTTTACCCAAAACCTATCTTTTATTGTTGCAACTAAAATTTTATGCTTGGCGAAGCAATTAGCCCATTATGTATGTATGGACTTATATGTGATGACACTCTCTTCCATTCCTAGCATAGATCTTGCATTTTTCCAATCATTGATAGAGATGCATGTTGATGTTTGGGCATACACTAGATTCCACCTTAGAGATTGTTCTCTTGCTAAAATTTCCATGCAGGGTCGGGCATTCTTCAAGTAGGAAGAATTTCAGGGAAGTGTAAGCTTCATGGTTGGGTGGTAAAGCACTTTATCCATGTTCTCGTCCACCACTGGAGGCGAGCATCAAGAGGAAACCTTGGATTTTTTCATGATTATCAAAGGATTATGATGTAACCTTGATGTAGCTTGTATATTGTATTGACTTTGTGGCCCATTGAGCCAAGTCAACTTGGATATTGTAATTGACATGTGGAAATGAATATTTAATATGACCCATATTTTAATTAGATATGTGTTGCTATGATTGAAAATAGCTACTTTAGTCATTTCTTTTTAAAATTGAATATTCATAATATCATTTGCAATAAATATTTAAGTAGTAACTAGAATGGGTTATTACACATTCCTTTCTTCGATTTCATGCTCATGTTGAGCATCATCATTCTATGCTTCTTCTTCAACATTCACATCCAGATTAGGCATCTCAGTATGCATTTCTTCTATGCTTTCCTGAGTTATCCCTGATTTTTGTGCTACCTCAGCTACCTTCTCTATATTCTCTTTATGTAGCCTTTCGAGATCATTTGAATCTTTTCTTATGAGGGTAGTCACCCTTTGCTTCGTTATGAACTCTTTACTCCATAATTCAGCCAATGTGGCTTTATTCTCTTCGGAGAGAGATCCACCAATATTTTCCAAAGAAAAATATTTTATCTTTGATTCATCCTCTACAGAATCTTGCCTCCTTGCAGGTAGTAATTTCCATAGATCTTTAGGAAATTACTTCTAAATGTTCTTCATATTAACTTCAAAAACAACAATGGCTTCTACAATGGTGGCCTTGTCCACCTCATCAGCCTCAGTATATAATGTTGTAGTCTCTTCAATAATTTAATTCTCTACAATCCCATTGGATAGGGCATCCAACTTCATAGGACTATGTGTCCTTACTAGAGGTTTCTTATTTTTCTTTTTCTTCTCCACTGGTATCTTTTTCTCTTTTCCAAACTCGACCTTATTTTCTCTCATTTCCACTCCAAATATTTCCTTTTCTAGCTCGACTTCACTATTCATATCAACAATATCAAACTCTATTTTCTTCATACTAGCTTCACCTTGTGAAGCTTTTTATTTCCTCTTCCATACCAATTTTGGTCCTTCTTCTTCTTCTTCATCCTCAACATTTACACCCAAAGAATGCTCCCTTGTTTCCTTTTTCTTCAGTCTCCTTCTTAATGGGCCAGTTTGTTGTGCTGCCAAAGCAACCTTTTCTTTTTTAGGCCTCTTTTACTACTTTATCAGAGAGGTGTTTTCCTTTACTGAAGAACTTGTTTGTTTTTTAGGAACACTTGTCTCATTTCTCTTCATTCCACTTTTTGAAGGCATAGTCTTAGAGGAATTTGAGGCAACCGAAGGAGTATTAGTTGTTCTACTAGATCTCCTAGCATTTGATGAACCTCCTGGAGCACCAAACTTGGCCTTTGCTTCCTCCATTTGTTCCTTTGTGAGGCCAATTGCCTCCACAAGTTGTGCAATCATTTTATCAATGATTTTCTTTATCTAAGATTATCTCTATTCCATATTCACCTTCATTGACTTCTCCTCATATGTGTCGTATCTCTCTGTAATGGTGTCTCTTAGGCTTCTTCGCAAGATTTCATCTAATCCAATGATTTCATCTATGATAACTTCATATCCTACTTCTGGGATCCACACTATCCTAGGCTCAACTACCCCCATTATGCATTCATCTTTTGTAACAAGGAAAATAATATCCTTTTGATACCTCTTCACAATTTTCTTTGGTATCCTTTTCCTTTCCTGCATATTTTCTTGAAAGGTGTTGAAGAACCTATTAGAGTAAAGGTCTTAACTTAATTATGTTGACTAAGTTACCTTTATTCCCTTCTTAAGATTTCACATTAGTTTGCATAATGTGACATTTAATAATTATATTAATTATTAAATGTTATCCTATTAGGGCTTCTATTAGGGTTTTTCCTATTAGGGTTTTATTAGGGTTTGCATGATCTCCTTTTTATAAGGATTGATCCCATTGTATTTCATATCAATTCATTCTCTCATTCTCTCTGATATATACATTTTCAGTTTTCAGAGAACCCTTGCTTGTTTTTCTCCATCTCTTCTTTTGTGACAAGTTATTTGCATGCAGGTGATCTTTGGGGTTTGTGGTGTTTTATTTTCTCAAGCACATTTTGTACTCGCACTGATATTATAAAGTGCCATGAGGGGTTGTGTAGTTTGCCTTTGTTTTTCCATCACATCTTTGTCCGATGAGTGTCCCTCCACGACGACAGTGGATCATATAATTCCAGCCTCATGCATGTGTGCTTTCAGTTGCAGGTGCTTTCTTATGCACTTTCAGATGTTGTTTCTTCTTCCTCATGCACTACAGGGTGTTACACATCATTTCAGTAGATCTGACAGGCTCTCCCAGTTAAGCATTATGGGGGGGTTATTATACTGTTCGTGCTTATGCTTCCTTGGTTTTGCCTTGGAAGGGATCTTCCATTCTCAGTTGATCAGTGTTTCAAACTATTGGTTCTTGTGCCATCTGTATCTTCGTTCTAGGTGTTTGCCTTTGTTTTCCATCTGATTTGAGTAGTGTCATATGGGCACTTATGCAGATTATTGTCTTCTTGTTCCTGATCATCCTATCTTCAACGGAGGTTCTTCAACACCATAGCAGTCATCTTTTGACAGTTGTTTGCAGCTTCTTCTGCTTCAGTGATGTCTCTTCTTGGCTTTATGCATCTCTTTTTCGAGTAGAGCTTTTTCCCATGAGGTTTTCTCTATTTCTCCATTTTACAGAGATTTGGTTGTATTTGGGTACCTGATCTGGCCTAGTTGTCGAGACCCATGTTTTCCTTCTTGCATTGTAGTTACCTTTGCTTTTCTGCATTTGTTTGTAGCTGCATTGTTGCTCATCTTAAGGGGGGGTGTTAGAGTAAAGGTCTTAACTTAATTATGTTGATTAAGTTACCTTTATTCCCTTCTTAAGATTTCACGTTAGTTTGCATAATGTGACATTTAATAATTATATTAATTATTAAATGTTATCCTATTAGGGCTTCTATTAGGGTTTTTCCTATTAGGGTTTGCATGATCTCCTTTTTATAAGGATTGATCCCATTGTATTTCATATCAATTCATTATCTCATTCTCTCTGATATATACATTTTCAGTTTTCAGAGAACCCTTGCTTGTTTGTCTCCATCTCTTCTTTTGTGATAGGTTATTTGCATGCAGGTGATCTTCAGGGTTTGTGGTGTTGTATTTTCTCAACTCCTACAGAACCCCCAGAGGGGGAATTATTCTAATCATCTGAGTCTCCCAATCCAATAATAGTGTCTAATCTAGTGGGCTACATACCTATCCCTTAGCCACACTACATTCTTCATTCTGGGGACTTCATTCAAGAAGTAAATTTATAAATAAATGATTAAAATTCCAAACTTAAAAGCATACTTGAACTCCTTTTTCTTCTATAGGTTTTACAATAGTGGAAGTCTCAATAGTTCACATAGGTCATAGTATTCATCCTTCTTGACCATCTCATATGCACTGTGTTGATGACACTAGCAGATACTGAATTCTCCCTATTGGTGAATTACGATTTGTAACCTATAATCATTGAAGTGTATTTAACAACTAGGTTTCTTATTTCATTGATGTTCAAGGCTCTCTTGTCATATGTTGCACCTGGTCACTTCGTTACAATCTCATTTTTCACAGACTTAAGTACTGAAACTAGTCCGGTAGAACACAAACCAGTCACAAACCTAATCACTTCTTTGTTGATCGTGGGATATCTAGCTAGAGAAATGTATCATGAATTCTTCTTAGGGTGTATCTCACCCATTCATCTATATAGAAAAACATGGGTAACTTTCTCTAGATGTCAATATTCTTCTCCACCAAAGCCCCAAACTCTGACTTCAACTCGAAATCATCTTCGGTGAGATCTTTGTACCATACATCATTCAACTTCATGTGATTATACTCTTCCATTTTAACATGGGTGTATTATCTAACATCTTCCATGTGCAAAACACCATATGAGATGTGCAAAAACACACCATTCAATTCATCCAACAAATATTTGTTGAGATGGATTTTTAATTTGGGTCGAGGACGTTCTAAAACCTCTACAACTTGTGGTGTATACATATTTAAAATAAATCTAAAGTTCTTTATAAAACTAGGGTAGATAGAAACTAAAAAATACCTTTTGATTTTCTTTTTGATTAGGGTTTTTCTTGCACCAGAACTCAATCACTTTGATCACTCCACTTTGCTTCTTCACTGCTCTACTCTTCTCAAATTCTCATTGCAAATGAATTTGATCAAGTGAAATCACTTATAACCCTTTTGAGACTGACCTAATTTTGCATTGAATACTTCAGTCAATAAAGTTGGCAAACCCTAACTGTATGCACAATCAACTTCAAACACTCTGTAAATTTCCACATCATGATATTTTCTACTAGGATATTTTCCAATAGATCAAATGCATTGATCTACACCTCATATCCATGTGTTGGAACATCAACAACATTTCTCTGGCAAGGGATGAAAGATTTCTATTAAAGCTCCTGCTGAGCCAAAGCTCTCGACTTAGTTTTCGGAGGAAACATCTACACCAAATGCTAGTAAAGACTCATCCTTAACCTTTGTCTCTTCCTTCTTTTTCCAAATCTTGTTCATCTCTTTCTTCATATCTACTATATCAACCTTTTTCACTGGATCATTCTTCTCTACTAGATTGTTCTTTTTCATGTTTTTGCTTCTACAAAACTTAGAAATGTGTCAAGGCTCATTGCAATTGTATCATATGACATTATTTTGACTAAATTTGCTTCCATTCATTCTATATTTGCATTGATTTTTATGTCCAAATCCATTGTATGTATAATAGTAGCCATTGAAAGATTGAACCATTCTACCATTGTTATAACCATTCATCATTCCACTTATGCATTCATTAGCTCTATGACCAAATTTGTTGCATGTAAAACACTGAACGGGAAAAGATAGAACTTTATGATTCATTCTACTTCTACATTCCATAACCTTATATCCAAATTTATTGCAAGAATAAAAAAAACCATTAAAAGATGGGTACCTTTATGCATTTGGTTGTGTGAATGATGGTCTTTTGGCTTCATTCCTTTGATTATGAATTTTCTTTCCATTATTCTCCTTTTCTTTAGTCCTTTTTTCAGGCTCATTTGTAGTTTTATATGTCTTTGAGATTTCTCCTATCTCAAACCCTAATCCACCTTTGTCTTTAGATCCTTTCTAATTTGAAATCATTTCATCAAGCTTTGTAGAACTCATCTTGAATTTTTCTTCATGACTCCTTTCTTTTTCAAGATCTAATCTTAGATTCATAACTTCTTGTTCAATATTTTTGCATTCTTTAGATTTTATTTTTACCATTACATTCAAACATTCGTCATCTCTTTTTCTTTCTTCAACTTGCACCTTCAGACCGATGATTGTTCATTTGCTTGCTTCAACTATTCATTGACCTCCTTATGTCCTTCTCTAAACTTCTTGATTTTCTCTCTCAACTTTCTAATACATTCATATGCTTCTTTGACATTTTCTTTCAAATCTTTGTTTTCACCTTCAGTTCTTTCAAGATCTTCAAGAGAAACTTTGAGTTCTCTATTCATATCAAATATGCAATCTTCTTCTATAGATACAACAACAAGAATCTCTTTTGGAAGAGTAGGTAATCTTCTAATAGCCATGTGCTCAACCTCCAAGATCTTCCCTAAGTGGTTAAGCTCCTTCCAAGGAACCAAGCTTTGATACCAATTGTTGAACACCTAGAATATTGAGAGGGGGTGAATCAGTGTTCTTTTAAACCACTTAAGCATCTAAATATTCAATCCTCATAGCATATTCAATTTTTTAGTAATGAATGAAAGCATGAAAACAACCAATAACATCACATGACACATGAACACCATATTTTTACGTGGAAAACCCAAAATGGGAAAAATAATAATGAGGATTAGCTCACAATATATTATAATCGATTATAGTATATTACACAAGTGCTCACTATAGGCATACTCATTGTCCAATTGGACTTACTGCCCACTGATAAAAAAAAAGATAGAAGAGATTGTGGCACACAACTAATATTTGAATTGTTACAATTGCATCTAACATATGCATGAATTATAACTCCTTTGAAGCTTATAATACAAACTTCACACACTTCATACTGATCTAAATTAACATTTTTATCTACTTTTCATTCACATAATTCACATCCACACACTCTTATCACTTCTTACTACTCTCAAAACATCAAAAAAGATCTTGTATATATATATACTTTATCCATAAACACCTACAACATCCATTAGGCCAACCTAATTAGATATATTACACAAAATATAACTTGTCAGCTCAATATCCACATATACACTCTTCACACCAAGATTCAAAACTTATAACAATTTGAAATAGGTCGAAAAGGACCCAAAATAGTTCCTACATAACATATCAACACTTATGCAATCTCTGCAAAATATAAAACTCATTAGGTTGGCACCGGTAATGAACTAATATGAAAATTTCCCCATTATACACCCACATTCGAACATGCAGACCTTCAAAATATATGCCATATGGAATACACACTCTACTAACACCTGTCAACAACTCCACAAAAATGTAAAGCAAGATTCCAATCCATGGAGAAGTATAGATTCGCCAAAATATATGCACTGAACTGGAAAACACCTGTTACTACCATGTTGATACACTATCACTCATAACCTCAACACTAGGACCAAAATAATATGAAATTTTGGATTTAGACTCTTCTAACAACCATCAAAATTACTCCAAAACTACAAAGAAAGATCTTCTACAACAGACCAATGTGGACCCAAAAACTGGATGTCTTGTATACCAGAAATACATGTATTGACACTTAGTCGATTTCTCTTTCACCTGTCTTCACCGAATCAAACCTTCTTACAAATATCCACTAGATTAATATCTTTAAACATGCCCAAACTATACAAACTGATTTGCACAATGGTCTTCATACCAAATCACAATGTTGACGTCAATGATAACACTGCAATGCATAATTGTATAACCTGTGCTTATCCCACATGCTCGTGTTGCCAAAAAATGCATCAATGAGAAAACTCCTTATTCTTCCAACACTACTAATGATTATTTTCTACCATTTTTTCCTTATTATTATATCATCTTCGATATAGTTGAGCTAAAACATGAGGAAATTTAAGTCCTTGATAATGTAAAATATTATTACTACAATTGAGGTCTTTAAAACATAATAAACTCATTCAATCATATATCCTCACACTCTTTTCATTTTGAGATCACAACCCTTCATGTCTATACCATTTGTCCTTACTTGTAACATAATATTTTCTTATGTACTTAGATTTCAGTATGTAATCCTTCACTTTTATTATTTATATTCTCTATTTTTTAACTATAAGTGTACTCCTAAATTCTTTAATTAGATCAATACTTCATACCACTACAAGTGTAAATTCAAATTCAAAATTTATTCAAAATACTCCTAAGTATAATTGATCATGGGAGCATGACACTATTATTTGATACTAGTTGTAAATAATAGATACTTAAATGTATTATGGCATTCAATCTAGCCACAACTTGACTTATTGGAAATGCAATCATGGTTGTCTTTACTTAAAACTTATAATCAAGATTATTTGAACTTCCCCTTAGTTTTCATTCTTTAACACACTTCTTCCATATTTTGATGATTAATCAAATACATTAACCTAGTATGTAATATTAAGTTTACTTTGCAAATTTTGAGAACCACTATGCTCTTTAGTTCTTGAATTATTTCTATCAATGTAATTTTTTCTATATATTTTCTCATGTTTTGGCTTGTACTAGCTTAAACACATGTCTATAGTGGATTTTGATACAATCAAACAATGGTAATTTCAAAATTCACAATATTAGATGAATTATACACTTATTTATCTATGTTATGATGTCTCCATAGGAACCAATGCTAAGATTGACCAACTTGTTGGTTACTTTATTGACTTCTCCAAACCAATGCACAAAAGAAAGCATATTAAAAAAAATCATTAACAAGATCTCTTGAACTAAATTATCCAATAGTTGGGTATCAAATATTCTTGTGGAAATTATATCAATAATAATTTTGTAATTAATTTCTATAATCATTTTCCCTAACCACTACTTAGAGATAATTAAATCTCCATGACTAACTCATATCCTTCTACAAAATTGCTTGTATTTTTTAAACTGTGAAACGAAGATTAATATAAATTATTCTCCTTATTAATTTTTAGAAGATGCAATCTAAAATTCATAACCTTATATTTCTTTTGAATATTACATTAGCTAAGGATTCCTCTAATCATCTTAAGAAGGGATCCATTTGACTCAAAATCGCCATCACTAGTACCTTGTAGTGATTGCATCTAGACATGACTGACTTGATATTGAGTTATTCATGTGTATAATGATCCATTTAATTGAATCACATATCTTCCTATGTCATATAATTTTCATAAATTATTCATAGATCTTTCCCTTTCTAAACTATATTGTTTGGTCAAATTTTGCAAGATCTTTATTTTGGATTTTTTGTCTCATTCAAGTAACATACTTGGACCTTATGGCCCTTTGTGTATGGTTCCAAATATTTTTTGAATTCATCATTCTGATCTCATGGCCAGAAAATTCTTCATGTGTACAACAAGAGGTTGAAAGTGATAACAAATTTTAAATTCTATTTTGATTTCATAACCAATGACTATAAGAAGACCAATGTTTCTATATAGTTATATGAGTTTCAACATATTATAACTACATCCTAAATTAGAGCCCCAAACTTCATGTTATGGGTCCTATATGTTTTTCTTGTGCACTCTAATTATTTCCATGTATTTTATCATGTTGCAAGTTTAATCACATTACCTACTAAATACAAGATTGTTTATTTTTCCTAGACTATAGTGATTATATAGGTCTTATATTTGAGCCATGATCTAATACCAAATATAATAACTATACTTGATTACTAATATATTTTTAATTTTTTTCCGTTATAGTTCCATTATCAAAGTGTAGCATATCACATAAATTTGTGATCCATCTTCTTGGAATAGGAATAAAAAGACCAACCAATCAACACATTCAAGCTCTTGAATTTCTTATTGATGCTTTTCCCCTTTAAATTATGCCATTAGGTATTTCTATTAATAATTTATTCCAATGTATAAATTTTGGCTAAGTAACCTTGCCAAACCCTATCAATGGAAATAAATATACACCACTTCTCGAATTCATGCACTATAAAGTTAAGCTCTCTATATCATGAGATATTCCTAGCTATAGATTAATTCCTTTAGTATTTTTTAAAAATAGCTCTACCTACATATACCTTTCAGGTAATTAGAGGCCCCATAGTTCACACCAAAAACTTCCCTCCCTTTTAGTTATAACGGATTTACACATAACAACCTTACTAGGTGAGGTTAAGAGGTCAAGTTAATAAATTATTATTATTTAGTAAAATATGGCTTATATTTCATGCTCAAAAGATAATGTTTCCAACAAAAAATAATAATTCTAACTTCTTGTAAGGACTCCAATAGTCATATTTGATAATATACCAACTTAATTGTCTATTCAATGAAGAATTATCAACCAAAATTGGCTAGCTTAATTATTAAAGAATAAGTAATACTGACAATTAAATTATTATCATTAAATATGCATAGGGTAAATACAATAGAATATTGACCAAAAAATAATTTTAATAAAGAGTGCCTATCACTTACCACCTTCTATTCAAAATTCTTGATGAGTTAATCTTATTACAGTTGTATTAAACTATATTATATTAATATATCTACTGGATTTTGACCCTTTTCTCAAAAAAAAATCTTGTTCAATTGTAAACATAATATTTTATTACATTTATATACTTCATAACACATATATTACCCACTTAGTCCTCACTAACAACATATGATTATTTTCATACAATTTATATTTAATTTATATTACATACTCCTATGCTAACACAATAGTCAATAACTAAAAAATAGCATCAACCTTAAGAGATATCTTCAAATCATATTGAACCAAGCATAACCAATTCCCAATGTACTCTCCTATAATTAATGAGAATGCCTATAGTGGTATTATGTAGAAATATATATTACCCAACCATGCCATAATGAGCACATCATATTTTTAGGATTAAACAATATCACTTCATCAATTACCACCATAATATTGTATTAACTAAATACAAAGATCACAAGTTGCACATAAAAGAGTCAAGGATTACCTACTACCTAAGACTTCCTCAAAGAATTTCCATCGGCTTCCAATTATTATATGTCAAGGTAATTAGTTGACACATTACTACCATGATCTCAAGTAACTTGAACCTCAACTAAGTTGTTTAGGTCCTCAAAGCCAAATAAATATTATTTTATCTTAATAGAACCATTGAGCCATTCTCAAGTAATGTTCTTAATATCCATTTCTTTATCGTCCTAATAATTCCTTACCACATATATGAATTTAACGTTTCCTAAAAATAATTTCTTGTACCCATTATTTGTGTACTAATAGGATCAATGAGTAAGAAGGATCTAAATATGTAGCCGTATTTCCATTGCTACAAATTTTTAACCAAAGTTCCCATAATTTTGAATATGTTTCCTTTTTGTATTTCATATAATCTTTAAAAAATAATGAATATTTGTTTGTTCTAGAACATTGCTCTCAAGCTGAGTACAATTATCTTATGTATAGTAGGTTCCCTTCATAAAATATACAATAGTATTATAATTCATAATTTTTTGTTAATCATTTCATTTTCATATATATAATGAATTGCATCAAGGTTTTAACTAGTTGATAAGTATCAAATCTAATCTAAATATCTAGTACTCATCTAATTGGATTTGATGAACTATTCATAATTGTAAAATTTTAATTAAGTTATGGAAAAATCAAGTATAGAGGATTTTCCATTGAAGGTTATAGTTACAACTAATAAAGTGGTCATGTATTAAGAGGCTTTAGAAATTACTTGAATGATACACCTTGTCATAAATTTCAAAATTTCATAGAATACAGTGTATTCTTGTATTTGAAAACCCTTAATTGATGTAGAGAAAGGGTGGATTACTTCAACACAACCTCAACTAAACAAAATTTTCAAATTTAGAACATTACCTGGTGGGTTTCTACTCACAAACCTTCTAACTCCTAGTAGCCTTCCATAGAGTGTTTTTCAAACATAATTCTCAAGGCAGAGCTGATACCCAAATTATGAACACACTTATAGATACCATTTATGCCATTTGAAAACATATCCAATTTTTAGGAGGGATCACTTTGTACTGAAGCCCTCAAATTTTGTCTATCCTTGCCTAAATTAGGCCTAATTGCTTGACTTGGCTAGGTAGTAGTAGGGTTTTCTTAACTCTAGGCTTTAAATCTTCACTCCAAAGATTTAGACATGTCATATGGGGTTTGAAGAGCCAACTACCAGCAACTATAACAATTTACCAATGGCTTCTCTACAAAACCCTAAGTCAATTGAATTCCTAGGCCTAATACATGATGATATTAGGCTAGGGTAGCAACTTTACATCCACCAAAATCCATCCCCTACTCCTGCAACATTGAGAACACAAAACCTACCCTATCTACAAAAAAATCCATAGAGTTTGAGGCCTTTTCACCAATGGAATGGGAAGAAAACCATTTTATTCAATCAAAACATACCCTAACTAGGGTTTCAGGAAGCTTATTGTAAATTTGCTCTAATTTACTCCAAGCTTGATGAAAACAGGTGAAACCAAAAGCAACAGATTGTAAATTCAATATACCATCAATTCCAATTGGGTTTAGGACATTTCCAGATCGTACGGATCCATACCAACTTTTGTAGCAACAAAGAAACCTTTTAAAATGTAGAAAAATAGAGTCTATTTATTGCTCAATCTTAGAATTCAATACCAGAACCTCGTACCAACCTTCACTTGTATTTTTTAAAATATTCCAAATCATATCCAACCGTTTCCCACCAAAAATTCAAATCCCAACTGTTCACCTTCCATGACAACCAAAAATGCAAAAGTTGCATGACAATATTTTGCAACATTGACATCTTTTACAAAACTGACCCCAAATGACTCAAAAAAATAACACATGGTCTTAAAAGACCTTATTACACAAAGACAACTCAAAACCAAGAAATTTTTTCACTTTTACCACCTTTCAACATAAAAACACACATGGGTGCCCCTACACCATACTCCCGGGCAAAGAGAATTCAAGTTCCATTTGAGGACAGTCCTACAATTGTGCATCCATTTTTGATAATGTCATCCTCAGTCATCCAAGTTGCATCCTCCATAGGCATCCCTCTCCATTTGATTAGGTATTCATAGTAGACCTTCTTCCTAGTCTTTTTAAGCTCCTTCTTGTCTAAGATGCATTCCAACTCCAAGGGTTGGCTTGGTGGAAAATCTCTTATCCACTCTTCATCTGAAGGTGTTGATGAAACTGCATTTTGACTTGCAATCACATCCCCTTTATAAGGGTAAAGATCAGAAATATTAAAAATAGGAGAAATTGCAACATTAGTAGGAAGTTCAATTTCATAAGAATTCTCTCCAAACTTGTGCACAACTTTGCATGTCCCTATCTTCTTCATGTGGAGCTTTGAATACTATCCTCTAGGGAACCTCTTCTTCCTCAAATGATCCAAGACCAAATCTCCAACTTTGAAGTGAACCTCTCTCCTTTTCTTATCAGCATTGTGCTTGTATTTTTCTACAATCTTTTAGAGATTGTCTTTGACCCGTTGGTGTATTTATTGCATGGCTATTGCAAACTCCTCACCTTCAACACTCCTCCTTTCCATTCTACTCACATCTCTCAATTCAAACACCCCCCTAGGATACAACCCATACAAAATCTGAAAATGGATTTTATCAACACTCATGTTCACATAATCATTGTATGCAAACTTAGCTTGGGGTAAGATCAGATCCAATTGTGTTGAGTGTTATTTTTTCAAGAATATAAGGAGGTTTCTAAGGATCCTATTCACTAATTTAGTCTGCCTATCTGTTTGGGGATAACAGGCAGAGCTAAAAGTTATATTTGTTCCTAGTTTCTTCCATAGGGTTCTCCAAAAGTGACCCACAAACTTGTTGTCCCTAAATGAAACAACGGTCAATGGTAATCCATGGATCCTTACCACCTCTTTGAAGAAGATTCCTACAATTTATGAAGCATCATTGATGCTCTTACAAGGTATAAAGTGTGACATCCTACTAAACCTGTCCACCACAACATACACCAAATCAAAACCTCTTTGGGTTCTAGGCAACCCCATAACAAAATCTATGCTAATGGACTCCCAAGGTCTATTTGGGATTGGAAGTGATTGATATAGACCTACATTAGTACTACAAGCTTTGTCTTTTTGACAAAAAACACACTTTTCAACAAACTTTATCACATCACTTTGCATCTTTGGCCAATAATAGTTCCTTCTTACCTGTACCAAAGTATTGTCAACACCAAATTGACCTACAAGGTTTCCACTATGCGTTTCCTTAATCATATTATCTCTCATAAAACACTTGGGCACACAAAGTTGGCCCCCTCTAAATAGTAAACCCTCTTGAATCAGAAAATCTGAATTCTCTCCATGAAAAACTCCATTAAATTGACTACTAGAAGCATAGATCTCTTTGAAATCATCATACTCTACATGCATAACTTTGAGAGCCTCAACCCCTACACTTTGTAATTGAATTTCTTAGACCAAAAAATTCCTCCTACTCAATGCATCTTCCACCTTGTTTGACTTCCCTTTCTTATTTTTGATGGTAAAGGTGAAGCTTTGTAGGTACTCCACCCATTTCACATGTCTATGGCTGAGCTTTTCTAAGCTATTAATAAATTTCAAAGCATGATTGTCAATAAAAATAATGAATTATTTAGGAAGGAGATAGCATCTCCACTTCTTCAATGACTGTACCATGGCATACATCTCAAGATCATATGAGGAATACTTTTTCTTAGCTTCATTCATTTTTTCACTGAAAAATGTAATGGGTTTGTTTTCTTGACCTAGGACAGCACCTATAGCATGACCACTTGCATCACATTCAATGGTGAAGACCTTATCAAATCTAGGAAAATTCAAGATGGGCTCCTCAACAAATTTCTTTTTCAAAAATTCAAAACTCTTATCAGCTTCCTTAGACCAAATAAATTTCTTTCTTTTATCACCTTTAATTGTATCAATCATAGGGGCACATACATGACTGAAACCTCTTATGATTTTTTTGTAAAAAACTAGCTAAGCCATGAAAGCTCCTTACCTTAGCCCTGATTTTGGTGTAGGCTAGCTTAGGATAGCCTAAACCTTACTTGGGTCCATCAACAAAGTGCCATTGGTGACCACAAAGCCAAGGTAAACTAATTTTGTTTCCAAGAACTCACACTTCTTCAAGTTTGTCATTATATTTTTCTCATGCAACATTCTAAAAACCAAATCTAAATGTTGCAGATGCTCTTCTTTAGTTTTGCTAAACAAAAGAATATCATCAAGATACACTACCATAAATCTACCAATGAAATTTTTAAGTACCTCATTCATCAAGCTCATGAAAGTACTAGGGGCATTTGACAAGACAAAAGGAATTACCATCCATTCATACAACCATTCATTTGTCTTGAAGGTTGTTTTCCACTCATCACCAGGCCTAATTTTGATCTGATGGTAGCCACTCTTGAGATCAATCTTAGAAAAGTAACAAGCGCCACCCAAACAATCCATTAGGTCTTCAATTATTGGAATAGGAAATCTATACCTTATTGTGATATTGGTAATTTTCCTTGAATCAGTGCACATCCTCCAATCTCCATATTTCTTGGGTGTTAGGACTATGGGGACAACACAGGGACTCAAAATTTCCCTAATCAACCCTTTGTCAAGAATTTCTTGCACTTGTCTTCTTATCTCTTCATTTTTCTCTGGATTCATCTTGTATGTAGCTTTATTGGGTAAGCTAGCTCCTAGAATGAAGTCTATTTGATGGATAATGTCTCTTATAGGTGGTAATGCATTAGGAATATCATCTACCACAATATCCACATATGTCTTCAACAATTTTTTCACCTCCAAAGGGACCTCTTCCTTCTTATTTTCTGCCATGACAGATTTAGGCCTTACCACAATTGAAAAACCCATGTTCTCTTCTTCCAAAGTCTTAAGGAACTCTTTTTCATTGACCAAAATCGCACTAGGGCCTTCATGTGTAGCTTTGTCCTCATCTTTCAATGGTGTGAGGGTGAATGAGACCCCATCCTTTTCAATAACATAGGTGTTCTTTTTTCAGATCATTCTTGGCCTCCCTATCATATTGCCAAGGCCTCCCTAAAAGAAGTTGACAAACATCCATTGGGATGATGTCACACAAAATTTTATCCTTGTACCCTCCAATGTTAAACTCCACCCAAATTTTCTCATTTACTAGGACTTGTTGTCCCTTATTCAACCAAGAGACCTTTTAAGGAGTGGGATGTGGTATTCTTTCTAGTTTCAACTTCTCTACCATCTCTAGGGAAACAAAATTATTTGTGCTACCTGAATCAACAAAAATTTTGTAAACTTTACCATGAGACTTACATGTGGTTATGGAGAGAGATTCCCTTTGTGGAGGATCTTTCACCATGTGGACTTTAATCAATGTTCTCCTTTCCATCAAGGATTCACCAAATTTTGGACTAGCATGTTGTGATGGAGAGTTTAAACTCTCATTGTCATCTCCTTGTACAAAATGAGTTCTTCTTTCTCCTCATGTGAAGTAGTGGGCTTATTTTCTAGAAATTTCCATGCTTGATGGAAAAAATTATTGCACTGATAACACTTCCTTGTGAATCCATTTGATTGTCTCCCTTGACCTCCAAATCTACCCCTATTATTGGGTTTCCTTCCTCTAAAGCCTCCTCTTTGACCTACACCTTGTTCTTGACTGCTGCTTGTTTCTTCTTAAGGTTTTGTAGACTTTCCTCTAGCACCAAATGTTCCTCTTCCTTTGAAACTTCTGCCTCTAGCCCTGCTTTGCTTGTCTTGCCTTCTCTTTAGCTTATCTTCAGCCTTAATTGCCAATTGGTAGCATTCTTCTACTGTTCTTGGGTTTGTCAAGCTTAACTCATCTTGAAGGTTAAATCTTAACCCATTGAGATACCTTGCCACTTTCTCCACATCATCCTCCATGTGACCTTCCCTTATACTCAACTTGTAAAACTCCTTAGTATAGGTGTGCACATCCATCTCCTTTTGTTTAAGGTTTTGAAGCCTTTTGAATAATTGAATTATGTAATCAACAGGTAGGAACTTTCCCTTGAGTTTAGCCACCATCCTATCCCAAGAGGTGATTTTTTATTTCCCCTTCTTCCTCCTTTCATCTTGTATATAGTCCCACCAAAGAAAGGCATGGTCGTTCAACTTTGTATTGGCCAATTTCACTCTTTGTTCATCTGGTACATCTTCACATTCAAAGTAGTTGTCTAGTGTTTCTATCCAATCCAAAATATCTTCATCATTCAAGTTTCCTCCATGCATTGGTAAATCCATCTTTACCTTGTGACTGTCTCCCTTGTCTTCCTTCAACAGCTTGGCCATTCTCAAGTCATCAAGATCCAACTCTTCTTGGGACCCTTCTTGGGAATCTTCCTCTTCCCCTTCTTCTTCATGGTCACACACATCACCTGTGACCATAACTCTCTTCTGACTTGTTTCAATAGCATCAAGCCCGGCTACTGGCATGTCTTGCAACTCCTTCAATTTCCTAATCTCTTTTGCAGTCTTCTCTTTTATTTCATTCATTTCTCTAGCCATAGAGTTACCTTTTGGAGGCATTTTGTTCTCTTTTAGTCCACTCTTTCCCTCTTATAGACCTACCTATGCTCTGATACCAGTTTGATGTAGATCAAGGGTGGATTAATTCAACACAACCTCAACTAAAAAAACTTTTCAATTCTAGAACATTATCTGGTGGGTTTCTACTCACAAACCTTCTAACTCCTAGTAGTCTTTCACAAAGGTTTTTTCCAACATAATTATCAAGGTAGGCCCAATACCCAAATTATGAACACACTTATAGATACCCTTTATGTCATTTTACAACATATCCAATTTGTAGGAGGGGTCACTTTGTACTAAATCTCTCAAATTATGATTGGCCTTGCCTAAATTAGGCCTAATTGCTTGACTTGGCTAGGTAGCAGTAGGGTTTTCTTAACTCCAGGCTTTAAATCTTCACTCCAAATCTTTAGAAATTTCATATGGGGTTTTCATAACTAACTCCCAACAACTATAATAATTTCCCAATAGCTTCTCTACAAAACCCTAAGTCAATTGAATTCTTAGGCCTAATACATGATGATATTAGGCTAGGGAGCAACTTTACATCCACCAAACTCCATCCCCTACTCCTGCAACATTGAGAATAGAAAACATACCCTATCTACATACATTCCACTAAGTTTGAGGCCTTTTCACTGGTGGAATGGGAAGAAATCCATTTTATTCAATCAAAACACACCCTAACTAGGGTTTTAGGCAACTTATGGTAAATTTCCTCTAATTTACTCTAAATTTGATGAAAATAGATGAAACCAAAAGAAACAGATTGTAAATTAAATATACCATCAATTCCAATTGGTTTTAGGACATTTCTAGATTGTACGGATCCGTACCAACTTGTGTAGCAGCAAAGAAACCTTTTAAAACACAAAAAATAAGAGTTTTTATTGCTCAATCTCATAATTCAACACCAGAACCTCGTACCAACCTTCAATTTTCTTTTTGAAAACATTACAAAGCATATCCAATAATTTCCCACCAAAAATCCAAATCCCAATGGCTCACCATCCATGATAACCAAAAATGCAAAAGTTACATGACAACATTTTACAACTTTTTGCAACATTGACATCTTTTACAAAACTGGCCCCAAATGACTCAAAAACATAACACATGGTCTTAAAAGAACTTATTACACAAAGACAACTCAAAACCAAGAAAAATTGTCACTTTGACCACCTTTTAGCATAAAAACACACATGGGTGCCCTTGCACCATAAATCCCATGAGAGAGGTTATATTTCAAAGCTCCTACTCAAACATAAAAAAAATTATTTATAGTAATACACACCACATAATGAGTTTGATACTCAAATTTATAACGTGTAGCATAAAATATGTATGTATGTGTGTATACATATCAAAACATATACAAAATTATATATGTGGATCATAGTCTACCCTTGGATATCTTCTGATCTCATTATTTTATTCACATAGGAAAAAATTATAACACAATAATTGAGTAGTGCCTAATATAATTTAGAAATGACCAAAAAAATTTAAAACCAATCATGGTAATGTAGATGTTCCTATACATTTCCTTTAACAATGCCCAACTCATGCCCAACTCATGTAATTCCTATAGTAATGGAGCAACAAATTTTTACAACTAAAAACATAGTAGATGGTAGGATTGATAATTCTTAACCATGTTATAAAGATAATAAAAAAAACCTTATAAATTTTACTAAACAAAAATTGTCATTTTATTGATTGATATCACTTAGGTAAAATATAAGAATATGCACAATGAATAAAAAAAATATTAAAATAATAATTAGTCTTGCAAAAATGCTTAAACTTGTTTGATAAAATGCCTCATATGAAAATAAATATATTTTATTCATCATTCAAATTACACCCTTGTATTTAGAAATACTAATTGCTAATAAAATAAAATAATTTATTAATGATTATTATTAAGATACTTTTAGAAACAAAAGAATCATAATAGCTATTAACCCACAATCAAAATTACTAAAGGAGATTGTGAGATCATCCCAATCGATTGGGTTTGATAACTTCCATAAAATAGGATGATCAAGGATTAATACTAAATACTAATGGTATCTTAGATGGATTTATACCTCTAAGAGTATCTGCATGAGTTAAAATTTAATAAATATAATCATCTTTCATGAGAAAGAGTTATCAAAAAATTGAAACACAAGTATAAATAAAGTTAGACCAATTCTTTTCAGCTATGGGAGTACATAATTAAGAATTAAATACCATTTTAGGATAGTAATTATGAAAGAAGAGTGTTGTTAGGTAAAAGGATGATGTTGAAGATATTTTTGTTATAGGCTTTGAAATATTTTCTTCAACTTTAGGTATGATTTTGAAGATACTTTTTTGATGTGGGTATTAAAATCTTCTCTCATCATCAACACTTTAACATCTTTATTTATTAATTGAATACTTTTAGCATCATGTTCATCCATACCTCTTTATATAAATCAATTAAAAAATTCTACATCTTGTAAAGCCTCATATACAAGAGTGCCCATAAATCTTTTGCATATTATACACTAATCATTATATTTAATACAATAAATTTTAAAATTTTAAAATTAAGAAAAAAATACCAAAAATACACTTTTCATATTTATATTTACTATAATAAACATTTTAACCTTCATTTATGATTTTTAAATTATCATAATTTTATTTCATTTTATAATTAAAATTAATCTTAATATATTTGTAATAATAAATAAATGTTAATAATATATTAATCTAAAAGTTAAGAACAAAATCTACAACCATTATCTATTTTTTCCAACATTAGACATGACCATGCATAAATTACAAGAAACTAAAAGAAAACTTAAATTTTCTCTATGTCTCTACAAGATGTTTAAAACCATAGAAATAAAAGTACCATAACCATATACTTAAAAAATGAGAATTGTTCAATTGTTAAAATATTCTTTAAATCATAATTTATCTATATAAAAATAAGTGTAGAGAAATAGAAATAAAAATATATGTGAAGTGATATCTATCTTTAAAAGAAGTTATAAATTATACATATTGTAGTTAGGATAAAATTTTAGGGAAAATGCATAAACAAATTATAATGAAACCCTAGCAATGTACAATAAAGGACAAGATAGCATGAAAATCAAAATAATAAATTCAAATGCAAACCGATCTCCATACTAAATTTGATTGATCTCCATTGCTCTTCTCAACCTCACATGAGAATGCAAGATTTTGAAGGATTGTTGATGGAGGAATATTGGTTGCTCACTGTTGTAGAAGAATAACATTAAGATGTAGATGACAGATGAGAAATAGAGATGAAAGATGATGGATGAAAGATTGTAGAGACAATTTGACAGAGTAAGGGTACTTGAAAGATCATCCATGAAAATGGATTGGTTGTGGGTTAATTTATAGGTGAAGATGGGAGGATGAAGGGATAAAACTTTCCTTTTTGTGAGCGATAGTGGAATTAGAAAGTTGATCGTGCAACTTGGGAGAAGAAATGGAAGGTGGATCAAGTTAACTAAAGAGGAGAATGGAAATGGGATCGAGTTAACTTAAGAGATGATTTGGAAAGCGATGAAGTCATCTTGAGAGATGATTTAGAAAGTGAATCAAGTCATTTAGGGAAATAATTTAAATAATTTAGAATTATTTAAATTATAAGAGACATGAGAGGATAAGGATTAAGTTAAATAAATATTTAATTTATTTAAATTATTTGAGGAATGTGGATTAATTAAATAAATAAAATTTATTTAATTAATTGGTTAAAGGATAAAGGGATTAATTAAATACATGTAATTTAATTAATTAATTGGCTAGAGATTAAATAATAGGGATGATGAAAGGGGTTATGTGAGGTTTAGAGTAAATTTTTTTGTAATATGTCAAAAGTGAATGTCACAAGATTTGGTCAATTTTAGGTGACTATATTTTTCCCCTCTTTGAGATGATGTTCGAGATGATGAGATTTGTGTCTAGTAACATCATTTCAAAGAAGATAAGGTATGGGTAAAAGAAAATGGATGATGAAGGAAAGATAGGATAATGATGATGATGGGATGATGATGCCCCGTCGAGAGGATAGGTGGGTCAAACAAACATGGGTATATTCTCGAAATAGATGAAATGATAAAAGATCATGGATAGAGATGGATAATATGTTATGTTGTAAGAAAGTGAGAAATCGTGGTGTTTGATATAGCACTAGACGTTATGCACCAAGGTATAAGGACCAAGGTGATGATGTATCTCTTACCCCAGTGTAATATAACCTTGTCTAACTGTATGAGGAAGTAAACTTAGAGCATTAAAGTCCTAATGCACAAAAAGGTATGATATGACCTTAGATGCAAAGGATAGTGCAAAAATCTATTCCAACATACACAAGATATGAATATTAGCTGGAATGATATGGATTTCATGCAAATGCAAGATAAAAATGATAACACACAAGCAAGCATGCACAAATGATACAAAAACAAACAAGGCATTGCCCCTTTCAAGTTGTAAACTAATGATTAATTGATTGATTGATGATGATGATGATGATAGTGTTGTCATTGCGGGGAATGATATATCCTTAGATCAACACAAGGATGATTGATTGATTTATTGGTTGGTTGATTTTCTTTATGACAATATTATGATCAAGACCAAAGGATGTGACTGGATAATTTGGCAAGATTGATTGACTTGATTGGTATGGATTAAGGATTGAATTGCATTTGGATTATTGCTTGGAATGATTGAAGATGATTTGATGTATGGATGAATGGATTTGATGAAGATGATTGATTGGTTGAATGATTGGATGATTGGATTGAAGTGATGGATTGACTAGATGAAATTAGAAGTGATTGGATGGATTTATTTTATTTCTTGGATTTTTGTTGGCTATTTGATTTTTTTGGATTTTTCAAATGTTTTAATTTTTTTGGATTTTTTCAAATGTTTTGATTTTTTTTTTGAAATGTTTTGAGATGTAAATGGATGGAAATTTGGGTATCCTTTGATGTAGATACCAATGACAAGGGAAAACCAAGTCTAGGTGGATGAAAGGTCGGGTGATAGGATAAGGGTTAAAAAGCTCATGATAGATGGATCGATAAAAAGGATAGGTCATAGTGAATGGAATGGATTTATGCATCATAAGAGAGCAAAGGATGTGATCTCCAAAGACTATGTCGCATAGGAATAACATGCCCCATTCTAGGTACAATACTTAGGATTTTTTCATGACAAAGCTTATGACAATAGGATAATGATATGATTATTTGGAAGGATGAGGTATATCAAAAGATATCCAAAAATTGTTTCAACATTTCTCCCCCCTATCTTAATCAAGATCAAAAGGAGGAAGGGAGGATGAACGAACTCACATATGATAGGTAGGTATGATGGCTAAAGATGGTAGGATGGTAATGTAGAATGATATGACATGAAAATGATAGGTTGGATAGATGAGGCATTGTCCCCCCAAGTGTAAGGGACATGTAAGATCAACCTACTCATGATGCCTTTTTACCAGGTTTTCATCATGGTACTTATCCAGGGTTCCTGTTTACCAAATTTTCACTATTAGACGAAGGGATTTCTCTTTACTTTTTTTTTTTTACTTTTTTTTTTAATTTATTTTTATTTATTTTTGAATTATTTTTTGTATAGGAGAAGGGGAATGTGGATAGGAGGGAATCAAGTGTCTAGTTCCATGAAAGGTGATAGTCCAGCTAGATGGATGTCATCGCATGGATCATGCCAAATGTCATTTTCTCATAGATGTTGGTAAGGGATGACATGAAAGGGAGATAGAGTAGGTAGATGATGGATTATGATGTGGATTATGTAGGGGAGATGAAGGGGAGGCTTAGCCAAAAGCATGGACCATAGGAAGGTGATGGGGGAGATATGTAGGATAATAATGAGTGAAGGGTGAGGAGACAAAGGTATGTGGAATTGTTGTGAAATGGAAGGGAACCATGACCAATGGTTGCACACACTGTGATAAACATTGAATCTTTTGATGTGGAGGGGGTGTAGGAAGCAATGGAGATGTTTTCTTAGGAGATGGGTGATGAAGTGCTTTAGGTACCCACATAGACTTAGTATTTTTATGACTTTTATTTTGCTTGTGGGATGGAATATGAGATTCTTGAATAGAGTGAGAATGTGAGGTGGAAGTGGATGGTTGGGAATTTTGTGATGTGGATGTCTCATTTACTTGATTTCTTATTGCTTAGGTACCCAAACCATTTTTTTTTTAGACTTTTCTTTTGGAGGTATGGGCTTACAAATATTTTTAGATGGATTTTTCTTTGATTCTTTGCTTTTGTGCCCTAAGGCATGTGGACCCTTATGATTTTTTACTTTATAGGTAGAGGCATTGAAATTTTTTCTTTTGAATCCCATGGGTATGGTGGAATGAATGGAAGCTTCATGTTTAGACAATGTGTGCATTTATTGGTCATGATTAGGATTTTTAGAATAATTCTGAATGGATGGATAAGGGGATTGTATAATGGAGATATTAGTTGTTGGGAGTAATAGAGGTAGATTAGATGGAGGGATATTAGGAGTTGGAAGAAATGGTGGAAAACTTTATGATGGAAGGTGTATGGTCACATGATTTTGACATTTCTAGGATGATGGAGGTGAAATGGAAACATATGTTTTGGGTGTATGATAGGGCTTATGGTGGAAAAAGGACTTAAGATGGATGGAGGAAGTACCAAAATATTTAGCTTGTTTGCTTTGGGGTGAGTATCCAAGGCCAAATGAGCGTGGAGGGAATTTGACATGGATGGGCTCCAAAATACCTTGTTCATGAAGGCCTAAACCTTTACCTTGGTAGTTCATGTTTTGAAGCATGCAATGGACAATGGGACTAGGTGTATTTTGGACACTATACTTGAGCTCATTATTAGATGAAGAAGGTGAAGTGGATAAAGGTTGTTGTTGTCCTAAAGAAGAACACTCATGGATTAAGGTGGATAGACCAATAGGATATGATGGAAGACTTGCAATGGGGTTGATAGTGGGTGATGGAGGATCATTAGGATCTTGATTAGCATTGTGTTCACTTAGATCCAAGGTATTTGTTTGATTTTCTATGTGTTCTTGGGAGGCATATGTCTCATCAAGGGACTGGATGTTGATGGATCATGGATAGGACTAGGTGAAGGTGCATTTGGGATATCTTTCTCATGGATAGGTATAGGATCAAGTTGCTCATAGATAGCTTCTTCATAGCTAATATCTTGATCATAGAAATTATATAGGTTATGGATAGGTTGGATGAAAGTGATTTTATCTTGATTAGGACTAGGGATTGATTTTTCCACATGCTTGGGAGTATACTCATGATATAACTCCTGGGTTTCTTGAATGGAAGTGGAAGGGGATGACTCTTGAATAGGCTCGACATGTTCTAGATGGTCAAAAACATGGAGACATGATGGAGGTTTACTTGGGCTCAATGGGGGAGACTCTTGAATAGGCTCAAGGGGGAGACTACATGATGGGGTTGTAAGAATGAGCATGGTGTTTGAAGACTCTTTGGTAGGTTCAAACATTTGAGTTGGATGACATGGCGATGTTTGATTCCTTGCTAGTAGCCCTTGGGTAACATCCTTTATAGGTGGATGGGTGGATTCGGGTAATGTCATAGGTTTACTTTTGAAATGTTTGAATTTAGGGCATGGATTTAATGGAGGATTAGATGATGGTGGGGGTAATGAAGAGTTTAATGAGTTAGAAGGTGGAGAGGCCAATGGATTAGGACTATGACATGGTAGCTTAGGGATAGGAATTTGATTGGATGGTGGTATGATAAACTTATAGGGTGCATGAACTAGATTGGTGTTCCACTTGTCAAATGGAACATGAGAATTGAAAGGCTCTTGATTTTTTTGCCAAGGTGGACTTGGGCTCCTATGTTCTTGTTGTGATATGGGTGGATATGTTGATGTGGAATTGACATGATAGGTAGATGGTTTAGGTTGGCATGATGATGAAGGTGACACATAGGATTTTGGTTGAATGTGTTGAGGTTGGAATCGTGTTTGGACTTGTTGTGGTATGATTTTTTGTTGTGATAATGATGGAGGGGTTGCATAGGATAATGGTTGTTGAGAGGTGGATTGATATGGATAAGATTTGACATTGGAAGAGGTGTGATAGGTGGATGAAGGGGTAATGTGATATGTGGATGGATGAGGTTGATAAGATGATACAGGTGACACATAGGATTGATGTGGTGATTGGTTTGATGTTATTCTTGTTGGATTTTACAAGTGGCCATGAGGTATTGGGCTTGTGCTATGAGTTTTTGCATTTGAGGTGATTGGTTTGTTTGAAGTTGAAATTGTTGGATGAGGCCTTGGAGCCTGTGTATAATTTGTTGGTATAAGGGTTGTGTTGCTTGATAAAGTGATTGGAGGAGGTCTTGGAATTGGGGTACTAGGTCTTCTAATGTTGGCATGGTGTAAAATGATGTTGATTGGATTAAAGATATGATGATGATTAGGATATGATGTGGAATGACAAGATTGGATGATTTGAATGATGTGGCAAGTGTTTATTGGAAGTTTGACTTGGGCAATATCAAACACAAGATCTCACATGTAAATGCATGAACACACACACCAAAAATAATGATAAATTTGTCTTTCAAGATTAAATGTTATGATTAAACAAACACTCAAATATACAACAAAAATCCTAGTGTTATTAAAGTGGGTATGGATAATTAGGTCTTAAGCTAGTATGAGGGAGGTTGACTAGGGATGATTTGAAAGAAAAATCCTACCACACAGTTGGGAGAAAGGGGTAACCCACCCTTCACCTTCACTTCCCAAAGGTATAAAGTTCTTTGGGGCTTAGCCAAGAGTGACAAGACTTCAGCTTCCAAAGAAGAATGTCTTTAGATTCACACTTCAATTTGAGGTCATCCCTTGGAGTGTTGTGTGCTCCAAGCAAGCCTCCTAAGAAGGTTATGACAAAAGTGAACCAAGTGAGGTGTTTTTGATCAACACATGCACTTGATTCACACTCGTAGTTGTTAATTGACCCTTAGAAATGAAATGTAGGTAAGAAAACAATGGAAGCACTTGTTCTTTTTAAACCAAAGCCAAAATGTGTGATGGAAGACAATGGTTAATTTTAGACCCGATTTTTGATATGTGATTGAAGACAAAATTCATTTTAAGAGCCCAAATCAAAATGTGTTTGCAAACAATGATTAAGAGATGAAAGATGAAACAAGTGCATCTGGTTATCTTTTCTTTCCAAATTGCTATTGTGACTGATATTGCTACTACTACAGCTCCTTATTATCACCTAGAAGATCAAAAAATGATATTATAATGCAGCCATAAAATATAAGCTCATCAGAAAATTGCAATTTCAAATACATGTTTTTAACATAGTCGAATTAGATTCGATTATTTGAAGAAGTGATTGATCTGAAAAATAAAAAATCAAAGAAGAAACCCTTGATAATTTTCTGAGAGCTTTCCAAAAATGTAAACAAATTAGAAAAATTCCTTGTTCTACACCCAGAAACATGGATTTGTGAAAACCCTATAGAAAACAAAGATCAGATTTTTTCGCATTGTATTTGACCTCCAAATTAAATTTGTAAAACATAGACCCCCCTTATAATTTTAAGAGCTTTCCAAAAATGTAAAAAATTCTAAAAAAATCATCGATTTGCATCCAAAAAGTCAATTTTATGAAAAAACATAAAATAACAATAAATCCTACAAAAATGACGAAAAACCCTCATTTTTTTACTGTAGTCTTTTGAGATGATGCACAAGATTCTGTGAAAATATTGTAGAAAAATCATATTTGTATAGAAGATATGAAGAAATTTATATAACCTGGGGTTTTGTCCAAAAAATGGCAGATCTGCAACAAAAAGTCAATAAAACCTGCAAAAAGAAAGCTAGATAAAAGGATTCACGTCGGGTTCACCAATGTAGTTAGGGTAAAAATTTAGGGAAAATGCATAAACAAATTATAATGAAACCCTAACAATGCACAATGAAAGACAAGATAACATGAGAATCAAAATAATAAATTTAAATGCAAACCAATATCCATGCTAAACTTGATTGATCCTCATTGCTCTTCTCAACCTCACATGAGAATGCAAGATTTCAAAGGATTGTTGATGGAGGAATGTTGGTTGCTCAATGTTGCAGTAGCATAACATTAAGATGTAGATGATAGATGAGAAATAAATTGATGAAACATGATGGATGAAAGATTGTAGAGACAATTTGACAGAGTAAGGGTACTTGAAAGCTCATCCATGCATATGGATTGGTTGTGGGTTAATTTATAGGTGAAGATGGGAGGATGAAGGGATAAAACTTTCCTTTTTGTGAGCGGTAGTGGAATTAGAAAGTTGATCGTGCAACTTGGAAGAAAAAATGGAAGCTGGATCAAGTTAACTAAAGAGGAGAATGGAAAAGGGATCGAGTTAACTTAAGAGATGATTTGGAAAGTGATGAAGTCATCTTGAGAGATGATTTAGAAAGTGAATCAAGTCATTTAGGGAAATGATTTAAATAATTTAGAATTATTTAAATTATAAGAGATGTGAGAGGATAAGGATTAATTTAGATAAACATTTAATTTATTTAAATTATTTGGGGAATGTGGATTAATTAAATAAATAAAATTTATTTAATTAATTGGTTAAAGGATAAATGGATTAATTAATTAAATATAATTTATTTAATTAATTGGCTAGAGATTAAATAATAGGGATGATGAAAGGGGTTATGTGAGGTTTAGAATAAAATGTGTTCTAAGATGTCAAAAGTGAATGTCACAAGATTTAGTCAATTTTAGGTGACTACACATATATTATAAGATATGATATTTTCACATTCCATGGTATATATTATTAATTTATTGGTAGACAAATATGTATATCTTTTTTTGTTGTTTTGGATCACAATTTGTAACGAATTATCGCATCAAATTACATAAAATTTTACACAATATTAATAATAATCATAAAATATGATCCAAAATATCAATACAAAAAATTGTAAAACATCATCTACCAAAACTTTACAATTTTTATACACATACAAACTACTATAAACGTTTCTTACACATCATGATCATACCATACATAAATTACAAGAAAACTTAAAATTTATCTATCTCTCTACAAGATACTTACAAACTTAGAAATAAAAGTACCATAACCATATCCAATTATTAAAACACCCTTTAAATCATCATCTACATATAGGAATGAGTGTAGAGAAATACAAAGAAAAATATGTGGAATGATCTCTATCAATATTATAGGAAGTTATAAATGGTATAATATATTTTAAGAAAAGACCGAATGCCTTGATAACAACAATATCCCAAGACCAAGCTTTCAATGCACATCCACGTTCAATTTTGAACGTATGGAGACACTAATCTATGGGTCAAAGATCAAAGATAGGAATGAATGAACATCTTTGGTGGGTATCCAAAGAGTTTGAAGTTAGGAGTAGGGTTTCATGCAATATTTTGGCAAAATAAAGTTTTAGTTGTGATTGTTTTAAGTTTTTAGGAGTTCTTTTGAGGTTAAAGATTGGATGAGATTTAATTTTGTTTTTTATGAAATATTAAATGTGCAAGTATTTTTTATTCAAGAAATATTGAAAAAGAGTGATGAAAAATGTGCAGGTTATGATATTTTTTTATTAAATTATGATTGCATAATTCTATCTATCCCTCATTCTCCTAGATTTAAGACTCTAATTTATAAATTGCAATTTTTCTCTTCTATTTTAAAAAAATGATTTTATGTATCAAAGTGACCATGAGTTAGGCCTACATTTGGGAGCTATTTACATGGATACCATAGATAAATCTTAGTTATTATTCATGTAATATGGGTGCATGTAGATTAACTTGAAATTAATAATATACGTTTTAATCAATTATTTGTATAAAATTAGGTATATTTTAATTTATTAGGAATTAGTAATTAGGTAATCCAATTTATATTATTATAGTGGTGATTTATATATTTGTGCTATTTCTTATTTAGTGTTGTATTTATTTTGGTGGAATTTCTAAAATTTATTAATATATTGTGATTATTTTTTGTGTTCAGTTTGACTCATGTCTTAATTCCTATTCACTTTAATTTTCCTCCCACACACTTTTATTTATATACATTTACCATTTACTTCTCATTTTTTCACTTGCATTCACATTCACTATAATTCATTCATTCTTGTCTCTATATATCACTTCAATGTGAAGGTTCATTTTTGCACCACTTGAGATTGATCTCATCGTGCATGAGAATGAACCTTTTAAACTTTTTAATTCTGATTATAATATTCCCACCCGTTCATCATAGTCTTATGAGTCAACTTGGTACACTTTTTGCAATACATTATATTTTAGTTTTTATAGTCATTTAATGTGCAATTAATTCATATGCAACAACAAGGAGAAAAAAAATGTGTGCACACTTTTATTTCTAAAGAGAAAGAATCAACCTAGACATCATCTACATATAGGCCGCTTGCATGTTTGTTTGTTTTATCTTCAATATCATTCACCATTGTTAACCTAGCTCGATAAGGGGGTTTATATGGGAGAAGGCATGCCCTATCAAGTCAATAATCTCTTAAAGGTTTTTGTAAGTAACTTTGACCACATTCAACTATTGAAAGAGTGAAAGTAGATAGATCTAATGAAGCAAAATTCTACTAGATTACTTTTGTAAATTAAGCCCAACCATATCTCCCCTTCATTGTTGCATTTTTTACTATGTCCCCTCATAGCCCAAGTCTAGGAATATAGACAAAACCATGTGGATTAAGATCAAAACCAAGGGGTACAAGATTGGATTGTACATAATTCTCAAATAACACAAAATCTTACACATTCATTAGACTAAGGATAATTGATTTCTACACTATGGAAAATAGATTTTGTATGACATCAAAATTATTATTCCATCATTGGTTCTAGAGCTAAGTAGCCCTATCCATCACATTTAATTATCACATTTACTGGGTAAGTGAACAAATATGAGGGAAAAAAAAGGAGTCTTACGTGACCATTTTTTTTTTTAAATCAAGGAAGACTAACCTTGGATGAGCAATTGTAGTTACACTCAAAATTTGAATATGCAACAAAAAAAAGAGTCATAGTGCTTTGAATCTACTTTCTAAACTATTATTTAAAAAAAAATGATAGAGATTAATGGTTTCAAAAAATGGGGCCACACAAAGTGGCCCTATTTGTTTTCAAAAAACATAACATAGTGTCTAGTGTGACCCCCCTAAAATATTAGAAAAAATAGTATTTCAAAAATCTCTTTAGTGAGAAATTAGCTAACACCATGTAATTTATGTTTGATTTTTATGCTAATTTTTTAATGAATATATGATTTTTTACTAATTTTCAAAGTGGACATATCTTGAAAAATAAAAAATTGAGTGCCCTCCCCCCTAAAGTTTTCAAAAATAGATCAAATTTTATTTTTTTAAGTATGTGTAGAATGGAGTCTGGTTTCTAAAAATGTAATTTATTTTAAATGTTAATGAATGGTTAAAAAATAAAATAAAAACTACCACACATTGGTTTTTGACAAAAAAAAAAGAATACACCAACAAAATAAATTAAAGATGAAAACCTTAACATACTCAAAACGTGAAAAAAAATACATGGTTAGAAAGCTTAGAGAGAGATTAATATTATTGATGTATTTTTTGACTTGACATTGAAACATGTGCAAACCTGATGGGGAGCATGCTCAAGATTATGCCAATTTTTTTACTATTTGCAAAAACACATCTTTGGACATTCAAAAGTCACTCCAAACCTTTGTGTTGGAAGCCTAAGGAAAATTCAATTCAAACGATTGGAAATTTCCAAATCAAACAATAACAAGAGCATATTATAACATGCTCACATTATGTGATTGCACATAATTGGAGTGCATTATAACATGCTCGTGTTATTGTTTTCTTTGAAAATTCATCTCTCCTTCATGTTCTCTCTCTACCACTTTCTATCAATCCTTCCCTCTCTCCATCACTTTGTTATCTCTTTATCTCTCCTCTCTCCAGGTCTATCCCTCTCTACCTCTCCCTCCATCCCTCCTTACCCCTCTCTATGTTATTTTCTCCCCCTCTGTTCTTTCTCTCCCCTCTCTAGGCCATTACCTCTTTCTTTTTCAATTAGATGTTGTTTGTTTTAAAATTATGTAATAGAGGATTCTATCTTACATACAATAATAAAGGGATTCTCTATAATTTGAGTCTTTAGTGAATAGATATCAACAAATAGGATTAATTTTGAATACAATTGAGGCTAATCTTTTGTCTAGTGTTCAAAAGATTCTAACATAACTATCAAGGTTATGATTGGAAGCCAACCCAATTAGTTTTCAACTTTATTTGTTCTTCCTTCTTATGATGAATGCTGAGATGAAAATATTTGAGGTAACTAGACCACCTTTGATGTTGATCATTCTACAAAATTTCTTATATTTTTATAAATTTAAGAGGCTTATGATCTATGTGAATAACAATCTCTTTCCCCAAGATATAGTAATTTTAATATTTGCATGCTTGTACAATGGATATTACTCCTTGTCGTAAATAGGGTGTCTACACATAGCATTAGATAAAATCTCACTACATGTTAGGAAATTAGATGACCACATTGAGTCAAAACTACTCCAAATGCATATTTGGAGGTATCAACCTCAATTTCAAAGGATTATTTCAAATCAATAAGAACTAGAGTAGGTCTTAAATAATGTATCTAATTCAATTGTGTGAATCGTTGTTATAGTCTCTCTATCCAAGAAATTTTTTATTTTACTCTCACTTGAATTCTTGGTTCATAGGTCATTCCAAGTATGAGAATCCTAGTTACACAAAACTCTAAAAAATTTGATCAAACTTGTCTAGTGTGAGAAAAAGGCATTGTGAGTGTTCTCTCTTTGTTCATGCAAACAAAGATGATCGAACTACGAATGCACTTACTCGCTATTGTGTACCTTTAGAGGGATTTCCTTGGTGGGAAAAAGTACTCATCCCAAGGTAATGGCTCAAGCGGTAACGGGCTAAAGCCAAGCTCTTCCAAACCGCTATATAAATTTGTGTTCATGGTGAAAGCCATGGACAATGGGAAGCGGTGCATGATAACTCTCCCCCAATATCTTTATGATGCGTAAAGCCCTTGTTCTAAGGGTTGGGAGATCTCTCACAAGGATTTTATCATTGCACCCCCTAAACTGGATGCCCTTACTACAAAATTTTGTTTAGAAGCCAAAATTACCTTATATTTTTTGGTGCAAGAGGTCATGTCCTCTGAAGCCGCCCCACGTATACATGCGGTCTTATTGTAGAGATGAAAAGTAAGGCATGGGAGATTCATGGGTATTGATACTTGTCTGACCCGAGAAGTGTGTGCACTGTAAGGGGGAGCCTGTGTGGTCAAGCATCTAGTCATCTGCACAGAATATGCACAGCTGGATTTATCCAAGTGGGAACCTAACAAATATTGCCTTTTCCAGCCTAGGGTTGTACATGTGCTTGGAATCAAAATACATTGCTTGGTCCTCAACACATTTGAAAACAAACATTCACAAAGAAGCTTCAAATTTCAAACCCTTTGGAGAAGACAAAATACCTTTGACAAATTCAAGTGCTATTGTTTACCCTAGGGATTCAATCCTTAGAGGTTTCTAAGTGCTTGGGTTTAATCATTACTTGTTTTCACCAAAGTCAACCTAGGAATCCTTTGCCTTGATTTCCTTGATTTCCACATAATGCACTTTGTGGGATGAAAAGAAAGTGGGACATTGGACATTCAGTTTGAAACATAATCAAGAAGTGTTTGTTGTAAAAAGAACCGAATCTAAGCAAGATAACAAACAATTGAACCACACATGTGCTTGGTCCCTTTTGAGTCATTTGGTTTCCATGAAAACATTGATCTTTTGGTTTGAAATACTTTTAGGGAAAAACATTTTCTTCATTACCTTGGTCTTGTAAGTAAGTCCTCATAGGGTCATCTAGGATCAAGTCAAAACACTTCATCCATCCAAAAAATTTATCAAATTCCATCTCACCAACAACTTTTGGAACCTTGGAAACATCACTTATGCTAGACTTTTAAGAAAAATCATTATCATCTTGTTTGACTTAATGCACCTAGTCAAATTATCAATCCTCTTGAGCGAATTTACACCTAGGATAACACAGCTTCATAGGGTTTACAAGTTCAAAATCACCTTGTTTGGGTTAACACACCTAGCCAAATTATCATCATGTGTACACGTTTTCCCTAGGATAACACAACTTCCTAGGATTTACAAGTTCACCATCATCTTGTTTGACTTAACAAACTTAGTCAAACTATCTAAATCAAAATCAAAAGAAGTCCTAAAATCTAGCATTGATCCAAATTTCCTAAAAATTCAAACACCCATATCATTCACCCCTTTCATCCTTCATCTCATAATTGGTCCTAAGCCCCTTGGAGGTCAACAAGGTCAAAAAATAAGAGGAACATGGAATATAAACTTGATTCATCCATCATGAGTAATCTAATTCAACCAAACTATCCAAGTCTTACAATGCCAATTGATTTTCAAAACTTGCATTTGTACAATCCATACATGGGATCATTATCTCCTACAAACCTCAATGGTACAACAAATGTGATTTTTCCCAATCTAAATATTAGAACACCTTTCCCATTGGTAGATTTAAATCAAAGTCAAAACTTACAAATCTATCAACCAAACAATCAAGGCATGAGCCTTCCCCCTTTACTAGCCATCAATCAATCGAATCAAAGCATCATATCAAATCCTCCCATTTTTCCATCAATATCACAACAACAAATGGAAACCATCCAAACAACCCCAATGATCAACACCATTCCCAATCCACCACCACCACCAAAACACAACACGACCAATTCATTTTCTATCATGTTGCAAGCCACTCGACAATCTGCCTACCAAAAGGCACTCCAAGCCCAACAAGCCACACAAGTTGCGCAAGTAGCACAAGCAACCCAAAAAGCACAAGCTCAAGCTCAAGCCCCAACACCAAGCTCCGTAGGCACAAGCACAATTCTGGGCACTATTGCAAGCAATCCATGGACAAGTCCATCAAAAATTAGTACAACAAGGAGCCCAACAAAAAAAAAATTGGCACAATAGCACCAAGACCAACAACAAGCTTTGTTGGAACAACAACAACATGACCAACAACAAGCATTATTAGCTCAACAGCAAATGCAGGCATTACTTGCTCAAAAAAGATTGCAAACAGTCCCACCACAATTGTTGAAAACAATAATCAAGATCTATCCATCGATGAACATCTTGAAGATGTTTCCACCTCATCTAATGATCAAACCAACATACATCAAGAGCCATTTTTAGTCATGATCAAGACCCCTCCTACAAAGATCTATTTCAAGGAGTGTTGATGTTATTTGATCCTATTGACATAAACCAAGATCCATCCACCAATGATTGTGTTGACAATGTCTCTGCATCACCTAACGAGTTAGAGGACATATCTCAAGACATTTTTCCAAAGCATGATCAACATCTATTACCAAGGTCTAGCAATGATCCTTTCCAAGACATATGGACATCCTTTGACCTCATGACATTTGAAAATCTCCCCATGCTTAATGAAGATATCCAAGAAAAAAATCCATCTTTTGAAATTGATCCATGTCAAGAACTTGATCCGAATCATGTTGAGAGAAATTTTGAAATCATCCAAGTTCAAGAATTTGTATCTCCAAGCTACTACAATGATATAATGGGCACCCTCCTATCTGTACAGGATGACCAAGTCCACATAGCACATACTCCTCCATCTACCCATGAGATGCTTTCTTTGGATGGACACATAGATGATCTTCATTCAAAACAAGAGTCTCATACTCTTGATATCATTACCAAGGAACAAGATTCTCCTACTCTTAACATTTGTACACATGATCAAAGTATAGAAAAATCCAGAGACATATCAGAAAGAGGTCATGAAGAAGGCTTCTACAAAATTTGTGAATCACAAACATCATGTGAAAGCATATCAAGAATGAATCATGAGGAAGAATTTTACAAGGATAGTGAAGCATCAACACTCCTTGAAGAAGCATTGCAATCTGATATTTCACAAGATCAGGCTAAAGATATCAATCAGGAAGTCATCCTACATATGGAGGATCCTACCCCTTATAAAGTTGGATCACTTACCTTTTTTAAGGGAAATTTATCTTATCAATGAAGAAACCACCTTTGAAGACCCACCACAGAGCAGAGAAGGAGCAACACCTTGTTTCCAAGGAAAATCATATCCTTTTGCAAATAAAATGTTTCAACAAATGAATTATCAAGGCAGAGGATTAGGCCTACATGAATAGGGTATTCTGGAACCAGTACAAAATTTTGACAATCCTAAGCATGAAGGCCTTGGTTATTCGGCAATCAAGGGATCTAAACATGTAAGCAATACCTTTATAAAATTGGGGGCAACTTCGTCTCAAGTAACTGTCAACATAGGGGGCACGAAGAATCCTTATGATGAAACCAATGCCAATACTACAACTAGCCATATCATGAATCTTCATCCACCCATCACCCCATCCATGAATTGGGACCAACAACAAAATAAAGACTTGAATCAAAGAATGAAGAATGTTATCAAAGAAAAAGAAGATAAGAAGCATATCAAACAAATCAAATATAAGTGGATACCAAAAATAACAAAGAAATATTATCCCTATCAAACTCCATCAGTCAAAGAAACTATGGAGCAAAATAAAAAAGGGAAAGAAATCCATCAAATATGTCCACAAAGGAAAAAGAAAGCTTCTCAAGCAACATACAAAGTCTATCAAGCAGTTGGTCATATTTCCACACACAATTCCATGTCCACCCATCATTGCTCATCTTCCCAAGTTTGAAGAGTCAAAGATTCCAAACTATCAACCAATCCATCTACTATTCCTAAACACACTCCATCCATGCCTCCACGCATGATATCCAATTATTACATTGACCATGTGTTGGAAACAAACCTTCATCATAAGGATTCAGAAGGCACTCTATTGCATTGTGCGCACAAAGACGAAGTTAACTCCGGTATCTGCAAAGCAGATCAGGAATCTCAAAATTTGCATTCAAGTGCACGTATCTTGGAAAAGAAACTTCTTCAAGCAGGATACTGATGGCATGTTATGATAGAAGAATCAACATCAGCACCACCAGGTGGTTAAACATCAGCTTAAAATCTCTCAGAAAATACAAAAAAAAAAAAGATTGAAAAAGCAAAGAAAAAAATCCTCTAGTGAAAACCGCATGGGCGGCGCTTTGGATAGGTACTATGATGAAAACCCAGTAAACAAGCATCATGTGTAGAATCGAGCATCCATGTGTGCCATTTCAAGAGAAAGAATCTTATCACATCCATAATAAAGCCAGCATTCCATCCATAATAAATCCATTCCATCCATAATAAATCCGTTCATCCACGAACCATTTATCCAATCCATTTTCAACTATTTGCATCCATACTCCAAAGCTATCTTGATCTTGATACAAGTTTGGTGGAAACTTTACTCTTGCTTATGGTAAACATCTTGACATGGGTCATTTTCATTGATCCCATCCTACCCAATGTTATCTGAGCCATGAAGCATTATCCAAATGAGAATTCCTCTATTTTAAACCTTATCTTGTTACAAGATAAACCTTTGCATGCTTACCATATCTATCTATCCATTCATATACTGATCCAACCATCCACCCATGGCCATTCAAACATTGCTAGACACTGGGGGAAAATATTTGCATCTTGCTTCGAGAATAAATCTTGATATATATCATCCAACTTATGTGGTGATCCGAACATTTGCAAATGTGAAATCAAATTGGTCAAAGAATTTGTGAGCCAAAAATCCAAATCACTAGACCATGGCATATTTTGATGAGACAATGTTCTTTATCAAGCTTTATCTTTTGTCGAACATCAATCCAACAATTCATATCAGTCGCATCTAACTTGTGTGTCAGTGTCACATTAAATCATCAAAACAATTTTGTTCCAAATCAAGCTTCATCAATCGAATCCAATCAATTATCACCTTGTTTGACTTAAAACACTTAATCAAACTATCATATTGTGCATGAGTTTACTCTAGGATAACATAACTTCCTAGAATTTACAAGTGCATTATCATCTTATTTGACTTAACACACTTAGTCAAATTATCCAATCAATCATCAACTTGTTTGACTTAACACACTTAGTCAAACCATCCTCTTATGTACAAGTTTACTCTAGGATAACACAACTTCCTAGAATTTACGAGTGCATTATCACTTTTATTTGACTTAACACGCTTAGTCAAACTATCAATCCATCAATTTGATTGATCAGCATTAAGCTTGGTTTTCAACAAAATCCCAAAACAGAGCACTGATATCATCATGCGAAAAATTCAAAAACATCAAAAAAAATCAAAAATCAAAAACATCCAAATCATCAAAAATCCAAAAACATGTCGAAATATCAGAAAATATTCAAAAATTCATCATTGAGTCTTGTCAGTCTTTCACCTTGTCTGAACTGCGTTGTCTTTGAGCTTGAACGTAGGCAAGGTTGATCTTTGATCATCCCCCAAGATATTTTAGGTCAGGCCTTAGGCGTCTGTCACATTGGCAATCAGTTTTCCCATCTATTTCACATCTAGGTCAGTCCTTCAAGAGTTTTTCACAATGGAAATCCATTTGCCCATCTATTTCACATCTAGGTCAGTCCTTCAAGCATCTGTCACAATGTCAATCCATTTTCCCATCTATTTCACATTTTAGGTCAGTCCTCTAGGCGTCTGTCGCAATGGCAATCCGTTTGCCCATCTTTCTCATCAGTAGTCAAGTCAATTGTTGTCTGAACTACGTCCTTTCTAAGCTGGAACGTAGGCAAGGCCATCCTTGATCAGCCCCCAAGACACAAAATACCAAAAACATTGAAAAATGTGAAAATACCAAAAAACATTTGTAAAACATCTTGAAAATACCAAAAATAGCCTCAAAATATTTGGAAAATCCAAAATGGTGCATCCATCTCATCTCGCTTTCACCCGCGATTTTCATCACTCATAATAAAATCAAGCATCGTCGATTTCACCCTTTGGTGAGTCAGTCAAAAGCAAGTTTAGCAGGTTCAAAAGTGAACACTCTAATCATCAGAGTCTCAAAAGTCTAGATCAGTAAGCAAGCAATTTGGTCAACTCAGAGTATCAATAGCTTATCACCCAAACAGTCCCACCAAAACCCTGATCACAACATGTCCTAGGATGAAGCTTTCCTGTGATGGACATAAGCATCAGGTATCTCACAGTAGTTTAGTCTTGGCTAGCGGTATGAAGAACATAGGCTTGTTTATTTAGTTTATCTTGGTCTTTTTGACTTATCTTATTTTGTGCTCATTCCAAGGACCTCTCGATGATGCCTAAACAAAATAGGTTTAGAGAAAAAGGAATGGGGCAATGATCATTATTTTTTTTATTTGATGTTCTTGTTAGATGTTCTTATAAAATAACTTGGCAAATACTTGCTTTGTTAGGTCCGTCCTAGCAAGTTTTTTGTATGTCAAGTGTGAACAAAAATACTCATATCTAATTGATGATTCAAAGTTCATCACACTAGGTACAACGTCATCCTGGTCCTTTATACCTTGATGCATCGTACCTATGTGTGTTATCAAACATAAAGTAATTGGTCCTTTGAAAATCCCAACTCCTGGTAAGCAATACATCATCATCATCGGTAATAATGTGAACTTGTGTGGATCCTCCTTCCATCCATCTTATTCTTCTTATTCTTCTATCTATACTAACATTTCTATCTAAAAATCGGTCTGTTGTATCAAAATATACATGAGGCTACCCATGGTCGATGACTGTCTATACATCATCAGAATTGTCTACATCAAAGAATTATCAATAGAACCACTCCTCTCGCATTTTATCACGATCTCGATCAAAAAATCGTACATTTTCGCTCGATCTCTCGAGGGGGTATAATACCAGCATAATCCTTTCGCTGGGGCAATAGTGGGGCATTCAAAAAAATTGAGAAATTTTTACTTTGAGCACAACAATTTATTCTTTGAATCAATTCAACAAGTACATTGCTTCAAAGAGGGGCAAAATGTAGACATGGAAAATGAGCAATCTCAGTTCGACACACTTAATCTTGATTATTTCTTCCTGAATCATACTCTCAGCTCTTCATCATATTCTAATAAATCATTGTTTATTTGATTAAGTCTTTCTCCTTCTTTGATTAAATTAATGAATTTAATTTAATTAATCTTATGTCTTTGTTTAATTAAATAAATCAATTTATTTAATTAAAGTTTCTAAAGTCCTCTTATTAAATTAAATAAATTAAACCTTATTTGATTTAATCTAACATTTTCCCATTTAGTTAAATAAATCAAAGTCATTTATTTAATTAAATCAATTCCTCTCAATTCTGATTTAAATTAATTTATCAATTTAAATCTAAATTGTCACATCTCCTAATCTCTCATTAAACTGATCAAATATTGATTAACTTAATCTCAATCACTAAAATCCTCTAGATTTTGCAACTTGCACAATAAATCAATTACTTTTATTTATTAATTCGGGTATTTTCCCTCAATTTGAATTCAAAAAGTCCAAGTGGATTTGTACATCCAACAAGGCATTCACTCATTTTACATTTCCTTGTGGATTGAGCCAAGTGGCATTTATTTCATTCATTTTTCCCTCTCACATGTCATTTCTCAAATTTGAAATTCCACCTAATTTCATTTATTGGCACTTTGGCCAAAATATGCACAACCATCAGCCATTCACATCTTGACAAGTGGCACTTGGCCATTGGATGTTGAATGATCCCACATTACTCTATTTCACTCTCTTTTCCAGTTTGGAAATCTATAAATGGAGGCTTATTTCCTCATTTGATCATCCACAATTCAAGCAAGTATACTATACTTCATTTCATCCACAACTTTGAGTAAGCTTACTATGCTCAAATTCATCTTCATTCCACATTTTCATGCAAGGTTATTCTCTTCATTTGAGAATTAATCTTACTCATAACATCATTCAGCTTGTTCAAGGATTGGGAAAGGGTTGCATCCTACATGACAGAGTGGCACCAATCCACTGTGAGATAAGGGTTAATCATATTTTCATATGCTTTTATTTAGCTTGCATTGTTTTCATTAGTTGCATTGTTTAACATGGTTAAATATTTCATAGGGATGTCTAAGTTTTCTGATTTAAACTAACTTTCGTGCTAACAACATGAAACTGTTTAAGTCTCTCTTGCAGATTTTAGCATTCACAAAAGGACTACTTTTCTAAATTGTTATCATAGAGCCAATTTTTTTGTAGAGTTGAAAGTATCTATTAAACATGATGTATATGTCCCTCTTATGCATTGATTAATATGAATATTCTATCTAAATATAAATTAACAAAGAAAATAGTTAGAGGCCTAAGTGCATCATTCATCACTCACATGAATGTGGCAAGTGTATTAGTCAAGCCAAAGAGCAAGGTTATCCATTTGGATTTGAAGGTATTATTTCATAAATCTAATGAATCAATGGTAATAACTTGGTGGTACCCAAACTTTAATGAAAATATTATCCCCCTTAAGTTGATTTAAGAGTTCGTCAATGCAAGGAGTTTGATACCTACTCATTATAGTGATCTTGTTCAAATCTCAATAGTCAATGTAGAGGAATCAATTTTCATCCTTCTTCTTAGAAAGAGTAATTAAGTTTTCATAGGGTGAGGAAATTGTTTAAAATTTCCTCTTTTGAATCAATTTCTAAATCTATCATTTGACATCCTCATTCTCTGAGATTAATCTTCTATATCTAGTGGCCCATTTGGTAATGGTGTCCTTGGAATGAGATCAATCAAATGGTGTATGTGAGAGTGTAGGGTTTCCCTCATTAGTGAGCTAAATACATCTTGATGCCCTTTAATAATATATTCCATATATTTTTTTGGGTATTCATAATGGTTGTTTTGGCATGATTGGTTACCATAACTAATCTTACCTACTTAGGTCAGAACAATAGAAATATAAATGCTCTAATTTGAGAAATAATATTTTGACATTATTTTAAAATAATCAGATATATAATATTTATAAATTACCTCTACTATTTGATACTTTTATTCACCCAAATTATCTACATACTTAAATATTTTTACCTTAGCTCACTCATCGCATGGACTGTCATTGTGGGTGTGGTGTTGTCTATAGGTTCAATCTCTTAAAAAATTATTAGTTATCAAACTTTTTTTACTTCCAATTTTAACAATGAATTATAGACCATTCCCATTCACCCACATCTATGAGTGGAATAGGATTTCCTTGTCCTCTTCATGTAGCACTTCCTGGCTGAGGGTATAAGGTATAGGATTGAGGATGTAGGTTTTAGGGTTGAGGTTATTGGGTTTAGAGTTCTGGGTAAAAGGTATAGAATTTAGGGTTAGTGTATAGGGTTTAGGATATAGGTTTGAGGGTATAAGGTTTAGGGTTTAGGGTATTGGATACATAGGGTTGAGGGTATAGGGTCAAGGGTATAGTGGTTGTGGTGGAGGGTATAAGGTGTAGGGTGTAAGGTATAAGGTATAAGGTATAGGGTTTAGGGTATAGGGTATAGGGTTTAGGGTTAAGGGTATTGGGTATAGGGTTGAGTGTATAGGATTTAGGGTTGAGGCTATAAGGTATATGGTTGAGGGTTGAGGGTTGAGAGTTTAGGGTTGAGGGTATGGATTTTAGGGTTATGGGTTTATCATATATGCTTTAGGGCCTAGGGTTGAGGGATAGTGTTCAAGGTTTAGGGTAAAAGCTTGATTGTATAGGGTGTATAGTTTAGGGTATAGGGTCAAGCGTATTAGGTTAATGTGTAGTTTAACAAAATTACACCATGTGATAATTTCACACTTACACATTTAGGCCCACCTCATTTATGGCAAAAGCTTATAAGTTGGAATTTTGTGATTCTAAATTCATAGGTGACAATGATGAAGCACTAACAGCTTGAGTTTCTAATTTGTGTAAATTTTTGGTTAGACACTAGTGTGATGCATAGACATCTTCGCGACATGCTAGAATTCCTATAATTTTTGAGATTCAAATATGAATATTCCACATTATTTTCCCATGACACACATCATATCAGAAAGGATGTGTGTGTAATGGATCCTCCCACCCATGCAACTTAATAAAACTCTATTTTTTCACTCTCATTTCATAGTGGAATGCCTCTAAAAAAATCTCCTCTCACTCTCTCTTTATTTCTCACTCACGTAGTAAAGCTCTGCTAAAACACTCTTTAAAGTAATAATCAAGACTCCTCTTGCACACAAATCCATCATGACAATCAATCCAAGAGGGGAGCCTCTGACTTTTGGTGATTCTCTTTTGTTAATCAATTTCATATGTTCTCATCTATGAAATGTTGCCTTTATTTATTTACATTTATGATCAATAGGGTCTCTCCTCCTCGTGGTTCTTGTTTCTATCACACATCTATTATAATCATGACAGGGGTTTTCCCCCTTGCGGGGTTTGTTTCTATAACATGTATTTTCTTAACACATTTCATTTATCTCTATCTTATATATCTTTTCGTAGAGGTGGAAACATCAAATGGGGGTTTGATTGAGGTAAATCCCTAAACAGACCCCAACATTTTTCTCATTCTATTTGTGTGTAGACAAATACATTTAGCGGGTTGGGTATTTTAGATTCTTTCATTTACTCTTGTAATTAAGTGATTTTGATATTCTTGTCATTTATAACTTAGTATTAATTTAGTTAGACTGTATAGACATTCTTTGTTACTTATCCTGTCACCTGAGGTTTGATTTTTTAGGTAATTGAAGGCTATTTTCTCCTTAGTATCCCGTTAGCTTGAGGGTAGCGAATTTCCTCCTTTACATTTTTTGTGAACCCAACATGAATGAAATCATGTCAAATATTTTTCTTCAAAATTTCAATACTTTTGATAATGCATTTTCCAAGTAGGATTTTGATATGTTAGATGATGCCTTGGATGACTTCTTAGAGGCATCTCCTTCTACTCAAAATTCTATTAAACAAATATCTCCATTAAAATATTCCTCTTTGTAAGTCAAGAAGTCTGTAAATATAATCACAGTCTATGTTTCATCTCAAAGGCCTAAGAGATCAATCATTTATGTGACTCCAACTAGCCCATATCCTAAAATAATTTATTCTATTCATGGGGTTCTCATTAAAAGTGATATGTCAAACCTTTATACGAGACTCATGCAATCTAAGGCTCTCTCTTATAGAGAAGTATTCCATACTTACAATACTATAAGGAATCGTAAATTTTTTAATCAACCTACGTCCTTACCACCTTCTCAACCAAGCCTTCCCCAAGCACCTATACATGTAGCTAAGAAATCGGGGTGAGAATGATCTTTTTGAGAAACTTCGTGTTACTCCCACTAATATCTCACTTTGGGATTTGCTTTAGACTACTCTAGTTTACCAAGGTATGCTTCAGGAAGCCTTGCAAAATATCCTTTTTCCTTCTTCCACTAGGTTGATGGATGTTAATGCATTGATAGATCATATTCATGCAGATTCATTAAATATTACATTCCATCTACATGAAATATCTCCTCTAGAAGTAAAAAATCAAGTGTATCCTTTGATGATAATAGTTTATATTAATAATATGGACAATAGACATTCTCTCGTTGATATCGATTCGACACTCAATTTATGTAGCATTGATCTGTTACCTAAAATTAAACTTGACTAAAATTACCTTGCTACTTTTTTATTGTATATTCATGGGTTTGATAATGTCGATTAACAAGCCTTAGACCCGATAATCTTTCTTTTAAGGTTGGAACCCGTTATCACACCCGCCCTAGTATATGCTATGCCAAGACCATTACCATATAATGTTCTATTGGGAAGGTAATTGGTTCATGCTTTGGGAGTAGTTACTTCTACTTTGCATCGTTCCGTGAAGTTTGTTGCTAATAATGAGGTGATCAAAATCAAGGGTGACCCTGATGTTGTACACTTATGTGAGATGACAACTACTGGTTCATCTTCAGTTACACCTACTCTTAATAATTTTATCCCTTCATTAAATTCCAATGCATTGGCATCTACCTTAGTGGTACCTACCACAAAGGATACCCTTGAGGAAGATGTCCCTAAAGAAGATCCTCTGAAGTAGAGAGTCCTAAGTCTACTCCTATTTCTTCTCTTAAATGGAATGCATATCTAGGTGATGATTGGGGATCCTTGAACTTCACTAAATCCTATATTGGTGAGTATAAAGTAGATCTAATCCACTTAAACATTCCAAGAATCTCATTTTATTCCACTAAAAAGGATGATTTATCTTATGTAAATAAAGGTGATACTTATAGTATGGAGTACGCTCTTTGCACTAATCCTCCTCCTCCTCAAGAATTGGAATCACGTTGTGGACCAGGATTCAATATCTTCTCCAAGTTTGGTTACATAGGTAAAGGTTGTGGGCGTAATGAAAAAGGTATTAAAGTCTCCTTAGAGGCTAATCCATGTGACTCTAAATTTGGACTTGGATACCATCCCACTACGTCTAAGGTAAACTCATGGTTGAATGTCAATATGGTCTCCATCAAATTGTATCCTCTTAAACTGGTTCATCCTGAATACATTGAAAGAAAATTAGACTCTAAGGAAGTTCCTCTAGATGTTTTCTCTTCAGATGAAGCCCTATAAGAATTCTTAGGCGTCTATTGTAACCTACCTTCCTATCATCATAAACGATGATTCCCATATTTCTTGAACAAATAGGCATATTTTGGAGAGTCCATTTTGATTTTTGATGAGAAGGCTCCTTTATCTAATATGGTTGATAATGTTTCTATACCCCATTTTGAAGACCATAGTACTCTCCTCAAAGGAGATACTTCAGATGTTTTCATGGACCCTAAATATTTTGAAAAGTTAATTAAGATTGGAAATTTCCTCTCTTCAGAATAATCTAAAAAAAATGTTGATTTATTGCATTCTCACCTTGATATCTTTGCTTGGTCATATCAATACATGCCCAATATTGATGAATCTATGGTAGTTCATAATATCATCCTATGTCCCAATGCCAAGCTAGTTAAGTAAAATATTCATAAAATGAATCTCAAAGTTTCTTTATTAGTCAAGACTGAGATAGAAATGTTTTTAAAATTTAGTTTTATCCATCCTATTGAATATTCACCTTGGATATCAAATATCATCACCATTAGTAAACCTGATGGTTGCATTCATGTCTGTATTTAATTTCACAATCTTAATAAGGATTCTCTTAAGGATGGTTTTTAGTTTCCCAATATTGATATGATTGTAGACTCAACTGTAGGCCATGCCTTGTTATCCTTCATGGATGGCTTCTCAAGCTATAATTAGATCCCTATTACATGGAAGATCAGTATAAGACAGTCTTCACTACCCCTTGGAGTACCTTCTATTACATAGTCATGTCATTTGGATTGAAGAATGATGGAGAAACTTTCCAATGGGTGATGACTTATCTTTCATGATTTCATTCACAAGATCCTAGAATATTACATCGATGATATCTTGGCTAATTCAATGACTCATCAAGATCACGTTTGAGAATATTTTTCTTATCTTCAAAAGGATTCAACTCTATAAGATGAGACTAAATCCTCTCAAGTGTGTCTTCGGTGTGGATGCCGAAAATATTTTAGGATTTATTGTCTCTCACCATGGAATCAAAGTTAATACCAAGAAGATCGACACAATTGTTAACATGCCTCCACCTAATAACATCTCTCAACTACATAGTTTGCAAGGGAATATTTAGAAAATTCATAAATTCATTTCTTAATTGGTTGATTGTACTCTTCCATTTATACACTTATTGAAGAAAGATGTTTGTTTCCAGGGGAATGATGAATGCCATAAATATTTTGAATCTATCAAGAGTTATTTGGATAATCCTCCCATATTAATTTTGGCTATGCAAGATATACCCTTTTTTCTTTATGTTTTTGCATCACCTCATGCTTTAGTAGCATTGCTAGCTCAACATGATGATGGAAAAGTAAGAGCGGTATACTACATTATTTGTATACTAGTTGATAATGAAACTCGATACTCTGATATGGAAAAACTTGATGTCTTTCTCTAATTTTTTCAATGTAGAAGTTATGAATTTATCTTCTCCACGTAGAGACTCATGTGATCGTAAAGTGTGATCTTCTTAAACATTTATTCACTAGAACTGATCTTTCTGGAAGGTTATCAAAATGGGTGATGTTTCTCTCTGATTTTTATATCAAGTTCATGACTTGGAAAGTGATTAAAGGATAAGCTATCACTAATCAATTGGCATAAGCTCCATCACCTCAATATTTTCCTAACTTGGACTTATTCTTGAATGAAAATTTGTTTGTATTGGACCATGAGCCTATGTGGAAAATGTACTTTTATGGATTGAGATGTCAAACTATCTCTAGAGCGAGTGGAGTTTTCATCTTGCCCAAAGGAAAGATAGTTCCTCTATCTTTTTTATTATAATTCTATTGTACAAATAATATCAGTGAATACAAAGCCCTTATTTCTGGTTTACATGTTGTGATAGCATTAAATATCAATCATATCTATATTCATGGTGATTATGAGATCAGAGACAAAGGATGCTACTGACGTCCCACAACCCATACACCTACCTTCTCTCTTGAAACTAAAGACAAAGACAATGCACCCTAACCAAAACCACCTACTAGAGGGATGCCCCACTATAGAAAGGCTCTGATCCCTGCATCTATCCTCCCCACTATTCTATTCAACATAGCCCTCAAAATTGATAACTAATCATCAGGGAGTTCTAGCCCTCAACTAATCTGCATCCAAAGGTGTGGGCAAGTGGGAGGGAGGAAAGAAATTTTATATCCAGAAGGAAGGGACCCATAATTAATGAACAAGGGAGGTAGGTGTAACAATGAGAAATTTCTATTTAGGTTAGCAAACTATAATATGGAATGAAACCTAAAAACCCATTAGTTGGTAATGGAGTGCAAAGGAATATATGAACAATCTCATAGATTGTCTTCATCCTCCATGACTAACCTCCATTACACCTCCTTAATTTGCTGAATATGATTGTTTGCCCTCAGATTTGTGAAGAGCAAGCCAATAGAAATGACAAGCCCTAAGCAAATATTGAAGGATTTGAAATGACCTAGATGCAAACTATGCCCTAGTGCAAATAGTAAACATCTACAATTTCTAAGCTAATATCAAATGAAAACCTAGATATGCTATGATAAACTATGAAAATGTAAGCTAATCAAAACATGAAAGTGTAAGATGTGTGATAAGAAATCTCTAAAATATGAAAATGCAAGATAAAAACATGAAAGTGTAAGATGTGAGATGCCAAAATATGGAAATGCAAGATGTTCAAAATGAGACCAAAATTGCTCTTTTATAGAAAAAGCAATTTTGTGTGAATGGCCAAGATTGAAAGTTAGTAAATGCCCTAGAATCAATGGACGAGATTCAATAAAGTAACCCATAATTAGGGTTAGGGCAACATTCGGTCAGATTTGAAATGAAGGGTCAAGATTGATTCTTTAGAGAATCAAATCAATGCCTGACAATGCATGTGACAAAAGATTTCAGGCACGGAAAACGGAGTCGTTGGGGAATTAAATAATTTATTTAAAATTATTTAAATCAAGAGGGAATGTTGACTTTTCGAATTAAAAACTATTTTAATTCAAAAGTGTGGGGTCATGTGACAGTAAATAATTTAAATTAAATTATTTACAAAAGAAGGGAATTTTAAATAAATAAATTTATTTAAAATGAGCACAATAAAAGAGGGGGAATTAAATAATAAAATTATTTAATTTATGTGCTGGGACTTATTTTAAATAAATAAGATTTAGAAGAAATAAAATAATAAAAGGTTATTCAATTTAGATGGAATATTAAATAATACAGATATTATTTAATATTTAGAGGAATGTGATAAATGAAATCTTTTAAATTAAATATAAAGATTTAATTTAAAGTTTAGGAGAGAACCAAATTAAATAAATAAAATTTATTTAATTTAAAGAGAAGAGGCTAATGAATAATTAGATAATTAAATATAATTATTCAATTATAGTGGAAGGTGGATTAAATAAATAAGAATTTATTTAATTTTAGGAAGAAGAGGACTTAATTAGTGACATAATTAAATAAATAAATAAAGTTATTTATTTAATAATTAGGAAGACATAAAGGGGTAAATAAATTAAGAAATTTATTTAATTATAAGAGGATATTTAGACAATTAGTGACGTATTAGATAAATAAATAAAACTTATTTATTTAATAATCAAGAAGAATAGAAAGGGACGTGAATTAATTAAATAATTAAGAATTATCTAATTAATAATTGGAAGTGAGTTAGGGACATAATTAAAATGTCCTAATTAGGGTTAGAAGAAGAGTCTGTGGGTCTAGGTCATTTTTATGTGTCTACAGTAGGGTCATTAGAAACAAGATTTCAAGAAACATGTGAAATCAATACCATGTTCTACAAGTACGAAAATATTGATTAGTCCAAAAGGAATAGTCCTATCAAGATATGGTCTATCAATCCCTTCGTATTAGTCTAAGTGGTGGGAGTTGATGCGGTGGTGAGAGCAGGAAGAACTATGCATGTGTTATATGCCCACTAAGTATCAGTCAAAGCTAGCCCCTTCCAAGGGTAGCTTTCATAGAGAGGGAGCAATCATCAATAGAAGATTATTAGATTTATTGAGTCCTGTGTAGGCATAGCTTGCTGCTCTCTTTGTAGTCTTCGTTAGTACTTTCTTCGATAGGGATTCGAACTAGTAAATTGAACAATTCGATGACTGGCGAGGGTAAACTATTGAAACTGATGGTGGTTTGGGATCCCCTTATCAATGCCAATTGATAAATAAATTTATGGGTTCAGGGCTATGGGATTTTCTCGGTCAACTATTGTAAATCAAATCACAAGAATGTATCAAGCTAAGAAGAGAAAGCTATCTCAGTATCAAGATTTTCCTTTATCCTTTCTTGATCAATTCTCTTCATTTACTAAACCAATGGCTAGGTGATAGGGGCTAAACCTCCTCTCAAGATTCTAGTCAAAATTTTCAAAATCTCCTTTTGGTTAAAATTCAATAAGTCTCTCAATTTTCATTTGATTTTTAAAATTTTATAGGCATTGGGAAACTAAATTAGAGCCCTACATGGTGGTGAAGATAAAATTTTCAAAATTTTCTCTAGATTTTAGGTATTATTGTTCAAACTCAATATTTTATTTTGAAACTTAAATTGTTCATAACTTTTACATATGTTATCCTTTCTAAGTGACTTTTTAAAAAACTTATAAAAAAATTAAAGTATCTATGTTTTCTATTTATTTTTCTATAGAATTAGTTGGTATTTTACTAACTTTTGTGTGCATGTCTTTTCATGTCTCCAAGGATTCTATCTTGAAAATTACTAACTTAAGTGGTTTTAAAGACATTTTTGAAGACCTGATTATAGACCTTTTCTTTCTTGTATTCGTTGTCTCCTCTTATTTGTTTTCACATAAAAATTGGGCTTAAATTTACTGAAAAACAAGGTGAAACTAAGATTCAATATTAACTTATGTATGTGTATTCAAATATTAAAATAATATTACTATTGAGGGTGGTGTTAGCACATCTAACTTGCTAAGCAATAATGAGTTATTGCTCCTCTTGAAAAGTAGACAACTACTCCAATGTTCCTTTGTAGTTAGGTCTTGACCGGTTGGGATAATAGAGTGGCCATTGTTAACGTGTTTCAACAAGGGACCTAGGTTGTTATATTTTCTAGAAATGATCTCACTAACATGTAATTAAAATAAATAATAGTTATAATCTTTAGAAAACAAATTGCATGTTCACATTTATACCAACATTATATCAGTTAAATGTTATTTTTCAATGATTTTGAACTGATTTTAAAATAAAAGTTAAAAGATATAATGGTATCAAGGAAGAATTAAATGAATTCTAATTTAAACGGACAATGATAATGTAGTGTCAAAAAAATTAATCCTTTTTCACACTTAATTTGGATAATTGACATAAATTTGAATTAATTGTATCTCAGAATGTCTTGTAATGTGTTGTACACATTCACATCATTCTAGGGTCCTTATTAATTAAAATGTAACTTAAATTTTCCTTTGCAAGAGTTTTGTAAAGTGTTGTAACACACTTTCACACTTTTCTAAGGTTTATTCAATTAATTAAGCCTAATGGGTCCCTTTAAATGAAATGTACTTAATGTGTAGCCTATTTAGGTGTTGCAAAGTATTGTACCTCACTTTCACATTTATATAGGGTCCCCTTAGTTAATTTGGTTAATTGGAGTTAATTAACCCCTTTAATTAAAATTTAAACCTCATTTATGACACCTCCCAAAGATCTATCCCGACACCCACAATTCAAATTACATAACAATTAATTAGGAAAAATTAAGGTCCTAGAAATTGGTGCTAGGACCCATTCGCCCTAGGTGGCGAATGGGTCCTCCCTCTATAGGACCCCCCTTTATCAATTGTTTTTAAATGCGTTTTTAGTGATCTTTCCATTTCCCAAGGTTAGGTCCTGGAAAAATGAGCTAGGACCCATTTTCCCTAGGTGGAGAATGGATCCTCCATTAATGAGGACCCCTTTTTGAATTTCATTATGGCGGGAATTTAATAATGTTTATTTCCAGATCTGGTGTTGGTTTGAATTGTTTGAATTTTGGGGTTAATCTCATAATTTAGTATAAATAAGGGGTTAATTCATAGTAGTTTCACCTAGAAATTTTATGAGACATCCTAATACTTTACAAGAAAATTATAGAGCAATTCAAGAGCACTCTCAAAGGCATTTAAAGGTAGATTATCAAGGTTTATTGCAGCAATTCAAGATCATTTCATCGGGTCAAGGGTTTGATGCATTCATGCATGTTATTGAGCTAAGAAAGTGAGTGCAGCATTGAGTATCTACCTACAAGAATTATTTCACATCCAATATCTACATTCTTCATGGCCACTACATGTTAGATTGCATATTTTCATTATAAGACAACATCCAAGGTATCTATATCACGTCATTTCATGTTCCATGTTTCAATTTCATAGTCTCATCATTTGGTTTAATTACCTACAAGGGGTTTTAATTAGGAAAACCCCTATTCACTAACAATCAACAAGTTTTTCTCTCCTTGAATGAGTGTTTACAGATTTACAGGTTGAAGATCAAGTGGAGAGAAAGTTTAGAGAAAAAATGTCAAATTTTTCAAGTTGCAAAGTTGACCTTCAAAGTGCAAGAATGAAGAATTGAAGCTACAAAACTAATTACAGGTTTTTGTGAGCTAACAACCGGGAATTCGAGAGTGCAAACATCAAGGAAAATAACTCGGATCTCAGTTTTAGAAAACCTAACAGGGACCCATTCACCACCAAAGGCGAATGAGTCATTTGTGCCCTGAAAACAAGCTTCTTGAAGCAAGGTACATAACTCTTTGAGCTCTGAAAACTTCCCTCATAGTTTCTATAATAGTTAGGTATCATTTTTTACTGTTTTTTTCATCTTTTGTCCCTCATAATTGCATCAAATTTCATAGTTATTTTGTGTGGAAAATCTTAGTGGCTCATCATCTTGTTGAATCATTTTGATGAGCCATATTTTCCACCTAATCATTAATGGTGAACCCAACATATTGAACCTTGCAATTTTCTATTTTTTGAAGTCTTTACATCTTAGATTGGATCTTGCATTTACTTGCATTTAATTTGCATTAAATTAAGATCTCATTTAGGGTTTCTTGCATTGCATTTACAATTGCATCTCATTTAGGGTTTAGATTTGCATTGTTTTGCATCTTTTTTAAATTTGAAAAATACAAAAATTAATCAGTCATTGCGCATCTCATTTAGACATCATTTATTTGCATTTTAAAATCAAAACAAAATTTAATTTCAACATAGGTCCTTGCATTCATATTTTCATTGCAATTTTGGAAAATCTAAAATTGAAACTCACTGCCTCAGACCTAGAACTAAAATATATTACTAAAAGCTTCAAAATCATTAAAAAATAGTTTTAAAATACCTAACCATGACCCATTCGCCCTTATTGGTGAATGAGTCCATGATCAAGTCAAGCCTGCATCTTCTGGCATCTGAAAAGGCATTAAAAATCACTCTAAAATCCATTGAAATATTTTAGAAAAACCTAACTAGGACCCCTTCGCCCTTACTGGTGAAGTAGTCCCTCTTAGCTACAGATCTGCATTTTTTTGACATTCAAATCTCATTTTTAGGCTTCTATTTGGTGTTGTTACTTTCCTATTTCAGTTTATTGATTTGTTGTCTCATCAAATTCATTGCATTTTTCTTAAATTGCTTCATTTATGTGCATTGTTAAAATTCAAAATTGCATTCAAACATTTCCATTTTCAGTATATTACATTGTTAAATTAGTAAATTACATTGCTTAGAATCTGAAAATTGCATTTCATTCTAGGTTTTGCATTGCCCCTTTGCCATTTTAGGGTTTGCACACTAGGTTTGGAAAAATTGCATGAGCTTTACAACTTGGTGTCATATTTGCAATACTATTATAAGACATAGTTTGAGGCTCATGTCATCCCGTGATGTCTCACTCATCGTGGATCTTGGGTTTTCTGACTCTCTTTCTTATAGTGTTGAGAATCAACCCTCCATGGGTTTACATACCTCATTTCCAATTACTTCACTTCCCACAATCAATATGCATGATGTTATTGACAAACTAGATGAACAACTAGAAAACTTACAAGCCCATATCCTTAGTGAATGCATAGACATTAGCATGGTTCCCTTCATACCAAATCTAAGGAAAGTGCTTAAAACTTGAAATGAAACACAAATCATCTATAGCCTTAGTTGCTTCTTTCATGACTACTTGAACAAACAAGACAATAACAACATATATGCCACAATCAATCCTCCTATTGAAACTAAGAACAATGTTAACATGGATAATGATCATATGAAACCACATATCGTAGAGAAAGTGGTAGCATTTATCGAAGTTATACCTCATAAGGGCTCAACTAAAAATCCTCTTGACATTTATTTCTCATAAAATGACATACTTAAAAGTGCACCTGATGGTCCTCTTTACATAGATGGCTTAATGAATGATAAGCACACTAATGGGATATTGATTGATCCTGTATGTGGAGAGAATGTGATCATAGAAGAATTCTTATATATTCATGAACTATATCAAGATACATATGACAAACTGAAAGCATGGATTAAGATGCATAATGGATTTTATTTCCCTATGATCGGCTTGATAGATCTCCCTTTAAAAGTGGAACCGAAAACATTAAATGTCTCATTTTCTATCATTCCACAATCAGAACAATTTTATGTGAAGCTAGGGTATCCATGGTTTTTCTCCATGAATGGTGTCCCTTTGGTTGTGCATAAATGTCTAAAGTTTCCATTTGGAAATTATATCTTTATTGTGCATCATAGTGGATTTAATCCTACATCAGCCCGAGGGAATTTTTCATTAGATTACTTTTGGCCCGAACCTATGGAATCTATCAAGCCTCATGAGGATTTATTTTTCAAATCATATCAAAAGTTCAAGGAAAAGAAAATAATAGAATTATCCCTTCGAAACATGCCTCAACCTATAAATGAGACACATATCCTTGACAAAGCAATGATCAAACCAAAATCACTTCTGAACATACAAGAACAACCTATAGAAAAACCTCCTACAATTTCCTACAAGAGACCATGAGATAACACAAAAAATCTCATTGTCCCTCTTAGAATCAAACAAGTTTACAAAGTCAAAGAGAAATTGGTTGAAAAATCTATTGTTTTTTCTTCTATTCCTCACAAGGAATAGAAGAAACCTATGATTGACAAACCCAATCTTACACAAAAACAAATTTAAAATAGACTGAAACCAAAATGAAGTGCTAGAGAGCGTAGGTGTAGGCATCATGCTATTTATCATAAATTACAAACTCAAGAAGACAAGAACAACATAGAAAATCAAAATTTGAACTTACCAAAAGCATAGCATGATGATCCTATACCTTCACCACAACATAAACAAGAATAGTGCATGGAAATTTTTATTCGACCTCCTATTGTGATAAATCTAGATGATTACATTGACATAGCAAAAATTGATGAACAAGTGCACAAGGAGTTGAATACATTGTTTTCTTCTTCTATGAGCTTACATGAAAATTCTCCTAAAAAGAGTGTTAACCTTGGTGCTTCCTCTAGTTTGACACTTTATCTTGTCCCTTTGGCTATTTTTTCGCCTTCTGTTTATACCGACCGAGATTGGGATGTGGACGACCTGCTTTAGGTCGACTCATTTGTGCCTTAATAATATTTTTCATTTTTTCTTTATGTGATTGCATGTGCATAATGTGATTCCCCATGTTGTTTAATTTGATATACCTCTCTCTCTTTTTGTATTCCTTTATATGTATCTTTCATTCTTCTATGTTTCATAATCATTTCATTTGTCTTGTATTTTCCTTTTGGGGATGATGCAAGGCATTGAGACATTTAGGTCTCTTCCATGTTGACCCAAAATATTTTCTCTTATCTTGTTCATTTGTCTTGTGTTTTCCTTTTTGGGATGATGCAATTCCTCGAGACATTAAGGTCTCTTCCATGTTGACCCAAAAGGATTTTTCTGTGTTTTCGACCTCTTTGTATCATTCTTCCAGTTCTATGAGTATTTAGGGAATGAAGACAGTTCTATGCTCTATGACAACATTGTAGCACAAACATACTAACCCCAAATCCATAGATCCCTTATGTATATGTGGGGCAACCCTTCCTTTCTATTCCATGATGCATCTTAATTCAAAAACATATGACTTGGCATAGGGTTTTCCAAGGAAAGCTCTCATGTATTAGGCAAAATATTTGGCTAATTTAAAGCAATTACTCATAGTAATGGTGTAGCAACCACTTTAAACTGGGGGCATACATCGATGACATCTTTTGGAAAAATTTCATGGCATGATTTTTCTTTTTTATTTTCATGTGTCCTCTTCTTGGTGGTGTCATTGGGTTTTATGTCATCCAAGAGTGTACGATCTACCATCATGGCATGATTCAAACAAGGCATCACATGAGTGATGATCTAACACCTTGACTTGTCCTCTCTTAGAGTAATTAGGCATAATGCTCCCTAAGAAGAATACCTTTACATGAACAAAGAAAAATACCCTTTGATAAAAACTTACATACATGACATTAAAAAAGAATTTACAAAAGCATTACATTGCGGTGCCTTTTTGAAGTTGTATGGAGGATTACTTTGGTATGGTACGAGAGGCTAATACGATTCTCTCATTTGCCACTTTGTTGGGATAACTCACCTAGTGGATAGGCTGAGGTTCCACTACCCCAAAGTGAGCAACATATGTTATGGACAAACAACCTAAATGTGTTCCACATCACATTGGACCATCGAAGCTTGATCCTTTTTCTTGGAAAAACAACCTCGTTCCACATCGCATTGGGAAAGTTGTGCTTGATCCTATTGTTTTTTTTCTTTATTTTTATTGGCCTTTGATAGGGTATGGTTATGTATATTTTTTATTGCTGCATACTTAAGTGTCTTGAATGTCTACTTTAGTGTGAGTTTTAAGTGGGGTCATCCTCTCACTAAAGTGGGGGAAAAATGTAGTGTCAAAAATAGTAATCCTTTTTCACAATTAATTTGGATAATTGACATAAATGTGAATTAATTGTATCTTGGAATTGATGGAACTTTTAAAAATTTGTCAAAATTTTTCCTGGTTTTGGGCATATCTATTCATCTTTTGTGACTGGGGGTCTAATGTTTAGGGTTTAGGGTTTTGTTACCCATGTTAAAATTGGTTTTACCAAATAAACCCTTATGTTATAATTTTGTGTTGACCCGTTATTGGGGGTTACCTATATTTTAAGTCATTTGGCTAAGCCTTATTTGTCGTGTTGTTACCAGACCCTTCACCTGACCTATTTTTTTTCTCCATGTTTGGGTTTTAATATTATTTTTCCTAAAACGGGTGGTTTTTCCCAATGTTTAGACTTTGGCCTAAAATTTTGTGCCTCTAAGGGTAGTTTCCCATTCTCCTAGTCGGCCCCACTATTATAAACAAATTTTCCTTGTGCAAATTGTTGGGCCATCAGATCAAGGGGTTCAAATCTAGACCGTTCCTCGCAGACCTCACAAGGTTTCTTGTTGGCATCATTGAAGTGGTGCGAGCTATGCGAGATGTTGCCACCTATCACATACAATGGGGTGGGGCCTGTTTCAATGCACCAACAGTGACAAATGGATGTCAAATCAATGACAGTTGTTTGATGACTGGGATTAATTATGAACATCCCTCGCCAACCTCGCACAATCGGATTAATTTTTTTGAAAGTGCCACGAGGTGTGAGATCTAGTGACACGTTTCCTGGATCTACAGTACAAGGTGGCTGGATGGGGCCTGTTGTTGGTTTGTGTGTCTCTGACTGTGAGGTATGTGATTGGCTACTAGATTTTCCAAGTGGTGATGTGGATTTTTCAATGATCTTTGACTCGATCTGAGTCATCCGAAATGCTAGGTCCTTATCACATCGATGGTCTAAATTACATTTTTTTTAATCCACCCATGTGAGGACTATTTAAGCTCTACAAGTTATATTCATAAATGGCGCAGGTCTTTCAGTGGATCTCATCTTGATTTCCATGTGTGTGAGTGGTATTCACCTGATAATCATGACGGGTTGTACGCCATTTTCCATGAGCTTGGAAATATTATGTGGTGGAAACTCCAACCACTAATCTCTTGTTTGTTCATAAATGCAATTGGAGCAATTAATTTTCCCTGCACCAGCTTGCTCGATAAATTCTTGCTCATTGCTCATTATCATCATTGCATTTTTTGAGTTTATGTTCATTTGTAGGTGATTGGTTTTTATTTCTAAGTTTGAACTTGTGATTTGGATGGGTAAGTCGGTGGTTCCTACTTCCCCAGTACGAAGAAGCGCTAGGATGGGCACAAAGATTTTACAGGGGGAGGAGAAACAAACGGAACAGAGTACTATTCTTGGTGCTTCTAGGGCAGCTATTGAAAGGGTTGACAAGAGGTTTGGACGTTGTGGGTCACCTATTGAGCTTTCTGCAAGCTCTGATGGTGAAGGGTCTAAAACTGATTTGGACTACTATAATAACCTCATGGCCCTAACTAAATTGGTGGGGGTAGATGAGGAATTCCTTGTAGCTTCTCCAATTGTTGTGGTGACATCATGTGTTGTTTCTAGGTCTGGTGTTGGTGCAAGCAAAGGTAAATTAATGGTCTTCCTTCATACTGAAGCGAGGACCAAGAGTAGTCACTTGTATTGGGGCTGTGTGGTTGCTCGCAGTGCAAGATGATGATGTGGTCATTGGGGTTGTGCTCTTTTTTTTTATGCAGTTTCTGCTGTTCGGGTCGGATGTGGACATGCACATGGGTGATACGGTGGTTTTTGTTCTATTCGACTAGTTACAGGGGTGTAACCATTTTGATTCCTTTGTTCGAAGTATGGTTACATTTGATGATGAGGAATTTTGAAATATAATTGAAATTTAATTTGGTTGGGATGAAATTCATTTTGAAATGAAAAATTGAGCCCAATGCTTGTTTCTCTCCTAATCTATAAAGGAGATTTCAAGACTCATTGTTATGGTCATATTTTTTGAGTCCTTAAGTTTAGATGGTGTACAGTTAGGAATATATTGTAGTATCTAGAAGGTTGTAGCTAGAAATTCATTCTAGGTTGGGTATGTGCATAAGATAAGCATACTATGCTTTTTGTAATTACTGATGTCAAAATATATCTTAAAAATTAAGACAATTTTCTCCTATCTACGTATGACATATTTTCAATGCATTTATCAATGGTTTCTTCATTCATCTTCAATGGTATATTTGAATGTGTGATTCATTTTCTTGCTTTAACTTAATGAGTTAATCAAACTCTTGAAAAGGAGTTGCAGGTATGTGGTAATGTGCTTAGGATTTGCTAAGGAGTACTATTTTTAATACTGTAAAATATTATAGTGTAAGGCATTATAATGATATCAAGGTTATTTTTTATGTGAATCCCACCCAGTTGAATGAGGCACTGGCTAGTTTCATTCAAGATCCTTTTTAAAAGTACAGAATGGTAGCCCTAAATGTAAAGGTTCAAAGTCTGAACATTTTTTAAAAAAATCTATCTCTCTTGAGATGCAAATCTCACATTAAATTTACTTTCCTAGCTCTAGATAGTTGTTCTTATTCTATGGTTTTCCATAACCCTGGTAGATGCTATCTAGTTGCATTGATAGGAATGTATATGTGTATAGAAATTTTCTTAAGGCATGAAGCATTTTTATGAACACATATAGGGACACCCCCCTTGGTTTCACAGAGCCAAAAGTGTAGGAGATCTCAGTCATTGACTGAATCTTGTCAGTTGGCCATTAACTTCATGAATTCTTGAATATAGAAGTCGACAACCTCTTAGAGAATTATGAAGCATTAGTGGGAAAATTAAAACACCAACAAGAATAGTGTTGTAATGTGTTGTACACATTCACATCATTATAGGGTCCTTATTTAATTAAAATGTACCTTAAATTGTCCTTTGCAAGAGTGTTGTAACACACTTTCACACTTTTCTAAGGTTTATTCAATTAATTAAGCTTAATGGGCCCCTTTTAATGAAATTTACTTAATGTGTACCCTATTTAGGTGTTGTAAAGTGTTGTAACACACTTTCACATATATCTAGGGTCCCCTTAGTTAATTTGGTTAATTGGAGTTAATTAACCCCTTTAATTCAAATTTAAACCTCATTTATGACACCTCCCAAAGATCTATCCTGACACCCACAATTCAAATTACATAACAATTAATTGGTAAAAATTAGGGTCCTAGGACCCATTCGTCATAGGTGGCGAATGGGTCCTCCCTCTACAGGATCCCCCTTTATCAATTGATTCTAAATGGGTTTTTAGTGATCTTTCCATCCCTCAAGGTTAGGTCCTAGAAAACTAAGCTAGGACCCATTCACCCTAGGTGTCAAATGGGTCCTTCCTTAATGAGGACCCCCATTTTGAATTTCATTATGGCAAGAATTTAATAATGTTTATTTTCAAATTTGGTGTCAGCTTGAATTGTTTGAATTTTGGGTTAATAATCTTCAAGAATGGGAGGAGGGGAAGAAGTATCAGGAGGTGGAGATGGAGGAGGATATGGAGGAGGAGATGGGGGAGGAGATCGAGGAGGAGATATTGGAGGTGAGGGTAAAGGGGATTCATGTGGAGGGTAAGAGGAATAAGTTTGGTGAGCTTCTCTCTAAGCATCTCTTTCTTGAATAGCCTCTCTGGTTCTTTTCCTCCTGATCAAAGTTTCTTCCTCCTCCATTTTCTCTTCACTTGAACTGACATCTATGGGTTCTTTCTATTTTCTCTTGTTTCCTGCAACCTTAGGGGTGATGCCCCTTTAGTCTTGGTTGTTGTTGTGGAGGACCCTTCACCTGCTTTGTATTTATTTTTTTCCTTTTTAGGTTTGGGTAGCTCCAACATCAAAGAAGGATTCTTGAGCCATTTGAGAGAGCAAGCTACTAAATTAGTTGCCCTCATCTCCATGTTGTCATCTTTTTTCTATTAAACAATATTCATTGAAGATTGATTGGTTATTTATGTGTTTCCCATTGTAGATGGGATCTAAGACTTTCACATTCTCTTTGAGATACTTACATACTTTGGATTCAATGAAATTATTAATCAAATTTTCTATCAATTAATAGTAATATTTCATTCTAACTTCAAATTCCTCCTCGCAGTTCACCCAATGGTCTTCAATCTTATGCTCATGGATTAAGAGGGAGAATATCACCTTGTCGATCTTCCCAATAGGGTCAAATCTACTTCAAGGATCATTGTACATTTCTAAGGAGTATAAAGAAAATTATTCTTTTGCACTCTTGGAATTTTTCATATTGGCACAGGATTATACTCATGTATTTATTGGGAAAGAATACCCATAATTGTACTTCTCGACTATCAATTTATGTACCTATGTAACTTGACTGCAAACCTCCAATAGTTTCAACTTGTTGGAGGGGTACCTAGGTAGCTTATATGGGGACTGGTGAAATCTAGCCACTTTGACATATGTAAAGGTTTTGAATTGGATATACCAGTTCTCCCAACTCTTGATCTCCATCACGGCTTCATTGGATATTCTCCTAGAGAAATCTCCCTCCAATCCTTTGATCACTACATACACAAAGTTTTCATTGAAAATGTAGCAATGGGTATAACTATCCTCCAATTTTAGTTGAGGATAATGTTCATATATTGTTACCTCCCAAAGCTAGAGGTAACCTACTCTATTTATTCCAAGGAAAGTGGCTTGAGTAGCCAATAGGTATACCAAGTATAAAGTTGTGTAGAACTTGGTTGTTTCTAATTGTAATGTCACAAAAATGTACCTAGGAGAAATTTCATATTTTAGCACTTTTCCTAGAATTTATTACACCTAAACGCATTTATGACAAGATCCTCATGGATCAATTTTTTTTATTCCAACTCCATGTGGTCCAATGGTGAAGTGACAACAGTCCGCCAACCCGTTTCCTGAAAACTAGTTTTTTGGATGCCTATGCAACATGCGAACGTCTGTGTGGCATGCTAGCATCCTGGTAGTTTTCTGATTTTGAGATGGGCAATCTCAAATCCTGGATCTTGACACATTTCTTTGCAGTTAGGATCTCAGGTGTAACAACTCTTTCCCCCCTTGCATGCAAAAAAACTCCCTTTTTCTTTCATTTTTGGGGGCTCTCTTCTCAATCTCACTTCACTTCTTAGCTTCTTCTATTGGAAAAACAAGGATAGACAACTGAGAGGGGGGGGGTGAATCATTTGTTACCAAAAACTAACTTATGCAACATTAACCATCTTTATATCACATATCTAATAATTAAGAGTGCAAGCATAAGAGCAACATATCAGAGACACATGAACACCAAGATTTTATACATGGAAACCCTATTAGGGGAAAAACCATGGTAGATGTTAGTCCACAAGATTATACCCTATTAGAAGTATAATGGAGAAGGCTCACTACCTTACATATAGTAATCTTATTAAATCCATTTGATGAACATGAACTGAGAAAATAGCTTCTACAAAAGCCTGATTATAGTTCCAATTTAGGCACACAAAACTCTTCCACCCTTCTACTCAAACTCTTCCACACTCTGCTCTAAATTATTTGACCTTTATTCGCACTTGTACATTACTTGTACACTTGAAAACTACCTCTAAATGAGAAAAAAAATCTCATATATATATCCGCTACACGGATTTACAACCACTATTCAATCGGCCACAAATAAAGAATAAATTACAATTGTCGGCCTTGATACATGAATAAATTACAATGCATACCAAAACAAGTCAATCACAACATAGTGAGGACCCAAAAAAAGATCTCCAAACATGCCAAACAATGAAATATTAATCTTCATGGATCTACAACACGCTAACACCACAATGTTGGCCAAGAACATGAACACTCGGGCACATATCAGAAAAATCTCTGATCACGAACACTTCAATCAGTGTGGACATACAACAAGGATAGATTAAAATCTAGACTCATCCATGAACATCATAGATACATGCACAAGACATGAGATTACCATAATTTCATCTGCTTCAACTAGGAACACCATCTACAGAAACTGAATAATTGTAGGCACATAGATCTTCATAACTTCCACAAAAAATTATGCGCACCTCTTAAACTTTTGGACAACATACTATAAAGGCTCAAAAAAAAAACCTTTCAAGTTCACCTTCATATCTTCAATACACAGAGATTTCCCAAACATTCTAACCTTCTCAGCTCCACTAGTTGCCTGAACTATATTTTTAACAATTTTCTCAATCTCCTTGACATATAAAACCTTAACCAGATTAAAGTGATAATAGTCTTGACATCAATGACAACCACATATCATCAACATAACCATAACATCCAACATCTTCTACTCTTTGAAATAGCACTTCTACAAGTGAATCTCTATCGAACTGAGGTCCCTCCAATAGCCAACACTCTCTAGCAAGAATTCAATAGTGCGTTCATGTGTTCAAGAGGGGTTCGAGGCCTATTGGTAATGCTATCTTACTCTTATCTATTTGAAAATAGCTTAGATCTCTTTATTCATTTACTATTTGGAGTTGCGAGTTCTCCTCCTGAAGTGGGATTTTTTCACCACTTCTTTTTTCCCATTTCGATTACTCTCTCTATCTATCTAGTTGTCCATAGAGGTGGGAACACCAAAATAGGGGTCTGGATGTGGCAAGTATTGAAACAACCCCAAAAAAACTCCCCATTTTTCTTGTGTGTAGGTTGCTAAAGTAGAGCTCAAAGGGAGGATTCAAGTGCTCGGTCATTGTTAAGTCTTCCTTTAGCTTTCCTTGAATTTGTACTAGATAGTGAAGTTCTAGTCTTTCTATCCAAGTATTGAGTTCTATGTTGTTGAGGATGCCAACACATCCTTCAGACTCTAGTGCACCACGTTGGTTTCCTAATTACGCACTGTAGTCCATAGACCGAGAGCTTCCCCTTCTGAGGTAGAAATCTTAAAACTCTACTCTCTTAGATTTTGAAGCAGTCTTTTATGATAATTAGTCTGCGAGTAGTTTCTTTACAATTTCTTCATTCAATTAGCATTGAGGTTTTTAAGGTCAATTTTCTCCCTAGGATTCTCTTGAGAACGAAGAGACTCATTAGTAGCGAATCCCCCTTATCTCACATTTTGGTGAACCCAACATGAATATATCAGATCTTTTTCTGCAATGTTTTACTGTTTACAATAATTCTTTCTCTAAGGAATATTTTGATATGTTGGATGATGCTCTAGATGATTTCTTGGAATCATCTTCCTCTACTTTTAGATCTTTCGAACAAACTTCTTCTTCGCAAGAAGAGGAGTTGGTGAACATTGTTTTAGTCTCTGTGACTTCTCCAAGTCCTAAGAGACCCATTGTTTACTTGACCTTGGCTATCCCCACTCCTAAGAGGATTCATTCTATTTTTTAAATTCCATGCCATGATGATTCACCAGACTTGTATTCAAGTTTTGTAAAATTTGTGCACTCTAATTCTTACAACGTTGTTGGGAACACATATAATGCAAGAATAAATAAGAAGAATTTGGATCAACAACCTTCTATTCCTACACCTCAACCTACTCAAGTTCTTAATTTTTTACCACCTTCTCAACAAAGTCTTCCTCTAGCACCTAAACCTATGACTAAAGCACCTAGAAATTATGATTTTGTCAAGAAACTTCATGTTACTCCGGCTAAGATCTCACTTTGGGATTTTCTTCATACCGCTCTGATTTACCAAGGTATGCTTCAGGAAGCCTTTGCAAAAACCCCTCTTGTCTACCTCCACTAGGCCAATGAATGTTAATGCATTGATGGCTCATATTCATGTGGAATCACCAAATATCACATTCTATCTACAATAAATTCCACCCCTAGATGTGCAGAAGCAAGTGAATTCTTTAATGATCATAGTTAATGTTAATTCTATCAGTATTAGACGTACTCTTGTTGAAACTGGTTTGGCCCTCAATGTTTTTGGTATAGATCTACTACCTAAGATTAAATTTGATTCTTATTATTTAGCTTCTTCTTCTATTTATATTTGTGGGTTTGATAATGTTGGCCAACAAGCCTTAGGAACGATAATCATGCCTTTGTGGTTAGGCCCTCTTACCTTACCCACCTTGGTGTATGTGATGCATGGCCCCTTCCCTTACAATATTATTTTAGGGATACCATGGATTCATGCTATGGTTGTTGTAGCTTCCACTTTACATCATTCTTTGAAGATTGTTTCAAACAATTGAGTGGTTATGATCAAAGTTGACCTAGAGGCTATTCACTTTTGTGAACTTGTGGTTGTTAGTCAGGCTTTAGTTGTTTCAATTCTTTAGAATTGTATTCCATCTCTAACCTCATATGCGATGACATATTCATTGGTGATAACCTCCGTAGAGGTTGTCCCTGAAGTGAACATCACTAAAGAAGAACAACCTAAAGCAGAAAGTCCTAAGTCTTCCTCACCTTCTTCTTCTGAATCAAATGAATTCCTTGGTGATGTTTGGGTCTGAATCAAATGAATTCCTTGGTGATGTTTGGGAATCCTTGGAATTCTCTAAGTTCTTCATCAGAGAATACAAAGTAAATCTTGCTCATCTAAAACTTTTGATAACCTCAAATACCTTTGATAAGGAAATGGATCAGACTCCCATTGAGAATGGAAGTTGTGATCTTATTCACAGAGCCAGTCATTCCCCTATCGAGGAGGATAATCCTACTCCTACTAAAGAGATTAATTCTTGTGAATTAGATAAGGGATATGGTTGTGGTCTTGTATATTAATTTGATGTCCACTGGTGGAACGATGCTCTCTATGTGGAACCATCACCTTATGAAGTTGTACAAACATGCTATGGTCCCGGATTTAGGATTTTTTCTCAATATGGATATAGGCATAAAGGGATTGGATGTATTGAGCAAGTAATTTAGGTCCCTATCTAGTTTAATCCTTGCAAGTGCTATCTAGGTTTGGTATGCTTTGTTGAACAGTCTAAACAAAAAAATTGGTGGAGTGTTAACATGATTTTAGTTGAGCCTCTCAATCTAGTCCACCCTAAATTGATAGAGGATGGGGAAGAGGTCAGAGAAGTCCACTTAGATTTTTTCTCTTTGCATTAAGCACTAGAGGAATTCTTAGGTTCCTACTCCTCTTTTCTTCCTTTTCACCATAAGAGACGATTCACATATCGCTTGAGAAAACATGCATATTTTGGAGAATATGTCCTGAGTGTTGATGAGGAGGACCCTCTATCTAATATTTACAATGGTGTTCTGATACCGCATCCTAAAGACCATAGTCCCCTCCTCAAGGGGGATACTACTAAATCCTTTATCAATCCTAAATCTTTTGAAAAGGTGATTAAAATTGGGAAGTTCATTTCTTCTGAGGAATCTAAGGAACACTCTGACCTTTTGCATTCTCATCTTGATATATTTTATTGGTCATATGAGGACATGCCTAGTATTGATTAGTCTATAGTGGTTCACAATATCATCTTATGTCCTGATGCCAAGCCGGTTAAGAAAAAAATCTAAAAGATCAATACCAAGGTCACATTGTTGGTTAAGACCGAGATAGAGAAGCTATTAAAAGAAAGCTTTATCCATCCAATTGACTACTCACCGTGGATATCAAATATTTTTTCCATTAGTAAAACTAATGGCCATATTCATATATGCATTTAATTTCATGATCTTAATAAGGCCTCTCTTAAGGATGATTTTTTGTTACCTAATATCGATATGATTATAGATTCGACTACAATCCTTGTCATGTTATCTTTCATGGATGGATTCTTAGGTTATAATCAGATCCGTCTTAATCTAGAAGATCAATATAAGAAAACCATCACTACCCCTTGGGGTACCTTTTTTTATGTGGTGATTCCATTTAGATTAAAGAATGCAAGAGTGACTTACCAATGGTAAATTACCTTAATCTTTCATGACTTCAATCATAACATCTTAGAAGACTACGTTGATGATATCTTGGTGAAATCCATAACCTATCAAGACCACGTAGGGAACCTTCATCTTATTTTTGAAATACTTTGACTCTATAAAGAAACTCAACCCTCTCAAGTGTGTCTTTAGTTTAGATGCAAGAATTTTTTTGAAATTCATAGTTTCTCATCATGGAATCGAAGTCAACACAAATAAGATCAACACAATTGTTAACATATCTCTACTTAGGAACATTACTGAATTACGAAGTTTACAAGGGAAGATTCAATTAATTCAAAGATTCATATCTCAATTTGTTGATCATAACCATCCTTTCAATCACTTATTAAAGAAGAATTTTCACTTTATATGGGATGAGGAGTGCCAGAAATCTTTTGAATCAATAAAAACTTGCTTGGCCAATCCTCCTGTATTAATGCCAGCTATGTAGGATAGACCCTTTTTTATTTACCTTGCCACATCACCGTACGCTTTCATAACATTTATCTCTCAATATGACGATGTCAAGAAAGAAAGAGCGGTCTACTACATTAGCCACAGTCTAGTTGATTATGAAACTTGTTATTCTTCCATGGAAAAGAAATGTCTTTTTCTCGTATTTGCGATGCAGAAGTTAAGACACTACCTTCTTCATGCTAAGACACATGTTATTGTGAAAAGTGATCTTTTGAAGCATTTATTCTCTAGTGCCAACCTTTTTGGGAGGTTAGCGAAGTGGGTAATGTTTCTTTCTAAGTTTGATATAAATTTTGTTACTTAGAAATTGATAAAAGGTCAAGCATTTTCTGAGCAACTAGAAAATGCTTCTTCACCTCGTTCCTTCCCTGGTTTGGACTTATTCCCTAATGAGGATATTTTTGTAATTGATCATGACCTTGTGTGGAATATGTATTTCTATGGGTCGAGATGTCATTTTGGCTCTGGAGCAGGTGTGGTTTTAATCTCACTTGAAGGTAAGCTAGTCCCTCTCTCTTTTCGATTGGAATTTACTTGTACCAACAATGTCACTGAGTATGAAGCCCTTATTTCCAGCTTGCATGTCTTGATCAAACTAAAGATAAAACATCTTTGTATGCATGGTGACTTTGAGCTCATTATGAATCAGATCATAGGAACCTATCAATCTAAGAAAAACAAGTTGTCTCAGTACTAAGACCTTTATTTATCTTTGCTTAATCGATTCTCCTCTTTCACAATAGACAATGTCCCTAGGAGAGAAAACCAACAGGAAGATGCCATGGCGAGCACCTTCAAACTCTTGTTGTTTTTGATCAACCTAAATTCAACGCTCTCATACATTCCCATGTGGACTCGAGATAATTGTACTCTAACATCTACAACTATCTAAAGACTGGAAAATTTCCAATTGATGCGACAAAAAATGATTGCACTCGTGTACAAAATCTTTCAGTCCATTATGTAGTCCTTTCGGATGTTCTTTATTGAAAATATTATAATGGTTTACTTATTTGATGTCTCACTAAAGCATAAATACCGCTTTCCCTTAAGGAAGCCCATTTGGGTTTTGGGGGTGGACACTTTGGCAGTAAATTCATGGTGTGAAAATTGATCCACATGGGGTACTTTTGGAAAATGATGGAACAATATTCCTTCAATTTTCTTAAGAATTTCCCATAATGTCAACAACATCATTGTCGTATCCATGCTCTGGATCAAGAACTATAAAACCTGACCTCTCCTTGGCCTTTCGCAAAATGGGGGTTGGATATTATCAAAAAGATATCACCTCCTTCTTCTAAAGGACACATTTATCATCACTACTACAGATTAATTCATGTAGTGGGTCGAAGCTATCCCGCTTTGATCTACAAACACTGAAGCTATCTATAGCTTCCTTCTGAATAATATCATTGCTCACTTTGAATTACCTTCTACACTTGTTTCCAACAATGACATGCCATTCAAGAACAAGGAAGTAAAGAAATTTCTAGAGAAGTTCCACATTCAACATAGATTTTCTAAACCATATTATACTCAATCTAATGGCAAAACGGAAGTGTCTAATAAGACTCTTGAGCTCATTCTTCACAAAATGATAAAAAAACATGGTAAGAATTGGCACTTTCAATTAACATACGCTTTGTGGGCCTATCACGCGAGTGTTTGTACATCGACAAGAAAAAACCCTACAACCTCATGTATGGTGTCGAAGCTATCATGCCCTTGAAGTTGGAAATTCCATCTTTACGAGTTTCCCTTAAGGGATTAATTGATGACGAGTCTTACTGATCTAATCATTTGCATCAACTTGAGATTCTCGATGAGCTCCACTTACAAGCCCTTGGCCATATTAAATATTATCAATGATTGTTATCTAGATAATATAATAAAAATGTACTCCCTCAAACTTTCAAGGTAGGTGACCTGGTTTTCTATGAGAATTAGATAAATTTAAATGCACCGCATGATCAAAGGGAAAATTTAGTCCTAATTGGTTAGGCCCTTATGTTTTCATCTTTGTGTATGGATCGAGTGCTTATGGATTGTCATCCATGGACGAGACACCTCTAAAAGAACCTGTTAATGTCATGCATCTTCACCGATACTATGTGTAGTATTTATGTGTCATATGTGCATTGTTCACTCTTCAAGGGTTGTAACATTGCATAATTTTAAATTCCTTCATTAACACATTGTAAAAAAATTAAGTATTGATGCAACCATGTGTGTGTTTCATTGCACTATGTATCCATGCTTTATATTACATATTTTGGTTAGGAAATTAGATCATCATTATATTTAATTAACATGCATCCATGTGTGTTTATTAAATCATGATAACATCTAATCTAAACATACATTCATACATATAAAATCCATAGCATCAACATACATGAAAGTAAGGGACATACATATGAAATAAAGAACACTATAATGTTAGTATCGGTATCTCATGTATATATGTATCAATGTAATGTACATGTATTGTGCCATTGTCATCAAAAAATGAGTGACTTTTGTATATATGTATCAAGGTCAATACATCAAAAATGATCTATAAAATATGTGTCATGAATACAAAAATGATGTACAAAATAGCTATCTACACCCCAGGTATATGACTCTCAGAGCCCTCTGGTTGTGGTTGTGGCCTAGGTTGCATGGTGCAAATTGATCGGGTGTAGTATGTTTGTGAGATAGACATCGTAATGTGTATCCCCCTGATCTCTCCCCTGGAGAGAGGCTATCTACATACGAGCCTAGATGAGATCCTGCTACAACTATTGGTTTCCCATCAGGATCACTGTTGTTGGCTACCCCACAAGATCATTGAGTTAGCTCTCTAGGGTGTCACATGCCTACTCGACACTATCGTCCCTCATGATGACTACATCTCACTTTTCTAGGGCCATCCATAGTTGCCCTGATAGTTGATCTCTTTGTCCCTACATGGTGGTGGCATCAATAGTCCTCTAAACAATCTCCACCTTCCCCTCCTCATAGGTAGTCCTTAGGTAGGCTACTGTCTTGAAAAGTTGTGTGTGTAACCCCATTAAAACTGGTCGGTAGGATTTTAGGACCACCCCTAGATGGGAACGACAGGGGCCACCTCTGATATGCACTGGGAAAAAAACCCACTCCATCCCTTTGTATCCACTAAAATCACAAAGAGAATATAACAGTATCATGAGATGTATAGATACAAAAAAAAACCAAATCATAATATACATATACATGAGATAAAAACTAAAAGTACTAAAATGAAATGGCACAATGTGACTGCTATACCTGGATCCCTTGGTTGCAAGTATGGATCAGGGGGAGGAGGGACACTAGGCCCCACACCATCGGCATCAAGAGTTGCTTTAGGTGTTCTTAGGGTTGTCATTAGGATAAGGGGAGGTGCTGGTGCTACTGATGAGACCAAGATGGACGATGGAGGAGAGGAAATCCTCTAGCATCGCCCAAACCATGGTGACACTACCCTGACCTCCTCAGCCTGCCCCTGATGTTGCTTCTCTTGTTGGTACTACTACTCCTACTCCCCCTAGTGCTTTGACCCCTCTGCCTTTGTCTTGGTGGCTATGGTGGCACATCCCCTTGAAGGTTGAGATCCACCCTAGAGGAACCAACTAGAAACACTAGTGCTAGATGATGCACCACCCACCACACCAAAAATTCTCTCTCCACCCTGATGTTATCTATCGTTCCCATCTCTGATAAATCATGGTCACCAGCCTCATCATCTGAAGGGATGACATCTACAATAGTGGGGAATAGATGATTCTCTGGTCATGTGGTACTTCGAACAGCTCGGGTATATATGGGGACAGTAGGGGGAATGGTTTGAATGCGACCATGCTACCGCATAACTTGACTCCAATAATATGGCATGATCACAAAGTCAGTGTGACCTAGGATGAAATGGTCGTGTTGTAGGTTCTAAAGTAACTTTCCATCATCCACCCATCGAAACAACCAATGGTGCCTCCATTTGATTTGATCTGTTGTCAATGTATCAAACTATAGTTGGAAAAATTGTAGATCTTTGTGTCGCCACTACCACACGAGCTCGTACTAGTGAGCCATGGGCACTATATAATCCTACACTCAGGGATAGCTGACTGGTCTTGTGCATGTGATGTGTGTGAAATCCCACAGCTGTAGTAATGTGCATGTGGTGAGGCTCTGGTACTTGTAATGCACGTACCTTCTAAGCTCCTGATATAGATGCGCAAGCATGTTGCACCCCCATGTAAACATCATCTAGTGCTCCACTATCTCGCTAATAGTATGGATGAGGCCCTCATACAAGTGAGAGCCTCACCCATCTGTGGTGACATGAGCAGCCATGGTGATGACCATGACTTGGTGCAGCAGAGGTGCAGTAGTCTAGACATGCTTGAACCAATGGGTGTAAAGGTACCCAATCCTATCCACGTCGTCCGTCTGACCAGAGCAGTAGTGGACACCCTCAAAAAATATTAAGTTAAAACTACTAAGGGATAGACATGCACGACACAGATGTCTATGTGCTACAGTAATGTCTTGATTTTCCATTGAAGTCACCAGGATGATAAAGCATCCTAAAGATGGCAGTGTGCATCCTGGAGATGACAGAGTGCATCTTGGAGATGACAACATGCATCCTAGATATGATAACGTGCATCTTGGATGTTAGTGCACGCGGAGGAAATGTGCATACATCTAGGACACCTATATACCTTGAGTTCTAAAACTAGCTAAAAAATTGCTGAAAATACATAACAAGGAGGTTTTGAGGCCTACCTGGTCCACCTCAAGACCCTCAACTATGTCGGCACATAACTGATCAATTCTGGGCACCTCGTACTCTCGTCTTCTCGGCATTTTTTTGACTTTTCTCTCACAAAATCCTCACAATGAATAGTGAAAATGACCCTTCTAGGGGCCCACTTGGGTATATATAGGCCCCCCTAAGGCCCATTTTTCTTGAAGTTTGTGGTTCCCTGGTTTCTCCTAATTTTACCCCACCTAGCTAGGGGCAAACTCAAGAGGGGAAATATAGTCACCTATTTAGCAAATTTTTCTTCTAAATCATGAATTTTTTTCTTGAGCATTCTTCTTGTCATTGTAGCTTCTTTTAATTTTTGGGACTGACCTAAAAATTGAGTTTTGCAAAATGAAACTTTGCACACATTTTTCACTGAGTTCGATTGCTAGGGGCATCTTCAATATCGGTTGTCTTGACCTCTACGACCTCTGCAGTACCCTTTTTTAGTGCAAAAATTGGTACAATTTTAAATTTTGGTTTGAATTTTTCTTTTCTACTTTAGTGTGACAGATGTTTCCAAACTTGAGCCCACTAAAGTGGGGGCAAAACGTAATGTCGCAAAATTGTATCTAGGGGCAATTTCACATTTTAGCACTTTTCCTAACATTTATTGTGCCTAAACACATTTATGAAAAGAGCCTCATGGTCAAAATTTTATGATTCCAACTCCATGTGGTCCAATGGTGAAGTGATAGCAGTTCACCAACCAGTTTCCCAAAAACTAATTTTTTGGACACTTGCGTGGTGCACGAATGTCTACGTGGCGCGCTACCATCCTAGCAATTTTTTGAGTTTGAAATGGGGAGTCTCAAATCTTGGATCTTGACACATGTCTTTGTAGTCAGGCTCTCATTTTTGGGGGGCTCCCTTCTCAATCTCACTTCACTTCTTAGCTTCTTCTAATCTTGGCAATAACACTTCTACAAGTGAAGCTTTATCGAACTGAGGTCCCTCCAACAACCAACACTCTCTAGAAAGCATTCAAAAATGTGTATGTGTGTTCAAGAGGGGTTCAAGGCCTATTGGTAACACTCTCTTACTCTTATCTACTTGTGAATAGATTAGATCTCTTAGTTCATTTATTATTTGGTGGTGCGGGTTCTCCTCCTAAAATGGTGATTGTTTTCACCACTTCCTTTTGTAAATTTTGATTACTCTCTCTATCTATCTGGATGTATGTGGAGGTGGGAACACTGAAATAGGGGTTTGACTGCGACAAGCCCCAAAACAAACCCAACATTTTTCCTTGTTTATCTTGTGTGTATGTTGCTAAATCGGGGCTCGAAGGGAGGATTCAAGTGCTCGGTAGTTTCTAAGTCTTCCTTTGGATTTCCTTGTGTTTTCCCTCATTTTTTGTTTTATATCTTGTTATTCTATTAAACAGACCTCAAATTTGTACTAGATAGTGGAGTTTTAATCTTTATGTCCAAGTTTTGAGTTCTTTGTTGTTGAGGAAACCAGCACGTCCTTCAAAATCCAGCGTGTCGTGATGGTGTCTTGATTCCATGATGTAGTCCATCAGCTGAGAGCTTCCCCTTCTGAGGCATAAATTTGGAAACTCTGCTCTCTTAGATGTTGAAGCAATCTTTTATGATAATTAGTCTATGAGTAGTTTATTTGCAATTTCTTCATATAGTTAGCATTCTGGTGGTTAATGGAAGTTTTCTCCCTGGGATTCTCTTGAGAATGAATAGACTCGTGAGCAACGAATCCCCCTTATCTCATATTAATATAGTAATCAATTTCTCATGGATGGTGTCACTGATTAGAGTGGCCCAATAAATATTATCCTTCTTACTGCCATTGATGGTTAGGATAAACTTAACCATCCATGGGTAAAAATCCATAGAATTAGGGTCCCTGAATACCCTACTCAATAAGACAATCAAGTCTTTGATGTCCTCCTTGAATTCACTTTTGTGTTATATTTTGGACATTTTGAGGGCCAATTTTTTGGGTCTAAGTAGCATCTGGTTGTTAATGTGGTTGAGGTTGTTTGGCTCGTTGTTGTTAAATTATTTTATGGCTTTCTTCATATCAATTGCCTCATATTGGTTGGAGGCTAGAATCCTGAAGACCCTTTCTATCATATCAACACTTACATCTAGAGTCACTTCTTCATTTGATCCCATTATCTTTCTATGTTTATGATCATAGTATTGAGTACATATTAGTACAATCTCTATAGATTGAACAGTCACTAGGAAGGCAGCTACCTCCATTAATCCTGAGTTGGCCAACACAATGGTTGCACATGTCCTAGTTTCTTCATCATAAATCCTTTTATTAAACTCATTAATGTCTACATGTCCCAAGTATGTGTCACCAATTTTTGTGTACGGAGAAAATATCTTCAAAGGTGGGCGGTATCCCAAGTATGAGTACTTCATTTCTATAGGATATTTGGGTGGCATACCTCTTGTATATAAAAAAACACCATGTGTTATAATTCATCCATCTTAAAAGGACAACACATCTTTAAACCAAGTTATACCAATCCATAAGTAACTTAGAATATGAACCAATTACCTGATCAAAGAGTGTTTAAGAAAGACAAAAAATTTAGGGATCGAGCCTCAGATCTACCCTTTATAGCTTACCAAAGGGCTAAAAAATCCTTCTTGAGGAAAGTTTGATCTTTACTTGCAATTTATCAAGGGTCGAGAATTGGGTATACCATCTACCTTTTGTTTGCAAGAATTCCATGGGTTTTAGAGGTAAGTCCCAATCACTAATATCCAAAAATATTTTTGAGGCTATCAAGGGGTTAGAGATCAGGGATTTCTTGTGCTACAAGTTCAATTATTTGGTAAATAATATTCCCAAGTCCTGACGTCCAAACATCTTATTTAAAATTTGGGATCACTCATCTAAATTTCTAAGGCTTCACAAAAGCTTGCTTGAGAATTATTCATCCCACTTAGAAAAAGGCCTTTTCCTTTATGGTTTTGGGGGCTGGGAATCGAGAGTATCATCTAACCTCTACCTCAATAAGAAGTTAAGTAATTCAAGATATGCCCAATTAGTGATACTCAAAAAGCTTAAAAAATAGGGTTTATTAAGGCTTTAAATTGGGCTTCGAGGGTCGAGACTTCATTTTATTGTCCATTAGATCATGAGTAAAACATAGCCATCACCACCAAAACTCAAAAGTTTATATTTTGAATATCGAAACTCCTAAGTCGAGGAAAGATCGGTAGTCGAGTATCAAGAGTTACATCTAACTCTTATTATGCAGGTGGCTAAGGAATATGTAGACCCTCCGATGATCGACACCCAAAAACCTCTTCAAAAAAATGTTAAGGCAAAGAAATATCCAACAAAGCCACAAATTGATTCTTGATCGATGATGTCATAAACATCCTTGATTGGTGCACCCAAGACAAGAATTTATTCAGAGACACGAGAAAATTAAAATAAAATTAAAATGTAGAAGAAAAAAGAAAAAAAAGAAAAACAGAGGAAAGAATGAAACAAACAAAACAAGAAAACAAGACAAGAACAACAAACCAATTAAAAATAAAACACACATACATGACCTAGGGAAAGAACTATTAAAATTTTTGAAATCTCAAGAAAGGAAAAGATCTAACCTAGTTTAAACATGCATAAACAAGGGAAATATGAGCAAGGAGAGTATCATGTAAAACAAATGAGTGTGCACATGCGAATGTCGATGACCGAACCAAAAACTAGCCTAAGCAGCAAAAATGGTGAACAATACATGTATAGGGGAGGGATTCTTCATGAGTTATAAATAGTTGCAGATCTCAAGAAACATGAATTACATAAGGTGAATATCAAAATGAGGCATTATGAACTAATAAACCTATTTGACTACCCCCAAAAACCTTGCATTAATTGCCATAAATTCTCTTTGTCAATGAAATAAATTCACTTGATTGACGTGATTGGTGTGTTGCTCGAGAAAAAAATACATTTCCATCACCAAGGTTCCAAGATCATGTGTACATCTTAACAAACACCTAACACATGAAAACCTGAACTAGCGACAACTGAAACCAAGCACCTAGTGAACATTGAGGGTTGGGCCTAACCCATATGGCATGCCAACATGAAGGAGCCCAAAATATTGAAACCCGACAAGGTACTTAGAAGAAAGGGAAACAAAAAGGAAATTAGAAAGAAGGAGAAAGGGAAGAAAGAAAGGAAGGTAAAAGGAAACAAAAGAAGAAATAAAGATGGGGAGAAAAAGAAAGAAAGAGGAAATAAGGCAAGATCGAGAGAACACAACACACAAAGAAGAAGAAGGGGGCCCCCGTTTTGTCAAAAATAAAATGTTGTGTGAGTACAAGGTACACCAATTACAAAATTATATTATATGTATGTGATTTTGCATTCACCATAATAGAATGATCAACAAAAAAATATGACATCAAATTTATGTGGAGAAACCCTTTCGGGAAAAAACTTAGTACGAGAAGAGAGGGCAAGTATATTATTTATCTTCACAATATAGAGATACAACACAATAAACTTCCTTGTTGATCTCCTAAAACATGAATGCTTCCATACACCTACAAATAACACAAGATACAACTATCATCTCAAGGCTCCAATTTATAGAACTTATGGGAGAAAAAACCATAGTGGTAATCTGAAACAAGAGGTGAAAACTGCTTGCAAAAACCCACGCCCCTTGAAAAAATAAGTCATAATAATAAATTAGTTAATGTAAAAAAGGATTTAGCATTGGTGCCTAATGCATAGCCTCTTCATCTTCTGGCATTCAAGGTGCTTTATTGATTGTTTACCTTCTAGATGGAGAACCAATGGATACCTATTTACCTATTTCCCTCCAAAATTAGCACCCCACTCAAGACTTTTCACATTCCCAATTTGAATTATTAGGAGGGATAATTTCGTCCTCTAGTGATGTGTAACATCCACCAACATTAAATTTCCTCTTGAAAATATAATTACAATATTCCAATACTAAATATATTTCTCTTGTGTGCCTTAGGACGCTTTCCAAGAAACATGAAGACATAAAAATGGCATAGAATTGAAAGGTAAATGTCATCTAACCTAATATTCTCCCACTTGGAATTTTACATTGTAATTTCATTCAAGAGATACAAATAATAGATTAATTACAGTGATCAAGGCCCATGACCTTCCTACACCAAGAGAATTTATATGTGGTCACTAGCTTTGTGTTGAAACTGCAACATTATCCAAAGTTTCAACCTTATCCATCAAGACCTTACCATTCTCAACCATTTCTCACATAAGGTGATACTAAACATTAAAATTCTTAGTACAAGTGTGTTAAATAGGATTTTTTTCCAAAAAAATAACATTATGAATGTCACATCGAATCCTCATTGTCCTACAATCAAAACCAATTTCATTAATAAGTCTATGTAACCATACCACCTCTTTAGAAGAATGTGTAGTAGTCATATACTCTTCTTCAATGGTGGACAAAGAAATTTTTTGTTGCATCTTACTCATTCAATTCACTGCACCTCCAAACAAAGTAAAGACATAGTTGCTTATGGACCTTTGATTATCCAAGTCACCTATCCAATCTACGTCAATAAACCCATGTATGTATAATGACTTGACCACATCATCAATACCATGATAAACCAAAAATTAATTAGTATTACCACACAAATATCTAAACACTCTCTTAGCAAAATTCTAATGCTTTTTACTAGGGTTAAACATAAGTCTGCTTAGAACTCCCACTACTTGGGATATATTTGGTATAGTGCAAACCATTGCATACATTAAACTACCAATGACACTGGCATAAGGAACCTTAGAAATATCCTCAAAAATCATCATCATATTTAGGGCACATATCCAAGATCAACTTAGTACCAACCATAAATGGAATACTAACTAGATTATAGTCATGCATATTAAACCTTCACAAAAATGTATCAACATACTTACTTTAACTTAACCAAATATTTTTATGAACTTAATCTCTATTGATTTCCATCCCAAGAATATATTTTGTGGCCCCCAAGTCCTTCATATCAAATATTCCATAAATTTATGTCTTGATCTCCCTAATCATCACCTTGTTGTTACCCATTAACAACATCAACATACAAGACAATAATTAGAATCTAATCATCAATAATCTTAATATAAACACAATGATCCTCCTTTCTCTTAAGGAAACCTAAATTTAATATAAAATTATCAAACTTGTGATACCACATCCAGGGTGACTATCTCAAACCATAGAAAGATCTTTTCAACTTGCAAACCAATTTTTTTTCTTTTCACACCAAAACTGTTAGGATATTGAATATAAATTTCCTCCTCAAGATCCTCATGCAAGAAAATAGTTTTAAAAGTCATTTTCTCTATCTCAAAATCATAAGCATCAGCAATAGATAATAGGAATATAATAAAAGTTAATTTAGGAAAAAGAGATAAAATTTCACCAAAATCAACTCCCTCTCTTTGGGAGTAGCCCTTAGCCTCTAATTGAGACTTGTACCACTCTAACCAACCATCTACACCAAAATTATTTTTAATTACCCACTTGAAACCAATGGGCTTCCTTATTTTGGGAAAACTAAGAAGATTCTAGGTGTCACAACTATCCAAATCTATCATCTACTCCTACATTGCCTATAACCAAGACTCACTTTCCTCCAAAGAGGGATCCTCCTTGAAAGATCTAAGTTCATTGTCAGTACTCAAAAAAGAAAATTCACAATAGTAATTTGATGGGCTATACCTATCAATTATATTTTGTTGCCTTGTGGACCTCCTGAAGGAAGGAATAATTGGATCTACCTATTCTTCTTTTGTTTTCTCATCCTACACATCCTCTAAACTATCTAAACCCTCTTCTTCTTATCCATCCTCGGATCCATCTATTTTGTCTTCCACATGTGCATCTTCTTTATTTTTAATATTTATCTCAAAGTTTAGTGTCTTTGTATTATCTTTCTATTTTGGTTGTTCTTCTCTTGAGTAAGCTCCAAATTCCTTTAAAATCATATCTCTAGAGAAGATTATTTATGGGTTAGAGGATTCCAAAGCTTACAACCTTTTATGTTCTCACCATAATCAACAAAGATGATTTTTTGTGCTTTTAGATCTAATTTAGATAGCTTCTCTTGAGGCACATGAACAAAATACTCACAACCAAAGACCCTTAAGTGTGAAATAGAAGGATTTTTACCTATCCACGCTTCATAAGGATTTTTATCAATAAGAGTTGAACAAGGAGATCTATTAATTAAATAACAAGTAGTTCCAACTTCTTCTACCTAAAAACATTTATCAAGATTAACACTACTCAACATACTCCTAGCTCTTTCCATTAAGATTCGGTTCATTCTTTCTTCTACCCCATTTTGTTGGGGAGTATATACAGAGTTATCTTTTTTTGAATAATACCACCATGCTTACCAAAATAATCAAATTCTATGGAACAATACTCACCCCCATTGTCAGAACTCAACACTTTTATCTTATAATTTGTTTAGTTTTCAAATAAGGCCTTAAATTCCTTAAAATTAATGAAAAATTCTAATTTTGAATGCATAAAATAAATCCAAGTGTATCTTGAGACATCATCAATGAAAGAGACATAATACCTAGATTTACCCAAAGAGTCAACATCCATTGGACTACATACATCTGAATGAATGATCTCTAATAATCTCTTTGCATTATTAGGTCCACTAAAAAATGATGATCTATTTTGTTTACCAAACACACAATGTTCAAAAAAAAATCAAAAATACCATCAACCAAAAAAAAAATTAGGATAGTCTTAAGTCCCTTTTCACCTATATGACCCAATCTATGGTGCCACAACATACATGTATTTTTAGTTTTAGTTACATTGATAGAGTTACATAAAGTAGAGGTGTTTAGCCTAAACAAAGTTTCTATCCGAGATCCTTAAGTTATCACCAAACTCCCTCTTACCAACTTGCAACCAATCTTATTGAATGTCACATGCATTCCAAAATCATTCAACTTGGACACTGAAAGTAAATTTCTTGCAAGTCTTGAAATATGTAAAATATTATCAAGATTTTTAATCCTCCCATCACTAAAACATAAATTTACTTTTCCCTTACCAACAATACTCTTTGTGTTTTTGTCACCAAGGAAAACTTCTCCTCCATAACATTCTTTGTAATTAGTAAACCAATCCTTTTGAGGATTCATATGGTAGGAGCAACCTAAATCAATAAGCCAAGCATCATCACCAATAGTGTTGGCTAAAATTTAAAAAAGCATTAAATCATCATCGAAGGATTTTTGTGGAGAAATCAAAATTATTTTCTCTTATTCCTAAATTCCTTCTTCACATTCCTTCTTTTACCACAATTCCAACACTTTACTCTTTCTGGGGGTTTTAGAACATCCTTTAGACTTATCCTTCGTATTATCCCCTTTAAGACCTTTCTCTTTGGACCTACCCCGTATATGTAAGGAATCTTTAGAGCCAACAGTCATGGAATTTCTCCTCATCTCCTCTATAATAAGTATGGATATCATGGAGTCCATCTTTGGTTTTGCATTACCATTACTTATAGCAATAGGAAAAGAACAAAGAAACAAGATATATTTATATTCATCTTCTATGCTAACATATATGGATTTAATCTGACTTATAATCAAAATAAAATAATTTATATGATACGCTATAGATTCACCATCTATTAATTTTAAAGAATATAATTGTCTTTTGAGATATAATTTGTTAGAAAAACTTTTAGTTTTATATATATCACCTATCATTTTCCACAACTTATATGTGTTGTTTTTAGTGGAGACATTCAAAAGGAAAAAATTCATAAGGCACAACTAAGTGTTTCCCCATGCCTTCTTGTATATTATTTTCCAATATTCATCACTTATTGCATTTGGTTTACTTTCTTGTAAAATCGGAAACCACTGATCTCTCTCTTCAAGGAGATCCTCCACCTTGAATTTCCACATCATGTAGCTCATTTCATTGAACTTATCAATATATTGGCAAGAGATATAAGCCATGGTAGATAATATTCTTCAAAAATGTGCAATATATGACAAAAATAAAATCTCCCACTATAACCAAAAAACCTCCAACACTTAAGAGAAAGGTGCTCCCTTCTAAACAAAACTATTAGCTTTGATACCAAATGTTGAAAACAAGGTGAAACTAAGCTACAATATTAAATTATGTATGTGTATTCAAATATAAAAAATAATATTACCAAATCATATTATGTGTATGTGATTGCAAATTCACCTTAATATAAATATCAACAAAAAATTATGACACCATACCTACATGGAGAAACTCTTTTGGGAAAAAACTCCACATGAGAAAAGAGGGAAAGTATATTATTTATATTCACAAGAGAGATACACCACAATACACTTCATTTTTTATCTCCTACAACCTGAATGATTCCATACAATTTCAAATAACATAATATACAACTACCATCTCAAGGCTCCAAATTATAGAACTTGTGGGAGGCAAAACCATAGTGGTAAACGAAAACAAGAGGTGCCAAAACCATTTACACAAACCCACACCCCTTCCTTTGAAAATAAAGAGTCATGATAATAAATTAATTAATGTGAAAAAGGCTTCAACATGAGAACCTAACCCATGGCCTCTTCATCTTCTGGAATTTAGGATTCTCTAGTGATTGTTCAACTTCCAAATAGAAAACCAATGGACATTTGTTTCCCTCCAAAATTGGTGCCTCACTCGATACCCTTCACATTCCCAATGTTAATGCCTAGGAGGGATAATTTTTTACTATAGTTATGTGTAGCCTCCACCAAAATTAAATTTAGTCTTGAAAATATAATTACAATATGTCAATATTAAATACTTTATGCTCATGTCCTCTAGGACACTTTCCAAGAAACATGAAGACATAAAAATGGCATAGGTTTACAAGGTAAATCTCACCTAACCTAACAAAATTCAATTATGCATTTTGATTTAGGTTAAAAATTTGTGCATGTCTTTTAAACACCAAGGTACACTTACATATTCTCTCCTCTCATACCTAAGGGTGATCCTGAAGATAAATTATAAGTGTTTTATTGTTTTATTTTTATTAATGGGTTTTCTTGGGGATTTCATCACCCTAAGAGATGACCTTGTCTCTAACGTTATAGTGAATTATATATAGCAAGGTTTGAATCAAAAGGCATGCCTTTTATAAGTTGTGACTTTTTTATTTGGGATAAGCCCCTAAGAAATTTATACCTTGGGTAAGTGAAGGAGAAGGATGAGTTACCCTCTTCTCTTGGCCATTTGAGTTTTTTTCACTTTAAAATTCACATACTAGGCCTTGCATTCTTTTATGGAATATAGGGGATTCCCTAGAAAATTGTTGTATAGCCTAGTTTAATACCATCAACTATCTTTTAGTGTGGTGAAAAGGATGCATATCATACCCTAAAGTTACCCATGAGCACTTCAATGTGGTGAGATAGAGCTAACCTTGGGAAAGGCCTTGTCCTCCAAGGTAATGGGTGTGTAGGTGGTACATGACCATGCATTCCCTAGCTATCAATTCAAAATTAGATAGTATTGATGGATTGATTTCCATTATGTTCCCACACTAGGAGTGTTACCTTTTATTGAATAATATACTCTTGTTATTATGTCTTATTGTTTGTATGTTGTATTTACCAAGTGCTTGTTTATAAACCTTTTATATCAATTTTGAGTCAAGCCTAGTCTTTGAAAGCCTTTTTCTTATTTGAAAACACATTTCTAATTGGAATACTTGAAACAAAAAATTTGAAGCCAAACCTAGGACAACCATTACAAATTAGTTCTAAATCCACTTTTTATTTGTCATAATCTTATCATCAAAACTCATAGTCCATAATCCAAACATTCACACACACCTACTCCATATTTTCCAAATCGCAACTCCTAGTTCATACACCATATCCTTTTGTCCATTTGATCTAATTCATATGAATTTTGTCTTCAATATCCCAAATCAAACCAAATCCCTTGTCTATTTCACATTTTTCCAACTTAACCACAACTTTAGTCTTCCATCTATTGTCCAAATCTTGATTTATCCCATTATCCAACCTTCACAACATACCCTTGAGTGCAAGGTGTGCATCCCCTTTATCACTCATTATCAACTTGGTCATAACCATAGTCATATTTGAGTCACATCCAAGAAAAAATAGGATATCCTTGATCATTAAACCATCACCATGTTTTATCCACATCGTCTTGAAATTCCAAAACCATCCCCATCAAATTCAATCCTTAGAAATAGTTGAAAGTGTTACCTGTGGATATTTTAGTCAAATCATCATTTAATCCATCCTTTGGGACCTTTAAGATATCCCAATACCCATTATCCAATCCTTATAAATTCTACAAAAATCCATAGATTGAAAAATCAAATTCACATAAAACTATCCTTAATATCCAAATGTAACTTACATTTTAAATCCAAGTTTAGCAAATCTAGAACATATATTTCACTTAATCACTTTTTCCCACCTTTAGGATTATGCCATTATCTATTCTAATTTTCCAAACAAGGTCATTCAAGTCATCCATTACATCACCTACAATTATCCTTATTTTTTTAGGAGTTGAATCCCTTTGTTGACATAGTCACCACAGGTCTAAAGCAATCCAAACTCCAAAATCAAAGCCTACATATCAGTATCCAACTCCCTATATTGGATCAAAATATGTTAATCCTATGCAATGTAGTCTTTGTAAATATCCCCATAAATTCCTTCATCAATCCATATCCTCCCCACCCCATCCCATCCATCAACCTTTTCATCCAAAACATGTTTATCCTTATCTCCAAGCTTCACTTATCCCTTGCCATTGGCTCCACCATTAAGATAACAAACAAAATTAAAAAATTATCCAAATTGTAGTAATAGAAAAAGTATCCCTTTTCCTTACTAGATTTGAGAATATTTGTTATTGAATTAACCTAATTTTTCCTAGGTGTAAGGTTATAATGTGTTGTAACACATTCACATTGATCTTGGGCCCCTTTTTAATAAAATGTACCTAATGTGTACCTTATTTGGGTGTTGTAAAGTGTTGTAACACACTTTCACATTTATCTAGGGTCCTCCTAATTAATTGTGGTTAATTGGAGTTAATTAGCACCTTTAATTCAAATTTGAGCCTTATTTATGACACCTCCCAAGGATCTATCCTGAAACCCACAATTCAAATTTTATAACATTTAATTGGGAAAAATCAAGGTCCTAGAAATTGGTGCTAGGACCCATTCGCCCTAGGTGGCAAATGGATCCTCCCTCTATAAGACCCCACTTTATTAGCATATTTTACATGGGTTTTTGGTGTTCTTTCATTCCCTGAAGGCAAGGTCTTGGAAAACAGTGCTAGGACCCATTCACCCTAGGTGGAAAATGGATCCTCCCTTAATGAGGACCCCCTTTTTGAATTTCATTCTGGCAGGAATTTAATAATGCTTATTTCTAGATCTAGTGTCAACTTGAATTGTTTGAATTTTGGGGTTAATCTCTTAATTTAGTATAAATAAGAGGTTAATTCACATTGTTTCTCCTAACAAGATCTAGAAATTTCAATATTACATTCACAAGAGGATTATAGAGCATTCCAGGAGAATTTCAAAGGCATTTCAAGGCAGATTATCAAGGTTTATTGTAGTAATTCAAGATCATTTCATCATGACAAGGATTTAATGCATCCATACATGTTGTTGAGATAAGATAGTTGATGTAGCATTGAGGATCCACTTGCAAGCCTTATTTCATATCCAAGATCTACATTCTTCATGGTCACTACATGTTAGATTGCATATTTGCATTACAAGACAACATCCAAGGTATCAACATTACATCATTTCATGTTTCATGCTTCAATTACATTATTTCATCATTTGGTTTAATTACCTACAAGGGGTTTGACTTAGGAAAACCCCTATTCACTAAAACTAAACAAGTTTTTCTTTCCTTGAATGTGTGTTTGCAGATTTACAGGTTGAAGATCAAGTGGAGGAGAAATTGGAAGAAAATTTGTCAAAGTTGTCAAGTTGCAAGATTGACTTTTATAGTGCAAGAACAAAGAATTTGGGCTACAGAATTAAGTGCAAGTTTTCGTGAGCTGAAAATTGGGAATTGAAGAGTGCAAACATTGAATAAAATAACCTAGATCCCAGTTTCAGAAACCCTAACAGGGACCCATTCACCACTAAAGTCGAATGAGTCCTTTGTGCCCTAAAAATAGGCTTCTTGCAACAACATACACATCATTTTAAGCTCTAAAATCTCCCCTCATAGTTTCTATAATAGTTAGGGTTAGTTTATGATTTTTATTTGCATATTTTGGCCCTCATAATTGGATAATTATAGTGATTTTGGTGGAAGAACTAAGTGGTTAATTATCTTGATTTATTTCACTTTGATGAACCCTATTTTCCCACATCATCACAAATATATTCTAAATATATAGACGATTCTGAAAACACATCATCCATATGCCAACATTCAAATCCAAGTATACCCCACTCAAAATCTCACCTCTATCTAAAATATCCATAGTATTTTTTCCTTATCTTTCTGCAATTTTTTTAATTACAATCAATCCAATCAATCATCATCAACATATGTATTTCCCAATCCTTGTGTTTTTTTTTTATGTATCCTTCCCACATCAATAACCTTTTCATCATCATTATCATTATCAATGAATCAATCAATTTTTATCTTGAATAGGGAAAAATATAATCCAATCCGCATCACTAAAACTTGGATCCTCACCAACCAATCCATCCCCTATCCCATATTCCCATACACCCTTGGCTTCAACTTATCATTGGATACCAGATTGCATTTTTTGCATGCTTTTTATTTCTTATCTGTATGGTTTTGTTATTGTCTATAATCTTGGTGTTCCATACATCACACCATCACGATCACCATCATCCTTCATGTGAGGGTGTGCCAATGATAATTTTTCTATTGGATCACTATACTATATTCAACTTCTTTGGTTTTATGTCAATACATATGCACATAGTGCATCATCATCATTATCCATTATATCATGGTGTATAATGATAAGTGCTACAAAAATAAAAGGTTTCTCTTTGCACGTAAAGTTACTATGACAAAATGTATCCACCATCTATTTTTATCCTTTAATCTCATTCACACATAACCAAAATCATATATCATTTAGTAACATTACATCCTTGTGAGATCTCATCATCCAACATGTACATCCATACAATATTTAATCCTATTGTCCAATAATCATAGTGATATCAATAAATATTCCCATTATCATCAGATCTATCTCCATGGAATATATACCATCTCAATATTATTTCTCTCAATTTATCTTTAATCACTCATGACACATCTTTTATCATATTTTTCTTTTAAAGAGACCTCATGGGTTCCATTTTTCTCAATATATATCTTGAGGTGGAATCACCTCTACCATAATCCCTATGTGATCAGGGAAACCTACCACTGAAGGTTCACTCCACACTACTTTTTATTCTTCTTTGAGATAATTCCACTTAGTTGTGATATAGTATAAAAGAGGGGGGAAATGTAGACACCTCAATATTTCCCTAGCGTACTAGGAGTTCTAATCAACCAAACCTATCACCTAAACAAGTCACCTTCACCTAAAGTCTCCCACTTAATTAAATAATCCTATTATTTAATTGATCTCCTTTTCCTTCTCACCCCATAATAAATAAATAAATTATTACCATTTACACCTATTTTCCACTTCACACATGGCTAAAATAACTAAATATTATTATTTAATTATTCTTATATTCCCTCAAACCATTCCAATAATAAAGGACACCTAATATCACTTGTCCTTATGGTTTCAATATCCTCTCCACCAAACCCGAGCATGTAGGTCCCTTAGGTGCACATGTTCCTTGTATCCCTCATGGCTAATACTACTTACCAAATTTAGTAAGTGCATCCTATCCATTCACATTCCAACAACCTCCATCTCAACCCCTCATTCTCTTCTTGATCCTAGGGAAATCCTCTCAAGAATCCTACACCATTGATCTCACCATTATATCTCAACCATCCATATATCATCAATCATTTGGAGCAAATAATTTAGCAATGGATTTTTTGGTAGCATTTGAGTTGATTTCTAATGTTTTTGATTGGTTAAGTAGGGAGAGGGCCCTGACCCAAAAAAATTAGTACATCATGAGAATAACAGTAGGTGGTAAGAAATAGAAAAAATAGGAAGCCCACCAAACCTCCCCCCTCCCACAAGAAAAATGCTTAACCAATTCCCATATGATTAAACATAGGAGTTCTATCAGAGGAATCAAAATACTTTAACCTAACATTAGTAGTATCCTTCCCTATCCATCCAAAATACTTATTAACATCTATCATAGAGTCCTTAGTATAATTATTAACAGAATTACAAACTTTAAAGTTCTAGCACCAACGGCCAATACCAATAATAATAGTCCTAGAAAAAATAACATAATTAACCATCAAAACAAAAGAAAGAACAAAGAAAAGCATCCAAAATATGCTTCCTCGATCAGCTTCCATGCATTCATTAGGTCCTCAACAGTGCCATCCACTATTGCCTTCAGCTCCATCTTCCCTGCCAAATATATACCATCTCCTTTTTCTTTTTTCTTTTTCTTCTTTTTGATTTTACCCATACCAAAAACAATTTCCATTACAGCATCGACCACCAAGCACACACTCTTAACCGCTTCTTCCAAGGTTTGAATCCTACTGTCCTTGTCTTGTTCTTGCATACCTTTCTCAAGAGCCTGTAGTCTTTCCTCAATTATGTTGTTCACCATATTTTTGAGAGCTTGAAGTTTGTTGTCCTCCACCTTCTCATGCTTCCATTTTTCCAAATCTTGGATCATTTCCTCCAATCTCTTAATCCTCGCATTCCCATCATCCTCGACCTTGTCTTCCTCCTTGCCTATTTTTTTGTCTTCTCTTGATTTTCCATTATATTTCCTTCTTCCTCCTCTCGAGTCATCTCATGCAATGAATCCTCTGCCTTTTCTTCCTCACCATTACCATTCCCACTTTCTGCTTCTGAATCTTCCTCTTCAACCGATTCACCACCCAAACTATCATGGATCTCTTCTATTGAGGAGTCATTATCCTCTCCTTCTTTCTTTCCCACACTTTCTTGTGAACTGTGGGTACTCTTCTCCCCAAGGCTCTGCGATTTTTTGTTACTTTCTTGTCCCTTTGACGTTGCCATAGCCATTCTCTTTGACCTCCTCCCACCAAGGTTTGATCCTTCTATCTCATTGTCATCAGGTATGGTGATTGTGTCCACCTCTTCCCAAAGTTCACGTAGAATCAATTTCCTCCTCGTTTTAGCCCCCATCTCCATAGAAACCTCCTTTCTTTTCTCAAGTGTTACCATAAGCAAGTCCTTCCACATAGCAATATTAGGGTTAGGGGATTTCTTACTAGGTTTTTGGTCAAGGGGTGGGAAAGATCTTCAATAAGCTCAATTTTCATCGAGCTTTGGGGTTTTGGGCTTTCAAGAAAATTGAGGGCAGGGTTTTTCTACGGGGTCTTAGCTAACACAAATTTTCATATGGCTCTTATGACTCCCTAGTGTAATGGTGGATTGGCCCCATGAGTTAGACTCTGGCTCAAGGAAGAAAATAAAAAGAAAGGCAAGTTAATTTTTTCCTGATGTCTTATGTGGTTGAGAATGGGAAAATGATACCCATGGATGGACTGGTAGTGCCCCTCAAGGGTAAAATATTTCATAACTATAAAACAAACATTATGATATGAGGGCAGCAGTTTAATCCTAGAGTAGCCATTTTGAAATCTTTCAGGTTTTTGTTTTCCTTCAAAAAACTTCTCAAAATAGTCTTGATACTTACCATTGCTAACCTTAGAAATCTTCATTCCCTCGTAAGCCAAACACATCACTTGTGCAATTAAATTTGCATCCACCTTAAACTAGAGCTCGCCCAGGTTTACTTCGCCATCCCTCCATGCATTAGCAAACTTGTAGCTGAGTTTTTCGTTGTATCCCTCCATTGCAGCAAAATACAAAGTGAAACCCGCCCGCTCAAAAATACCCCAGAGCTCCTCATTGTTACGAAGTGAATCATATTTGTGTGGTTCAGTATGCTTCCTTGGGCCTCCCATGGTGTTATCTAGGCTTTGGAAATTTTTAGGAATGATAATAAATTCACTTCTATGCCCTTCGAAGTCTTCAACACTGGAAAAAGGTAAATCAACACATTTAGTTCTAATGGTGACTATGCGGCTGCTCATTTGAGATGTAGTCGGCTTAGGGTTTTTTCTACAATTCATTGAAGAGCTCAATCCTCGATTATCACATTTTTTCCTATCAACATTATTGATAGTGACATCTCTACCTCCTTTTCTTGCAATGATAACACTTATTTTGTTCCCTCTTTTATTATTGTTACGAGCATAATTCCATCTGTCATATCAAAGATCAGACTCCAGATTTCTCCTCATGTGATTTATTTCCCTAATTAAATATTTCATGTCAAGGTACTAAACTCTACAATCCGGTTGTCCATTCCATCTTTGGCTTTTCGTTTTATCAAGACTTGGCAATCCTTTTACAACATGCGTCCACCAACATCTAGTCATCTTTCCAACTTGTATCTATGTATTGCACATCCTCACTAGCCGCCTCACCCCATCACTCTTATTAATTATGAATATTCCCATCCTCATATCCCCTTATTTGAGTATTTTTACCACTAATTCTATCTGCCGCCAAGACTTCTTTAAATTGATTAGGTAGATTAGAGAAATCCCAATCAATTTAAATTTATTGATTTACTCCAAGGTTGGCCATTGCATCTGCCACCTTATTACCTTCTCTAAAGGAATGGAAAATTTTAACGTATTGAATCTCTTGTATCATACTTTTACAATCTTCCAGTAGATCTTTGATTTCCCATGGGATATTCATCATGTTGTTGAGATAGTCAACTATCAGCTTTGAGTCTCCTTCTATAATTACCTTGTTGTACCCCTTCTCTCTAAGATTTCTAACTCCGATCCAAACAACAAATGCTTCAAAAAATTTGTTTGTTTTTGTATCCAGTCAGATAGGAACCTTTATCATCCCTTATCACTCCACCAGCAGCAACCCATACAGGATTCCCTTTTGAGTAACCATCAAAGTTGCATTTCACCCATCTTGGATCTGGGGGATCCAAATAGTACTCTTTCTAATAAGTTTTTTTAGCCATTTTATGTCATTTAAGTCATGGGAAATCTCCCATTGTTGTTTTATACTTAGCTCTTGTTGTGTTGGCTTTTTCTTAGCCTGATTATACAAGCAGCTTTCGACGTTTTCCTGAATTTTTCTTTTAACAATCAAACATAACTCCTTACTAGTCCTTTTTGTATCCCTAAATACCCTATTATTTCTCTCTTTCCATAGTCCCCAAGCCAGAAATGGGGGGATTTGTCCCCACATATCACTAATTATATTGTGGGAATAAGGGAAAAATCTCCATCCTTCCATAAGCATTTGAACATTAGCTAGGAAAACCCAATCCACCTTCATGATATTGAGAAAAAAACCCCAGACTTCTTGGGCATAAGAACATTGAAAGAAAATGTGCATGATAGTTTCCTCCTCTTCATTACAAAGACTACATCTATTGACAAGGTACCAACCTCTTTTCTTTAGGTTTTCTATAGTGAGGATCTACCATGTATAACCGTCTACCATAAACAATTAATTTTCGGGAATAGATTCTTTCTCCACACCTTGATCCAGTTAAAAGATCCTAAATCCTAAGCTTTTTGCATCATGGAGTCATAGGCGGAATTAATCGAGAACTTACCAGTAGCATTTTTTACCCATATCCATTTACCCTTTTTGTTTCATATGTAGGTTAATCGCAACATCCCAATTATGTTGTCTACTTCCCCTAAGAACAACATTGTTTATGTAGTCTTTGAAGCTTTTCCACCTAGGTCTCAAACCTTCCCACACTAAGTAATTAGAAACTTTTTTTCCAATGTCTCTTTTTAGTCTCATTCTGATTTGTTGGACGTCTCCAGAAGCCGATAAAGGGGTTGGTGTGGACCAGGTATCTTCCCAAAAATCAATATTTAGTCCATTTCCAACCCTCATTTTTGCACCTCTAGTTAGGACTCCTCTTGTTTTAAGAAGATCATTCCAAAACACTGATCCATATAGAAGCTCCTTCTTTCTAATAAAACAACTAGCATCCTTATTTTTTAGATACTTTTCCCTTAGGATTTGATCCCAATCTTTTTCATTTTCTAGGAGAAACCAGCCCATTTTTACCACTAGAGCTTTATTGAACAATTTTAATCTTTTGATTCCCAATCCTCCTTTCTTTAAGGCGCAAACCTTCTCCCACTTGATGAGCACCATTCTTTTCCTTTCCTCCACTCCAGACCATAAAATTCTTCATTGAATTGTTTCAATTCTCTCAGAGTTATATGTTGGTATATTAAACATTGAAAGATAATAAACTAGAATGTTTTGTAGCGAAGCCTTTAAAAGATGTTTTTTTCTTGCCAAACTCAATAATTTACCTTTCTAACTAGCCAAAAAAAATTGGAATTTCTCCACTATATAGTTCCAATAGTTTTTGTTCGGCTTTCAATAAAAAAGAGGTAAGCCTAGGTAACTAGCAATTAACTTCGCTTCCTAACACCCCAAAATCCTTATGACTTTAGTTTTCACAAGCAGGCCAGTATTAAAAAAATATTTTTTGTTTTTTTGGTAATTTATACACTGTCCTGACATTTCAGCATATTCATCCATAAAAGTTTTCCAATGTTTAGCTTCAACAATGGACACCTCCCCCATGAGAATGGTATCATCAACAAATTGTTGATGTGAGGTAGGGGGTAAAGAAGAAGCAACACAAAAACCTTTTAGAAATTTATTATTAAGTTATTTTTGTATGTTGCGGCCCTAGAGCCTCTGCCACAATGACAAATAGATAGGGAGATAAAGGGTCTCCCTTTCTCATACCCCTTCTTGTTGAGAAAAATCCATGGGAAATACCATTAACCAAGACCGAATACTTTGGGGTAGTGACACAAGCTTTTATCAAATTGAGAAATTTACCGGTGAAGCCAAATTTTTCCAACACATCAAATAAAAAATTATGCGAGACCCTATCATAGGCTTTGGAGATGTCTAATTTCAACACCATACTATAATCCATAGAGTTCAAGATCTCATGAGTGTAGATTGTTGCATCCAATATTTGTCTGCCCTGAACAAAACCCTTTTGATTAATGACAATGAGTTATCCTAAGATGAGTTTCAGCCTGTTAACTATGATTTTGGAGAAAATCTTATAAGTTGTGTTGCATATAATTATTGGTCTATAATCATTCATTGAATCAACTTCATTGGTCTTAGGAATTAGGGTAAAAAAATTGGTATTCATCTAATTCAAGAGTCTTCCAGATCTAAAAAAAATTTTTACAACATTAAAGAGGTCCATAGAAACAATCTCCCAGTAGACTTGGAAGAAGCTGGGAGGGAATCCATCTAGTCTAGGAGCTTTGAAATCTTCAAAAGATAAAACAACCTCCTTCACTTCTTTCATAGTGATAGTCTTGTTTAATTCTTTCAGATCCTCCTTCGTGATAACATTAGGTATAACCTACAGGAACTCCCCTAATTCCAAATTGTCAACCCTTGGAAGCTGAGGATAATTTGAAAAGAAATAAACAACCTCATTTTCTATTTCTTCTTCCCCAATAATATTGATGCCATTAGAGGTAGTAATATATCTGGTCTTGTTTCTTTCCCTATGCTTCATAGTGGATTTGTGAAAAAAATTAGTGTTTATATCTCCTAAGTCCTTACTGAAGCCATTGAATCCTTGATTTTTGTTTCCAAAACAAAATTCCTCCTTATTACTTATTTTGTGCCATTGGGCTCTCAACTCCCTTTCTTTGGTGTAGATCTCATCATCACAAGTTCCTGCCTCCATTTGGTCTTGGACTTCCTTAATTTTCAATTTTAGGTCCCTCTTAGTAGTAAAGATGTTCCCAAAAGTTTACTTGTCCCATCCTTTGACCTTTCCCTTAATTCTTTTTAATTTTTGTGTTAGCCTAAACATTGGGGTACCAACACAAGGTAGGTTCCACCATTCCTTTATTAGAGATTTAAAGTTCGGGTGAAGGGGCCACATGATTTTTATATCTGAAAGGGTAAGGTTTTTTAATCACTCTATCATCCCATTCCAAAATAAGTGCATTATGGTCGGATCCTATTCTACAAGAGGCAGAAAGAGAGAGATTGTGCAATATGTTTGAGTTAGAGGAGATCAAAAATCTATCCAACTTGACTTGGATGAGTTGATTGCCTTATCTTTTGTTAGTTCAAGTAAAGAGGGATATACATTAGCCCCACAGAATCAAAAAAGCTTGAGAGATCCATCATACTATTAGAGTAATCCATTAAACCTCCTTTTTTCTCAGATGGGTACATCGGGGAATTAAAATCACCTCCAAGCATCCATAGATCATCTTTGTTGTTTTTCATAACTCCTTCCAGCAAATTCCATAATTCTAGCCTATCCAACCTTGAATTGGGGCCATAAATAGTACCCATATTCCATTTGATGGAAGAATCTCCATCCTCCATACTAATCAAGAGATTGTTCTTATTCTTAAATTTCAACTTGCCACTAAACCGAGAAGAATTCCAGTAGGTAGCAATCCCTCCAGAGGTTCCTTCTGCATCACTGGCTTAATAACCAACTCCTGGCCAAAGCCACTTCAGGGTTTTCTCAAAACTTTCCTTTTTTCATTTTGGTTTTCTGAATCAAGAGGATATCAGGTTTCACCTAAGCTAAGCAAGCCTTTAGCACATGTTATTTATATGGGTCATTAAGACCTCTTACATTCCAGGACAGAATCTTCATAAGTTTGAAGAGTAGAGGAGTAGTACCAGGTTGATACTACCCCATGTGGGAGGTCGAACTTCCTTACTTCCTTTTCAATTTATTACATGCCAATGAATCAAGGGTCTTCTTCTTCCCTACTGCCACATCTTTTGTTGTTTCTTTGATTCTAGTTTCTTTTGATTGGGGTCTACCTAATTTTTTTTTCCTCCTACATCTAGTTTTTTTTTTTTGTGATTTGATGTTTATCCATCCTTTCTCATCTTTGATTTGTGGCATTTTATCCTCCCCCAAGTTTGGTTCATGGGGGTCCTAAGATGGATTCAATAGTTGTTCCTTTTGGCTTATAATTTCCCCTTCCTCCTAGGCCTCATTTTTTTGTTCGCCCTCAAATTTTGGAGGTGAAGTTGTTCCCTTGTTTTCCTTTTCTTTATCTAAATCCAGTAGTTTCTCCAAATATGGCGGGGTGGATGGTTCCTTGGCAGCCTTTCTAGATTTTATTTTGGGGCTTCCTTTATTGGAGAAGTGTCATCCATCTTATTTTCTTGATCTGGGTTAAATAATTTTTCTATGAGTAATAGTTCTTTATTTGGTGTTGAGGTTTCAAGTTCCTTTGAAATGTTCAGTAGAGTCATATTCTTCAAAGGAGCATTCATTTGTGTCTCTATTTGGGGTATCTTAGGCTCAAGAGGATCTTTATTGCAAGAATCTTGTAAATTCCCAAATTTATTACATCCTTGATAGAATACCATGGCCCTCTCGTATTCTAAAGGTTGAACCCATTTTCCAAACTTAGATTTTAAGGTAACAGAAGTGGGTAGGACTGTGTTAACCTCTACATTAACACAAATTCTTGCATAAACCAATCTTTCTTTAAGAAGATTAACTTTGACAATGGTGACTAAAGAACCAAAGGAGTCAGCTATTCCTTTAAAAAAAAATTGATGCCAGAACTCTAGTGGAAACCCAAGGAGCCTAACCCAAGTAGGAGAAACTTACCCTAGATCAGCAGAGGCATCAAACCTTGGTTTCCACTTGCATAAAGACAAAATATTTTTAAAACCGCTATCAAAATCCCACAATCCCCCCATGAGGACCTTTAACATATCCTCAAGGATAATAAAGGTAAAAAAAAAAATACCCTTAGGCATAACACTTATAGAAATGCTTCATTTGATTTTCCAAGTGTTAGAGGCCTAATTTCGTACTAGTCTATATTGGGTCGTCCAGTGAAGGATTTCCCCACCAAGGATAGCTTTAAACCCTCCAAGGCGTCATTAAAGATTGCATGTGGATATCCACTTTGTCCCCCACCACAATATAAAAATTTGACATGGACTTCTGAGGTGTCCTAGTCAAAGTTTGACTTCCAACTAGCTTTTCCACATAGGAGGTCATTTGGGCATCAGGGCCTAAACAAACCTTGCCTTTAGGAGAAAACACAGGGTTGTTCAAAACCCCAGACAGAATATGTGCAGTGCACGGTGAGGTTTTAGGTCTCTCGATTGGTGAAGCAGTGCTATTTCTGGAAACAACAGACTACATTAGTGGGGGATCCCCCATGGGGCCCCCTCCAAGCTGATTCATTGAGCTACAGAGGAGTAGAAATTCAAAAAAATCAGAGCACGCGCACAGATCTAGAAGGTGAAAAAAATCTCTAGTGTTGATTTCTAATGTTACTATTTTTTTACTAATAGGGTAAATGATACATTTATTTATGCAATCATTATATAATTTGGAGAATAACTATGCAAAGAGGTTATCCTTGGAGGTAATCTAAGTGGTAGAAAAATCAGGGGAACGAGTTCATCTAGTTCAAAACCTTTTCATATATTAGAGTTGGTAGTTTCCATAAACCATCTTTTTCATATAGGAGATTGTTTGGGCATCAGGGCCTAAATAGACCTTGCCTTCAAGAGAAAACACAAGGTTGTTCAAACCCCCAGACGATGGAATATGCGTAGTGCATGATGAGTTTTCAAGTCTCTTGATCAGTGAAGCAGTGCTATTCTAGGAAACAACATACTATGTTGGTGGGGGAGCCCCCATGAGGCCCCCTCCGGGCTGATTCATCGAGCTATAGAGGAGCAAAAATTTAAAAAAAATAGAGTGCACACACAGAGCTAGAAGGTGGAAAAATGCTCTAGTGTTGATTTCTAATGTTACTAATAGGGTAAATGATACATTTATTTATGAAATCATTATATAATTTGGATAATAGCTATACAAAGAGGTTATCCTTGGAGGTAATCTAAGTGGTGGAAAAATTGGGGAAACGATTTCATCTAGTTCAAAACCTTTTTCATACATTAGAGTTGGTAGTTTCCATAAACCATCATACAAACTCCCTAGGTACCCCAATAAAAAAAATATCCTATTGGATATTTAAAAAAAAAATTGTATAGATGCAATGTTTGATCTTTATCAAGCATAAGGATGGAATTTAATTTCCTATAAAGGTGGTATATAATTCTTAATTTAAAATTCAACATTCTAAGACTATTGAGCTAGAGATGACCCTATCATGATGCATTTTTAATGCCCCAATATTTCACTCAAGGCATTAATAAAAAAAAGATGACAATTTTATTTTTGTAATATGAAAAAGATATAATAAAGTTGCACAACACTACTACATGCACAAGGTGTCATAAAAACATGTAATGACACAGTTGACATGCACATCATATACTTGAGACATTATACTAGTGTTTGAATAGGAAACTTGCCTACTTGTTTGTTTCTATTTTTATTTAAAATAGTAGACATTAATACTTTGGAGCCATATCATTTTGAAGGATCTCATATGGAAAGTTTGTTCTCATGATCCCTTGAGTTTTTTCCTTAAATTTTTTTCATAAAAAGTCATAAATCAAGTAAATTGTTCCTCTTTGAGTGAATAAATGGATCTTGCTAGTTTGTGTGCCTTAGTGAATTCTTGGCTCTATTTAGAAAGTTGTATACACAATCTAAAATTGCAAGTTGATTTTTCCAATTCAATTTTGTAAATTACAATTGATTCCTAAAGTTTAAATTGAAAGAGGTTTAGCGTTAAGTTCTTGTTGCATAGTGTTGTCCATGTTGCATTTTTCTTTCACAGTCTAAAGTACAAGATGTTTAAAATTTGGAGCCTTACTGCACATTGAATATTATAATTGGTCTTTGAAGTCCAAGTTGCATGGGGGTAAATATTCAAATTTTAATAGCACTTTTCAAGTGAGACCTCAAAGTCCAAAGTCATCTTAGCTTGGGATTTGTTGATATTTTACATTTTGCATGTTTGCAAACTACAAATATTTTTCAAAGTCTAAACTTGAGATTTGTGTAGGTTGCAGCTACATTTTAGATCCCAAATGTGAACTATTCAAATTTTATGTGCAAGTTGCATCCTAGGTTTAAAGTATAGCAATAAATTTCTCTCTAAAGCCCAAAATGGTTGTATTTTTTTTTTTGGTTGCCATAACTCGTGAATTTTGTAGGGTGGTTTAGTAGAGATATTATAAGGATGTTCCAATGGCTTTGGTAAGCTTATCTCTTTTTCATGCCTCATTTTTAATTCCAATCATGGTGTATTTTAGTATTTCATGCTTGTCACCATGCATCATGCATTGATGTGCATGTCAACTATGTCATTACATTTTTTTATGACACCTTGTGCATGTAGTAGTCTTGTGAAACTTTATTATGTCTTTTTCATATTACAAAAATAAAATTTTCATCTTCTTTCTATCAATGCCTTGACTGAAATCTTGGGGCATTAAAAAATGCATCATGATAGGGTCATCTCTAGCTCAATAGTCTTAGAATGTTGAATTTTAAATTAAGAGTTATATACCACCTTGATAGGAAATGAAATTCCATCCTTATGCTTGATAAAGATCAAACATTGCATCTATAAAAAAAAATTAAAATATCCAATAGGATATTTTTTTATTGGGGTACCTAGGGAGTTTGTATGATGGTTTATGGAAACTACCAACTCTAATGTATGAAAAGGTTTTCAACTAGATGAACTCGTTCCCCCAATTTTTCCACAACTTAGATTACCTCCAAGGATAACCTCTTTGCATTGTTATTCTCCAAATTATATAATGATTGCATAAATAAATGTATCATTTACCCTATTGTAGTGCTTCCAACTTTTCTATAGTTCCAACTAGGGGTAGTGGTTAGAATTTTTTTCTCCCAATTTTAATGTGCCTACATGATTTAATATTTGAAAGTTGGCCTAAAAAAAATAGGTATACCAAATATTCTTTAATGTAGAATTTGGAAGATTTCAACACATCTAGTAACTTCTCATGAAGTATCACTAATTGAGGTGGACCAATCAATCTTCTTTAAGTACACAATAATAGGATTAAATATCAAATTTTGGGCTAGAGATACCTAATTTTGGTAAACCAAATATTTTTTTTGAAAGGGTGTTGAAATATTTTTCATCCTCCTAGAACTCACTCTTATGAAATACATTTTTCATTTTCACTAGTTATTCCTTCTTGTTAGTAGTAGGCTATCATTGATGAAGTTGGAAACACTTGTGTCTTTTCCCTCATATTACTTGACTACCTCCTTCATGTTGATATTGTCATACTAGGTGTATTTGGGTAGCATAGATAATCTCTCTATTACAACAAAATTGATGTTAACATTGTTTGGCCTATATGTCTGTATACCTTTCTCCAACTCTAGTTGTATCCCATAACACAAGCTAGGATTGATTTAGGATACTAGAAGGATACAATAAAATAACTTACACTAGCCTAGATCTTTCTATGCATTGGGCCACAAAATTATAATATCAATTTGTATTTACCCTCTTTGTGAACTCCTAAAAATATTCATGTCCAATTTGAATGTCACTAATATCCTCCCATGAGGAGAAAATATTTGAATTAGGGTGATATCCTTTGTAATTATACTTCATCTCTTTCTCTGTACTTTTCTCGCATTGCATGTATATTGTAAAGCACGCATGGACTTATTATATGATTAAAAAATAACTAGTGTTATCTTGTCAGGAGATATAAGCATTCTATATCATAGATTGTATAACATTCTATTAAATGAAATATTTTATTAAAGAGCCTAGCGAATAAGAAATCTTTAACAGTGGCATTAGAGTTACAACATAATGCTTACCAGTTAATAAGTATAAAGATCACAATATAATACTATCAAGGAAATAGACTTTGAGATCCTAATATGATTCATGCTCAGAGTATCAAGGATCCTAGAGTTCTAATGTAAAAAATAATAACTAAAAACATATCATTAAATAAGTCTAGAATTCCCATTTTTTCCTTGAAGGATAACACATTGAAACAAGACCCACTTGTGAACCCAAGGAAAAATAAATCAATGTAAAGTTTCATGATTCAAGAATTAGGAATAGTTCCTATAACAAAATCCCAGAGGTGAATCAAAATGAATAAGCATACATCTCTAACTCCAAAAGGATAACAAGACAAAAAATGAAAGTTGTGGATCAAGATATACCCATTAATGGGTATGAAAATAAGAGTTTGATTAGACTTTAAATACTAATAGATAACATATCATAAGGTGATCAAGGATATCACTAAAACAATACTCAATTAAGAAAAATATTAAAATAATGATCCTAACAGATAACATAGTGAAAATTAGTTGGGGATTGGGCTTTGTGGAAACCACTAAACAAGTACTCAAATAAAAGGATGGCTAAAACCATAAAACCAAAAAGAGATAAAATAAAATCTATATGAAATATTTTGAGGATCAAAAGGAACTCATCCAAAAAAAATTATAGTTAAAAAACCCCACAAGTCTAATGCCAAGTATTGGGGCTTGTAGAAGTATGATGCCAGCATGACTTCATTAGGAAAATAATAATCTTAAACTTTGAAAAACCTGAAAAATGGATCTATGGAAGGGGAAAATAAAAGGTACAAGTAGGGAACATAAACAACTAGAAAATGAGGAAAAATCCAAAAGAAAATAAAATCAAATGAAAATGAAAATGAAAAAAATTAAAACTTGAGTTCCCTAATTGTAAAACAAAATATCAAAGAAAACCAACAAAAAAAAAACTAAATGATGCCCTAAAAATGAAAAACTTTGATTAAAGAACCAAGATATCTTGAAGACCTACTTGGTTAGTAACATGGAAAATTATGGTGTTAAATAGTGTGAACGTGAAAGAAAACACACAATAACTTTCCAAATCAACAATAGAAACCTTGAACACTAGAAATATCTCACTAATCATGGGAAAAATATCATAGGGATAATAGAAAGGTAGAGAGATTTCCAAAGCTCAATTATACGCAAAACACGAAGGAAAAGTGATAAATTGAAAGGTCAAATGAGAAAAAAAACTAAAAGGAACACATGGGAAGATCACCATTAATCTGTAGCTAATGGGTAGGTTAAGGTAACACCCTATCTCATGCCAATCATAAAAATTTAGAGATTCCTTTACAATCATGTAGGGATGACCTACTCTAAAATTCTAACAAGGGTGATGCATCAAATTGTTGACAACTCTTATCTACAAATAAAATTTATATTTTTATATATTCATTGCTAGGATGACCAATTTTGCAAATTTGGACAGAGGCAAAATTCCCAAAATGAACACAAGAAAAATCCAAAAACCAAAACCAAACATATAAAAATGGAAGAAATTAGGAAAGAAAAGAAAAATAAAAAATGGGACCCCTATTTTTCCAAGAAAAAATGGGTTGTATGTGTGTGTGCAAGGCACAACACTAGAAATTGATCCTATAAAGGTAAAATCACTACATAATGTAGTGAAGGAAGACATACATCTATGTGCCACTATTTACATTTCAATTTTTAAATTAGGTCACTTCGAAATTGATAGGAAGTAGAGTACAAAATGATGTCTAAAGAGAGTGGTCTATGATGCTAGTAAGAAGGTATGAGAGGTTGAGAAAAATATGTGGATAGAGAGGTGAGTTTTTTTTGTAAGTTTCCTACAAGATTTGTATTATTAAAGGGAATGAGATATCAACATATATATTTGTTCCAAAATAAGTTAAAGCATGTGAAGGGAATATTTATAAACCAAAAGGGATGAATATTATGAAGTTCTTATTAACAAATATATATTGCATGGCCTATGAAGGTGAGATGAATCTAGAAGATGAATCATGCATTGACACAAACTATGTAGTGATAGTGGCAATATTTTTATTGAATGACATATGGATAGTAGGAACTAGCCTGGACATGAAATTTCATTTACCAATCATATTAGATTGGGATTCATGACTTCCTTTTAGACAATAAGTTGAGGCTAGGATATATCACTATAAAAATATACATAAACCTTTGAATAAACTCAAGACCTCTAGTGAATAATTATTAAAAATTATATAGAGGACTTAAAAGAGGAAAAATTCAATTAGATGTGTTTTCACCTTGTAGATTTTTTTGATAATCACCAAGGTGTTTATCAAGATCAAACTCTTGGGAGTGAGAGACATGTAGTGTGGACTCATGGTTAGATTCATCATTTGTATCATGGAAACTTGTTGTAGAATAAGTAGGTTAAACATGAATTATGGAAAGATAAGGTATATATGTTGTCATTTTATCAAAAGGGAAACTATTAAAATTAGGACTAGACTTGATAGGGGTTGTAACTACATGGGAGTAACACATTTTTTATATTGTAATAGCTTCTACAAACAATGTTCTCAGGATGTGAAGATTGTATCATCAAGCTCATATAAGGACTCAAAAAAAACTATCTGAAATCCCCAAAATCAAGTTTGTAGGTTGTTTAAATTTTAAAGTTTATTATTTTTCTAAGAATTTTTTCTAAGTGCAAGTGTTGGGTTCACTAAAATTTAGTGTTCAAAATTTTATTTGTCAAAAGAAATGTTATTTTCCTTATCAAATGATCTTACAAGAACACACTAAGACTAAATATACCTTTGTACTAAAGTACAATAATGTGTTACTATTCTATTAGAATGAATGAATTATCTAATTAATAATATTGTGTTTTAATTTTAAAAGATTCTAGTTGTTTAATCGGTCTAAATTTCATATAAATAAAATTAGAGAATTGACAAGATGCTAGCAAAACTTTAAATTAACAATAGAGAAGAACTTGGTATTGAAGTATAAAGGTCTCTAGATTTGATGCCATCAATAAGCATGGATGTCAATGTGACACACTATAGTCCATATGGTGAAAGTGTCTAAAATCTTAATCTATTTTGAAATGTGTGCCTTTTTTTGTATAAAAATTAAATAAAAACTCTTAAGATCATTAGTGATAAAGGATATAAAATAAAAAATAATATATTAATATTTTGGAAAAAAATGATATAAAAAGAGGAAGAAAAGATATTGATGAACTCCCAAATAGTTGAATATCTTCTCTCAAAGTAAATCTATAGCCACAAGAGATAAAGGATTTTTTGGGGGGTTGCTTTGGAGCTTTCCTTTAGGTCAAGCCCAAATATTAAATTTTGAAACTACATAGATAGCCAATGTGTTAGAAAATGTGTAGATAGTGTGTTGTCATTGATGTCAACCTTTGTTGATACAATATGCACTTATTTTGAAGGACACTTCATGGTTGGATGTCATAATTATATTCATTTGAAGTTTGTGGTTGGATGTCAAAATGCCTTGATTGATAAGTTTTCAAACTATCTAAGGCACAAGACTAGCTTCACAAGAGCTCTAACAAATTATCAACATTTCTCAGAAGATGAAGATATGGTCTTGTGGTTTGAAAGGCATATTTACATAGCTATGAGGTATGCATATTTCAAGTTTCTATGCATAAGTTCTACCAAAAAGTGTTCCAATGTTATCAGAGTATGCACATGTTAAGCTCCAATGAATGTTTGCTAAGGAAGAACTGAATGTCTACGCACTTCAACACATTATATTGTTTTACCTTGAAATTTTGGATTTATGCTTCTCAAGGTTGTATGTCTGCTCAGTCCAAGTTTCAGATGATTTGATGCACCACCGGTGTTTCTGTAGATGACAGTGTGTTGTCTATGCTCTAGCAACCTGGTAGATTGGTTTGTTAGTGTTTAAATGATTTATTCCAACAAGTACTTGATCAAATTTATGTACAAAGGTTATGTAATGCATGGTGTAATCTCATTGGGCTCTCTAAATGCTCCACAATTTGGTAGTGATCCTCCCTTGTACAATAGTATGTCCCGAATCATTGTTTTTTGGGTATGAATTCTTTGCACCAGAGCAAATAATTTGATCTATAATAAGAAGGGTGCATAGAAGTATTTTTACATGCTATATCATCCTAGTGGAGTGATGTGCACAAAAAAAATTGGTCTCTTCGCTACCGCCTTGGTTTGGAGTTGATGCATGGTAGTTTACATGTTTGTCAGGCCGACTTGTCATCTTGAGTTGCTTGCACCAAGTGTTTAAATGTGTGTGCTAATTTTGAAGATTTGTTATATGGAGAATAGGTCTTGAATTTATTGTAGCTTGAACTGCATGATATTCCCTTCTATTACAAATGGTTTTGAAGCCGACTTGTTGTGATCAATGTATCTCATATTACATGTTTGTATCCAACAAGGAGAAACCTTTTGATGGTTGTAGAGGGTATAAATGGAAGATCAAAGATTTTGAGAAGAAAAGTGTGAGAGTGTAGTGAATGTTTGAGAAAATTGTGTGTGAATAGATTTTCACATAATATATTTTGATAATGAAATGTGGTAAAGATCAATTTTGAGAGATCAACAATTAATGTAAATGAGACTACAAAGAATAATTCTTGAATGTAAATGAGAAAGTGTGTTGTAGGTAGTGAGATGAAGGCAAAAAAGCTTATTAAAGCAGATGTATGTGTGAGCTTACCAAAGGTAGTGATCTAGAGGTAACAAAAGTGTTGAATTATTCTAATTATATTTTGAGGTTGTAAACATTTGTTGTAAGTGTTATATTGAGTAGGGAGTAGTGAACTTACTTTGGTTAAAGACCATAAAAATTTTTCGTAAAATCTATTTTTTGTGAGGATGGATTTGAGCAGTATATCCAAGCAACTTTCTCATCGTGTTTTTTCCTTGCATGTTTTTCTACATAAATTTGATGTTATGGTTGTATGCATTTGTGTTCTTCTTGTCATGATTTAATTGGTTGATTGAGTATTGATTCACCCCCCTCCCCCCCCCCCTTCTCAATACATTTGTGTGTTCAACAATTGGTATCAGAGCCAAGTGCCTTGATATAGCCTAACAGCTGAGGTAGATCTTGAGTGGAACACATGGGAACTGAAGCATTGCCAAATGAGAAGAATCCTTTGAAGGTTAAGAAGCATGAAGATATGGCAGATTTTAATGAAGAAGATTGTGAAGTTGATTTTGAAGGATAAATTATTTTAGTATTGGATTCAATCTGAATAATGCAAGAAGATAAATTGGAGAACTGCAAATCAAAATCAAAGAATCAAAAGAGATCATAATCAATTTGAACATTCAAATTGAAGAATGTAAAAAAGTTGCAAATTGTCTGAACAATAAGTTGAATGACAAAATGGTTGAATTCTCCAAACTTGAAGAATAAATTATTTCCCTAAGGAAAGAATTGGAGAAAGAAAAGGATCAAATAGATAAAGGACTAAAACTGAATAAAATATCTAGCATTCTTGATAAGATAATTAGTTGTCAAAGATATGTAAAGGATAAGGGTGGTCTTGGATTTGAAAAGGGTCAGAACTCAAAGGCTAATATTCCTAAAATGAAAAAGGAAATGGACTTTGTTGAAGATTCTAAAAGGATCAAATATGAAAGAAAAAATTTGGATGATGGCTTCATAAAGGTCAAAAATCAAAATGACTTCAAGAGATATCCTCGTAAATAGACTACTACTCTTAGGTTCTCTCAATATTTTCATGGTTACTATTATTTTTGCAATAATCTTGGTCATAAGGCTAGCAATTGTAGAACTAAGGAAAGAATAGATTATTATATGAAGAAAAAAAATTTGTGCATTCAATACAAATGTTATGATGTCTTGTTCCTTTTATGGCTACTTCTATGCATGCAATAAATTTGGTCATAGGGTTGTTGACTGTAAAAATAAAATAAGGAGAAATGGTTTAGCCCCTAAATATAGCATTGGTTGCTATAAATTCAATAAATTAGGACACAAAGCAAGATTCTACAAAAGTGGTTTTTTGAAACCACATTTTAACAAAAGAAAACAAAGTAGAAGAAAGATGTCGTAATAGTTTGGAGAAAGAAACAAGGGCAAGATAATGAAGTGAATAATGCAAATGTGCTTGTGCATTGTGCACAAGTTCTCATGATTGATTGAAATAGAACATTTGGTCAAGGGGAGATATCATCCATAAAATCTCTCAGCTCCTTGGAGAGAATAAGATTTTGATCATTACAACATGAAATGTAATCTAAAATAACATTCTCTAAAAAATTTATTTGATAAGTAAGATGGAATTTTTAGATCAATTTTCTAAAGCATAAACATTATTTATGAAGGACAGTAGAATGAATGTGCATCTCTATGAGGACATTGAGTTGTTCGATATTTTTTTACCTAACAAGGACAAGGTGTATTAATTGTGTAAATTTAGGGTAAATGAAACTTACTTTTACTTTCATTTTCACAATCTTAGCTCATTCGAATCAAAATAATTTACATCTTGAGCTAGGAAGAGAAGAAGTCTTTCAAAGAAATCTTTCAAATTCAAGTGGAATTTCTCTGAAGTTGAAACCCTAGCAACAAAACATAAAGGTATTTTCAGATTGCACATAAACCCTAGTTTCTAAAGTTTGAAAATAAATTTCAATGGCTACTCCAAAACCGGTTGATGTCTTTGAGAAACCAAGGCCGAAGTATAAGAAATATTCATTCAAAGCAATGGATATAGATACGGATGGAACATTATTAAAATTTATCGTTGATACAATGTACAGGAAAGATGTAAGGATTTACATTCATGTCCCCATAAATTAAATTGACCACATGAAGATTTTAGGAGCTATGGAAAGCCTTGCTAGATGATGACTATGTTGAATAAAAACCAAAATTTGCAAATGTGTCGGCTAAAGGGTTGGATGTGTGGAAAGAATGTCTTGATTTCTGTGATAATATTGAATGGGTAAGAGTCATTCTAAGTAGAATCTATGATGAATTTATGTACTTGGACAAACCCTATAGGATCACTAAAGATGCAATTAAGGCTATGACTAGGTTATGTGCAGCTAGACCTATTCTAGTGATGAAAATCATCAAGAATTAAAGGGTTATAGAGTTGACTAGTGCAAATTTTAATAAAACAACCCTAAGCATAAATGAAACTAATGTCCAGGGGTCAAGTATGCATCCATGGGAATAGAACATAAAGTATACTTCACCAACAAAGAAGGATCGACAATATAAACTACAATCCACACCGCATATCAAATGGTAAAAGAAGGAAAGGACTTTAACCTATTTGAATTGATGAGGAACCAATTGTTTGATAATCTCAAGAGAACCAAGGAGACCATATATAGATTTAGGTTTAGGTCTCTAATTATTTGTCTTGCATTCTACTTTTTGAATGAATTACCTTGATTCAAAGGCAAGGTCTAACAACAACAAATTTTGGTTTCCACTGAGATTAGAAACCACATGAGAGGGTTTAATGACACAAAAGCTTGCAATTCTAAATATTGGGGTTTCTTCAAGAACCTACAAGAAGAAATACAAGATAGGGAAAGAATTTCCTTTGATCTGGTGAGAAAATATAAGGGTGAGATTACCTTTCTCATTGATAGATACTATTATTACATTGAAGTTGTGGAACCAAGAACTTCTTGGATTCCTAAATTTCCATATGAAGTCTCCCCTAATGAACTAAAATCATATGTTGAAATGTTGAGTAAGCCTAAGGATCTTGTAGTAGAAAGTTTTGGCACCTATAGAGAAATCATGGACAAGATAATTCAGAGGAAGGTGGAAGAGACTCATGAAAAGAGATTAGATAAGATGTTTAAGAGAATAGGCATCCCTCGGCTAACTAAGAAAGACCCTCAAACCTCTGGCAAGACTCTGTAACCATTCCCTCAGACCCTAAGGAAACTTCTATAGAGAAAGTGCCAAGAAGGTCTATGTTATTAGCTTGTGTAGCCACAACTCCTCCATAACCATCTAGATCTACTCAAACAAGAAAAGCTACATCTGAAACCATGGCACAAACAAAGGCTGCTGAGAAAAAGAATGTTAGGTATAAGCAATAGGCTAAGAGGAAAAAGGCTAAGATAGAATATTCTAAAGAGGAAGAAGAAAAGGGAGAGGAAGGCACCTCCATACCAAAGGGAAAAGGGAATAAAAAGAAGAAAAATCCTTTAGTGGTACCTCCTCATGAACCTCTCCAATTAGAGGCAATCTTGAATGGAATTGTAAGTCATGGCTTACTACAGGAGACTATTGAACTACATCCAGAAGTTTCTCCTGAGCACAAAAGACTATTGAGAGGGAAATATTCATGTACATGATCAAGTATAATGTAGCTCTCAATAAGATTCTATAAATTGCTCCAGAGAGTCTTGTACAGGCCCTAGGGAGAAAAGAGAAAAGGCTATTGTAGTATATAAATAACTAAGGAAGGAAGCAGGGTAAATGCAAGAAGATGAGTCCACGAAATGTGGAAGTTTTTGCCTTAGAAAAAAACCTAGAATCGGCTTCAAAATAATGGGATCTCGTTTAGGTTCAAGGCCTCGAGCTAAAAATGGGATCCCATTTTATAAAAATAATATTTTCTTATGATTTTTTGAAATAGGATTCCATTTTCAAAATGGGATCCTATTTTTTTTTATTTTTTTTAATGTTTTTTTTTAAACGAGATCTCATTTTTACAAAAATGGGATCCCGTTTTGAAACATGATCTTGTTTCTTAAAAGCATAAATAAATATATATATATATATATATATATATTTATTTATTTATTATATTTATTTATTTATTTATTTATTTTTATTTTGAAACGGGATCCCATTTTAGAACGAGATCTCGTTTTTTAAAATTTCAATTTTTGGTCAAGTTTTTCCTTTATTTTTTTGTTCGGGAAAAGGCTTGGGAACCCAAACCTAAGATTTGGACCTAGTTTGACCTACAACTTGAAGGTCATGTCATTGTCACAAGAAAATAGTGACTTTGGACATATGTCTAAAGACCTTTTTTGTAGAATTTTTTGATAAAATTAAAACCCATTATAGATGAGACAGTGTAGATTCCAAATATGTAATTTTTTTACAATTGGATTATTTTTTCATTTTTCAATTAATTTCTAATGAAACAGGTCCATAAACTTGATAAATCAAGGTTTTTTGATATTTTAATAACTTTTTATTAACATAATTTTTTGAAAAACAAACTATACGAAAGCGTACTTCAGACAATTATTTTCAATTTGAAAAAAAACAAAAAATGAAAATTTTAGGTCATCTTATGCATGACGTACACAATGATTTTTATAAACAACAAATATGGCCAATAAAAAATTAACAAAAAATATTCAATAAAAAATTACAAAAAAATATCGAAAGCATGCTTCAATGAGTTACAAATATTTTCCCAAAAGGATATATAAAAATATGATTATTTAGGTCAAAATATGGATGGCGTACATGTGCATGGTATGGTAAAAAAAAGTGACTTGTAAACAGTGACTTGTAAATAGTGGTTTTTAGAAACACCTATTGAAAAGTAATTTGTATCATCTGGGTATTGAAATAAATTATATATTTGGAAACTAGACTCTAAGTACTACATTTTATTATCAGATTTTTTTTAAAGATTCCATCTCTAAGTGCTTCAAATTTTAAGGTCAAATGTAACAATTTCTAAAAATCAGGGAAAACACTTCCAATTTTTGGCCAAAAGGTGGACTCAACTTCTTGCACACACCCAAAAATTGACAAAGTAGGATTCTCTATTTCTCAGGAAGAAAAAGATAAAATATTTTAGAGACAAGCTCAAGAATTAAGATCAAATCAAATATTGGATATCCTTATTAGTATGGAGAAGGAAGATATAGACAAAATACATAAATAAATTGAGGAAGTGACCAATAAAATCCTTGAGGAAGTCAGAAAAGGTGGAAATGTGGAACAACCACATATGTCTCCTTAGCACAATGTTGAATAGTAAATTTTACAAGAGGATCAAGAAGAGAAAGTAACACATGATGTAGAGCATTCTTCTCCTGATCATGGTGTGCATGATAGCTCTAGACTTCAGAGAACACTGATCAATAAGATCAAAAAGTGAAGGAAGATACATATACTTCTAAAGTACATGCATAGGAAACTCCAAAGGCATCTTCTTTAGCATCACCCATTGATTCCATCAAAGATTTTCTAGCTTAGCATAAATAAATTTAGCCTGCAATTGCTTCATAGTTACTGCAATTACTTATGTTTGATGGGTAAGTCAACATGTAGTGCCCCTCCATAATTCGCCCTTTCATGGTGTTTGATAAATTTTGTTTTGAATTGTTTGAATCAAATTGGTTTAATAATGTTGTTTGTTTAGTAACAAATTAAATAAATTATGAAATAAATATATATTTTGTTCTTGGATAATTAAATTATTAAATTATAAAGTATTTTGATAATTAAATATAGATATATTATTATTAATGTTGAGTTTTTTAATAATAAATTAAAAATGTGGCAAAATATTAATATGAAATAAAATAGTAAAATGGAATGTTGTAATTATTAGACGGTTAAAATATTAAAAATTTAGAAGGTTTTGGCATGCAAGTTCATGCGAATTCTCAAACTATTTGTCATTAAGGAATTTGATGTTTTATTGGATATTTTATCTAATTTTTGTTTTTGGAAATAAAATAGTTTTTTCTTGGTTATTAATTATCATGGATTGATTTTTGTTTTTTGGGGAATGGTGAACTGATGTCTGCAAGAAATGATATGTAGAAGAGTTGCATTTTGGGAAAATATAGAAGAATTAATTTAGAATCTGAAGAAGGGGATTGTTGCAGATGCAGAAGTTGATCTCAGTTTAAAGTGTGTCCCCACCAGCGTTGGAATCTAGGTAGGCTTCATCACAGTTCTTTGTTTCATGAACCGGTCATTGCATTCTCCGTAAATTCATTGCTCTTCCTAATTTTTGTATAGTGGAAAATTTTGCAATCCTTTAATTCTTCATGCTTTAAATTAATTCTTCTAGATCAACTGTTAGTCACCATTCAACTATAGTTTACTGTCACCTATTCTCTTGGTATTATAAAATACATAGACCCCTTTTGGACCCTTGAAGTAATCTCCCCACCATAATCGAACCAAATAAAATTTATTTTCAAATCTCCATCTTTCTAATATTAACCTTGCAGCGAAGTTTACCTTTAGACAAAACTATCAGAGGCTAAATCTTTCATTGATAGTAAAGGATATCTCAAAAAAATTAGAAATAGTGGTTGTAGCAAACTCAATCTATGTGGGTAACTGATAGGAAACTTGGGTGGTGTTTAGAGTTATAGATTTAATTTCCACCCATTGCTTGGTAATTCGGCTCTATGTGAATTTCCCTTTTGTTCACACTTTGAATCAAAAAAATTGTGTTGCATCATATATTTGATGGATTCATTCTTTGGTCACTATTTATGAATTGATCTAGAATAATGGGCATTACACCTGGTGTCATAGCCTAGGTTCATACATTGGGTACTCTGGATACATATGAGCCATTATGTTGTCCTAGTGCTTAGACTCTTGAGCGTATGTTTTCCAATTTTTCCATCCTCATCTAATAATCTTAGACTTGTCCTTTGGTGGTATTTTTCCAATGGTGTAGAAGACTGGTGGAAAGGATAGGACTCTTGGTGTAGTGTGCAATGCACCAATATTCTTTCTAAAGGGAATGCATTATGGACTATTGTGTAGCATTGTGATGTGACTCCCAGTGATGTGAATTTGTTTGTTTTTTGTGAATAATTTGTGTTAGATCATGAGTATAGAGCTTATGAAATGGTAAATTGTGTTTCCATGCTTCTAAAAAGTGTAAAATCATGATCATTTGATTGAATATGTTATGAGATTTAGTGTTGTATACCAGATAAAGTGCAACATCTTACATGTAAATGAGGGATATTTAAAGAAAATGTGTGCTTTGTGTGTATAATTATGTTGTGTTTTTATGGAAGTGTAGCATTCTAAGGTAATAAATTAACTTGAATGATTGGTACTAATGTGTTATGTTTCCACCCTAGTTTGTGACTTCCAGGTAGTCAGCTTCAAAACTCAGTGATGAAGGTAAAGTAATGGGGATATTTAGATGTAGTTAATAATGATGTCAAGCAGTGATCCATTTTATGATACAACACATGATATAGATTCATGGTTATGATCATTATGTGATTATTATTCTGATTGTTAAGTAGCAGATTGTTTATGATTTGATATGATTATTAGGGTGGTTCTAAATTATTTTTTTATATGGTCATGGTTACTATGCGATTGTCGGGTGACTATTCTATGTTGTTTGTTATGTGGCTATTGGTTATACATTGATGTGGTTACTTGTTTGAGGTGTCTTGGTGAAAGGGGCGGTTTTGCATTACTCATTCGTGAATACCTTGCTAAACTACGATTTCCTTTCACAGTGTTTTTGACTGTATGATTATATATATATGTTCAACTATGTTGTTTGTTTTAGGTTGCAGGTACCAGACACCGACTCGACTTGAATTGACAGGTTTGAGTGTGCCTTAACCCAATGGAATTTTTTGAATGGAGATAATGTATGGTCCCCTACCCTAGCCATCATCCTCGAAGAGGATGAGTATCCAATCCATCACCACATCAGTGTGTCTATGATCTGTTGGTCTTGATTCGTGAACGTGGTTAAGGTTTAGGTAATTGTTTGACTTTTGGTTTGCTTGATTATTTTATATTGCTTGTATTTACATTTAAGGAAAGGTGAACGTGGTATTAATTAACAAATTATAGAATTAACATATGTTTCACTCTAACCTTGCGACTTCCAAGAGTAAGTCGAATCTTAGGGGGGAGGATGTAGTGCCCCTACATGATTCGCCCTTTCATGGTGTTTGATAAATTTTGTTTTGGATTGTTTGAATCAAATTGGTTTAATAATTATTGTTTAGTAACAAATTAAATAAATTATTAAATAAATATATATGTTGTTCATGGATAATTAAATTATTAAATTAAGTCATTAAATTATAAAGTATTTTGATAATTAAATATAAATATATTTATTATTAATGTTGATTTTTTAATAATAAATTAAAATGTGGGAAAATATTAATATGAAATAAAATAGTAAAATGGAATGTTGTAATTATTAGATAGTTAAAATATTAAAAAGTTAGAAGGTTTTGGCATGCAAGTTCATGCAGAGACTTGAACTATTTGTCGTTAAGGAATTTGATATTTTATTGGATATTTATGAGATCTTATCTTATTTTTGTTTTTGGGGGAATGGTGAGTTGATGTCTACAAGAAATGATCTATAGAAGAGTTGCATTTTGTGCTTTGGTTGGGAAAATATAGAAGAATTGATTTAGAATCTAAAGAAGGGGATTGTTGTAGATGTAGAAGTTGATCTCGGTTTAAAGTGCATCCCCACCAACATTGGAATTAGGCTTCATCACTTTTCTTTGTTTCGTGAACGGATCATTGCATTCTTTGTAAATTTGTTGCTCTTCCTACTTTTTGTATAGTGGAGAATTTCTCAATCCTTCAATTCTTCATGCTTTAAATTAATTCATCTAGATCAGTCGCTAGTCACCATTCAATTGTAGTTTATTGTCACCTATTCTCTTGGTATTATAGAATGCATAGACCCCTTTTGGACCCTCAAAGTAATCTCTCCTTCACCATAATCAAACTTGTGTGATATAAAAATGGAGTAAATAGTAAAGTAAATCCAACACACATCAATGAAACGTCTTACATAAAATGAATTGAAATAACAAACTAAGTTGCTATGACTATCCTCTCAAATCATCTCATTGCTCTCTAATATTAAGGATCCTCAAATTCATGCTCTTAGATTTGTATGTTGCACATGAATCTACAATATGGAAACCTAATAAATGAGAAGACTGGTGAAATGCAAAGCTATATGCCTACATTAACATGTTTTTGTATTTTTGATATGAAAGACTAAATTATGGATGAAATTACTAATGTGTAAAGGATGCTAAGATCATTGTTGTTGATGTAATGTAAATCTAAATGCAATTCTATGATGAACAAAATAAAAACTAATGCAATACTAAAATGCTACAAAGTAAATTGTCATGATAACAATACTAAATTCTATGCAACTCTAAAATGCTCTCAATTTCTCTCAGTTGCTATGATAATTCTGGTAGCATATGTCTATGATCAAATCCCTTGTTGAAAATTTATAGAATGGCCTCCTATTTATAGATTTTTCCAAGCCTTGAATGAGGTGGCAAAGATGGATGGTTGAGATCATGATCCTAGGATCTCAACGGTGGAGCACAAGGAAGTTGGAGGAAATCATGGAGGTTTCTCCATTTGGAAGGGAAAAACTTCCAAGTGTCAAAGAGCATCAATTAGAAAGAGGGGCCATGTGTCTCCAAGGAGGTTAGGAAGTTAGAAGAATATTTCTAATTTAGAAATTAGAAATAAAAGAAATCATGTGACATGTGATGATGTGGAGGGTGAGTTGGAGGAAGTTAGGAAATTATGGAGAAATGTGACAAATTTTGAATTAAAAATTCAAATTTAATGAGGAAGGGAAATAATCAAATAACGAATTATTTAATTTTTTGTATTTAATTAATTGAAGAGGAAAGATAATTTTTTTTAATAGAAGAATTAAAGAGCTGAACTATACAAATAAATTTATTAATTTATTTATATAAGTAGAAGAAATTAAGATTAATTAATTAAATAACTAGTATTTAATTAATTTGTGCTCCAGACCATTTTTATGTGTATACAGAACCAAATCAAAGTGATTTTCAAATCACCATCTTTCTAATATTAACCTTGCAGCAAAGTTTACCTTTAGAAAAAACTATTAGAGGCTAAATCTTCCATTGATAGTAAAGGATATCTCATGAAAATTAGAAACAGTGGTTGTAGAAAACTCAACCCATGTGGATAACTGATAGGTGACTTGGGTGGTGTTAAGAGTTAGAAATTTAATTTCCACCCATTGCTTGGTAATTCGGTTTTATGTGAATTGCCCTTTTTCACACTTTGAATCAAAAATATTGTGTTGCATCATATATTTGATGGCTTCATTATTTGGTCAATCTATGAATTGATCTAGAATAATGGGTGTTACACAACATGTATGGTATCTCACCTCTACATAAGTTACAAATTTGTGATATTTTTCATTCCTCTGCAAGGGAAGAAATCTTACGTAACAGTTAAATAGTTCAGAGACAATGCAAGAGATAATCAAAATTTTGGAAACTGAAATGCCAAGTGCAAAAGGGGATTCCTCTCTACCACCAACTCAGCAAATAAATTATTTAATGGATTCTTTCAAGGGACATTCTTCCTTTCTTGAGAAATAAGATGAGTTAAGGATTACAAACATTAATTTGTCTGAGGCCTCCGAGAAATGTGCAAAGGCACATGAAAAACTAAAAGCGTGCACAGAAGATATTTAAAAGTGTATGGAGGAGGCAAAGGTATTGTACCTATTTTTTCTACAATGGCCTACCACCACAAAAATTCTTAAGGATCAAATAAATTCCATGGAAGTTCAAATCATAAATGTGGCTACCACAAATTATCTAGTGCAAGATAATGATGGTGCCATCAAGGCACAAGTAGAGAAAATATACTCCCATATACAACAAGTGCAAGACCAAAGGGAGAAAATAAAATTCCAATTAAAATAGTTGTGGGATATAGTAAACCTAAGGTTAGCATCTTTAACTGGTCTCCTAGCAAAAGAAAAGAATTTGAACAAAATAATCATATACCATCCTCCTTGGAAGAATTAGAATACATCCATGCTCAATTGGTAAGTCAAATCTAGATCACAACTTCTGCAAAGAAATTGTTACCTATTTTAGCTACCATCTCAAATAGGTAGAGTTTTTTATGTTTTACAAAGTGAAACAAAAGGTACATTCTACCCTGCTATGTTATATCCATGTGCATAAAGAAATTATCAAAAATATTGCATTACTACAATTACATTATGCAAATACATACAAAAGTGAGTTGTGCAAGTTTTTATTCCAATCATTGTAAGAAAGTGTTTGTAATCTGAGATTTATGTACTAGTTTGGTTTGGTGTATCACCTTCTTAGATTCATTTTTTTAATTTTTTCAGTTTATGCATTTTCTCTTGCCCTTTTCCTTGGTAGAATAGTAGAGTGGTTTAGGTGATTACCAATTAGGAAGCCGGCCTTCTTTAGAGATTTTATCTCATATAAGGTACCCACACCTTGGGATCATTCCCATGTTTCTGTAGATTGTTGAACTTCAAGTTCAATAGGGTGTAAATCTAATTGATAACAATTTTGGCATGCCTAGTGGGACTGAGAACTAATTTTTAGTTAATTTCAGACCTTATATTACTGTTGTGTGATATGTACAACAGTAGTTTCAGCCTTTTGAGGCAAGAAAATCACATACTTGGTGACCCCGAACTCAACTTTACTAGTTTTAGTAGCACCAATTCTCATATGTTTCAAAATTTATTGAAAGAAAAATCAATTTTTTGACTTTCCAGATGCTTGAATGAAAAAAGGATGTCTTCATTTCATGGAGATACATTTCACCATTCTCCATTTAATGAAATGGGTCTTCATGCCACTTCCTACCAACCATATCAAAATGGATATACTATTGGCCTCATCCAAATTGGTCCAAACACCTTTTCTAGAAAAAGTAACCAACAAGTTCAATATGTTATCCACCCACCCACCCTACTCATCCTAGTTGGTAGCCTGTATATTCTCATAACCATTCCCAAGAAGTGCATTTTATTCCAATCCAGCATGGTTGTTTTCAAAATCAGTTTCAATAGGTTGACGACATGAGCACAAAAGATATACTGTCATATTTTCAAGAGAAAATGAGGGCTATTGAAAGAGAACATGAGATGGAGTGGAAAAAGAGGAAATATGAGGAAAATCTTGCAAGAGAGGTAGTTGAAAAAGAGGAGAATAAGAGGCTTCTACTTGTTCAAGCTCAAAAGTTAGAAGCAAATTCATCACTTTCTTTTCCAAATCCATTCTTTGGGGAAGGGGTTATGAGGTTCAATGTATTAATCTTCAAACAAGATGAACCTTCTTTTGAAGAGAAATCAAAAGCGTCGGTGCCTTTTCAAATTCCCTTTCTAGTTGTATCTAACATGCATAGCTATGATGAAATTGCTAAGTTGGAAGAGTGTGTATTTACAATCCCAATATTCAAGGAAAAGCAGTAGGGGGCAAGGAAAGTGGATGGGAGCCAAAAGGAAGAGTTGATCTTCTCATCAGATGAGCTGCCTCATTTTTTTGACAAGGATGAAGTTTTAGAACAACAAGAAGACATCAAAAAATGTGGTGAGTTGTTGATTGATGAAAATCAGTATAACAATGGGGCCTTAGATCATAAAGATGAGCATAAAACTGAACCTGACACCATTTTTCAAGGTATGAGATTTGATATATTTGAGCATGTTATGAATGAGAAAGATAATTTTGATATTTTTGGAGAGATGTGCACAAAGATAATTGAACAATTTTGTTCAAAGTTGGATAACAAGGAATCAGACCTGTTAGAAGAGGGTGGTGAAGAGAAGGATGCTACAATATGGTTCAATGTGCTCCCTCTTTTTTTTGAATATGATGAAGAAAACATAGTTGTGGACACATCAGCAATAGCTTTGGGGCAGCAAAAAGGTCTTAGGCATTGTGGTGAGTTGCTAGTCTACAAAAATTAGCGTGATAATCAAGCCTTGAACCATGAAGAAGAATATGAAAATAACCAAGTTTTGGATGTTCCCATTAACCTTCATGAGAGATTTCATGTTGCTGAGAACGTTCCTCTCATGCAAAAATTGAAGAAGACCTAGACGAAGACGTGTTTTGGGATGATTTGGAGATGTTTTGCTCAGAGCTTGATGATAGGCCAGCATCTTCTAAGCTATTAAATCAAAATCCAAATGAACAAGAAGAGGAAGTAGCATTGTTTCTCACAAATGAGACAACTGAAAAAATTAAGCATCCAGATCAGCAAATGGATGGAAGAATAGTAAATGAGCAAGCAGTCAACAATAGGAGTCCAAGTTTCATTCTTTCGAGAGGTTTTCCTATTAGACTTTTAGCAAGCATGGAGACCACTGAAGCACCAATAGCTAGTTTTGCACCCATTAATAAAGCTATAGCCAAATATGGAATCGATAATGTACTTGTAGCTCAACAAGAGTATGTTCAACTCACTTATCATATTTTGAACAATAATACATATGTTCTATTTGATAAGGTAAGTGGACCTATTTATCTCTTCCAAGGGATAGTGCATCAACTTGTTGAGCATTTTTCTATGTCTAATATTTTCTTAGTTGTCCTCAAGCATGTAAGGCATTGCATATTGAGAAGAAGGGGCAGCTACTTCAGCCATCCTATAAATGGTTTGTTTTAAGTATTTTTGTCTTACCGTTAGTGTAGGGTAGTTGTTTGTTTAATGCAAGTTTTCAATTCCCTAAGTGTTTTTTTGCACAGTTCGTAGGTTTGATTCGAATTTTTGGTAGTTGGAATAAGTTTTCAAGGTATCATGCACTGATCTGATGAGTTACAACAATTTACAAGACTATTTTCAAGTCTTGTTATTTTTCTAAGTGACTCCGTGCCCAATAAATAAGCTTCAAGAAACTGGTCAAGATGTTTAGCAGACAAACATATAGTAGATGTCACCAAAAATGTTACCTATTTTAGCTACCAGCTCAAATAGGTAGAGATGTGTATTTCTTACAAAGTGAAACAAAAGGTACATTCTACCGTGCTATGTTATATCTATGTGCATAAAGATATTATCAAAAATATTGCATTACTACAATTATATTATGCAAAGAAATACAAAAGTGAGTTGTGCAAGTTTTGATTTCAATCATTATAAGCAATTGTTTGTAATCTGAGCTTTATATCCTAGTTTGGTTTGGTGTATCACCTTCTTAGATTCATTTTTTAGTTTTTCAGTTTATGCATTTTCTCTTCCCCTTCTCCTTGGTAGATCAATAGAGTAGTTTAGGTGATTACCAGTTAGGAGGCCGGCCTTCTTCGGAGGTTTGATCTCATATAAGGTACCCACACCTTGGGATCATTTCCTTGTTTCAATAGATTGTTGAACTTCAGGTTCAACGAGGTGCAAATCTAATTGATAACAGAAATAATGGGATAGTTCTTTGAATCATCTAAAGTCAATCTACAATAACATTCTTCAATCAATTCAGATTTGAGTATGTCTTGGTGTCATAGTTTTTATGACATTTTTTGTGTAAATATGCAAAGTAGATAATATTATCTATGTAAATAAAGGAACCTTTTTTTGGTAAGCCACTTCTCAAGGGGAGTAAACTATTTTTTTTTTAGAGAGGATGATTCCATATGTTTTTAGAAGACCACATGCCCTTTTCCCTTGATGTCAAATGGGGAGAGAAAAAGGTATATCTGGTAAGTGTTTCCATTAATGAAAAAGGGGGATATTGTTGGAAAATGTACAGATAGTGTGTTGTCACTGATATCAACCTTTGTTGATACCATACGCACTTATGTTGAAGGAAAATTCATGGTTGGATGTCAAAATGATATTCATTTGAATTTTATGGTTGGATGTCAAAGTGCCTTGATTGATAAGTTTCCAAACTATTTAAGGCACATGATTAGCTTCACAGGAGCTCTGTCAAATGCTCTGCATTTCTCAACAGATGAAGATATGGTCTTGTAGCTCAAAGGGAAGCTCTATGTAGCTGTGAGGTACGCATATTCCAATTTTCTATGCATAATTTCTACTACAAAATGTTCTAGTGTTATCAGAGTATGCACATGTTAAGCTCCAATGAATGTTTTCTATGAAAGAAATGAAAGTCTTAGCACTTCATCGCATCACATTGTTTTTCCTTATGGTTTTGGATTTATTCTTCTAAAGGTTGTATGTCTTCTTAGTCCAAGTTTCAAATGGTTTGGTACGCCATCTGTGTTTCTATAGATGATATTGTGTTGTTTATGCTTTAACAACATGGTAGATTGGTCAGTTGGTGTTTAAATGATCTGTGTCAGCAAGTACTTGATCAAATTTTTGTATAGAGGTTATATAATGCATGGTGGAATCTCATTGGGCTCTTTGAATACTCCACAAGCTAGTATGTGATCCTCCCCTATACAACAATATATCTGGAAATATATTTTTTGGGAATGAAGTGTTTGTGCTACAGAAAATAATCTGATATAATAAGAAGGGTGTAGAGAAGTGTTTTTATATGCGATATCATCTTGGTGGAGTGATCTGCACATATTTTTTTGGTATCTATAGTATCACCTTGGTCTAGAGTTGATGCATGGCAATTTACATGCTTTTTGAGCTGACTTTCCATGTTGAGTTACTTGTGCCAACTGTTTAGATGTGTGCGCTAATTTTTAAGATGTGTTCTATGGAGAATAGGTCTTGAATTTCTTTTAGCTTGAATTGTATGAGATTTCCTTCTACTACAATTTTTTTTGAAGCCGACTTGTTATGATCAATGTATATCTCATATTACATGTTTGTAGTTGACAAGGAGACATTTTTATGGTTGCAAAGGGTGTAAATAGAATATCAAATCTTTTGAGAATAGAAGTGTGAGAGTGTAGTGAATCTTTGAGAAAATTGTGTGTGAATAGATTTTTTTAGAATATCTTTTGATGAAATGTGGTAAAGATCAGTTTTGAGAGATCAACAGTGAATATAAATGAGACTATGAAGGAGAATGTTTGAATGTAAATGAGAAAGTGTGTTGTAGGAAATGAGCCGAAGGCAACAGAGATTATTGAAGCAGACGTAGTGTGAATTTACCAAAGGTAGTGAGGTGGAGGTAACAAAAGTGTTGACTTATTCCAATTGTATGTTGAGGTTGGAAACCTCTATTGTAAGTGTTATATTGAGCAAGGATTAGTGAACTTCCTTTGGTTAAAGACCATAAAAACCTATTGTAAAATCTATTTTATTTGTGAGGCTGGATTTGGACAATAGATCCAACTAGCTTGCTCACTGTGGTTTTTCCCTTGTAGGGTTTTCCACATAGATCTAGTGTTATGGTTGTATGTATTTGTGTTCTTCCGCTTGTCATGATTTAATTGGTTAATTACTTATGAATGGAAAGAATTAATTAATTATTGATTCATCCCCCCTCTTAGTATGTATGTGTGTTCAACATAAAGTTTTGAAAAAATAGATAAAACATGTGTGCTCTTATTCTAAATGTACCTATAATTGAAAGAGAAAAACAATACAAGATATAGTGCGAAAATGAGATTAACAATGTGATCTAAAATGTAAAAATCAATAGCAATAAGGATTCTACAATAAAAAATAATAGAAGAATCTAGAGAAAATAATAGTACAAGTCACCTTTTGTCATAACCCCATTTTTATTGCATTTAGATTATAATATGATAAATTGAATTATTGTGGAAATTCAATTGTGTTGAATGAAAATTTTGATATTTCTAAAATGTTTGAAAGAATTTGACCATCTTTTGACTATGTGATCTTTTGAACTATCTTATACTTTATCATGATTGATCGTTATTTATGAACTGTGAAAGTGCAAGTTTGTGCAAATGCAGGATAATAGGTTGAAGGACGAGAACATGGTTGAGGTAAGATCATTTATCTAGATTAAACGGTAAGCTTGATGGAATCTAGGTGCACACACCACAAACGGCATGTTGTCTGCATTTGAAATTTCATTTAGGAGATTATATTAATCTGATTCAAAATGATTCAATGATTGAAAAAGTAGGCTTGCGGAATGATATACATGTGATTTGTTATTTAATTGTTTATTTCGATCTTGTACTTTCAAAGATTTGAAAAGAAAATGATAGCATGATAAAACATATATGTATGTATTAATAATGGCATGCTTGAAGGATAAGGAAATCACTTCATTTAAAAACTATTATTTGAATAATAAAAGTTTCTTCTTTGCTTGAAAGAGATTTCACACTATAATGTTATAAATATGAAATAGTGATAAATATATATATATATTTCTATGTACACATATACATATATATACATAAATATGTAAGCATGTATATATATAAACATATGTGAACTCTTTGAAAATTGAATTTATGAGTTCGAATTCATCGAATATTGTTGTTAAATTCTAATAATAAATGAAAAGAGAATAAAATATGTAATAATATCATAGTGGCATGTATTCAACTTAAGGTGAGATTTTAAATTTCAGTGTGGGGTGGCTAAAATTAATGTCAATTATGATTTGAAATGGCCCATTAGTGAAGCACATAGGAAAATAAGGCAAGTTACCATTTTTCTAACACAAAATTGAAGCCAGAACTAGAGGAGAACGGGTTGGGTTGACAAGTACTAAGAAACGAAGGAAGGGAAAAAGCTAAGGGAAAATCCACAAAATCAGAGGTAATCAGTGGTTTTGTTTTGTAAATACTTAAATTTCCATTATAGATTATTCAAAATCTTATATGATTGTTTATTTTGACAATTCCATTTGAATCGGTGTAAAACCGTTTGATGATCTTCCATATGCAAATTTGTTCGAATGATTTTGATATTTTTTTTGTTATGTGCAAAGGCCATGTCAGACATTTTTTGCTTGCCCGTGCTTTGTGCATGCTCTTCTAATGACATGAAATCCAATCATTTTATGTTCTATAAATTATATGTTTTTTCCACCATTCATTTATCTCTTGCATGTGTTAGTCCTTAGCTGATTCACATGGATAATCAAGTGAAACCGATAGCATGTGAGTTTGAGATGTAATGATTCTTAAATTATTTATCACTCCCTCTAGGGAATGGGGAAATCTTCCACTGTTGGTATTCATGTTACTCCATCCACCGTGTGATAGAACCCTATGGTTAGCCACACCATATGGGTACAAGAACCATTGCAACTGATCTTGGATCGATGGGAAACATCGTTGTTAACCTTGTCACCTCATTCGTAGAGAACTATGGTAGAGCATTGTGTCATTCCATTATTATCAGATGATATTATTCCATGTCACCTCATCTACAGAGGACGATGGTAGAATGATGTATCATTCCATCTTTATGCTTGCATGTTAGGTATGTATTATATCATTCTCTATGAACGATACCCAGATCGTTCCTTAGAATGAATTTGACCAAGCCAAGGGTCAACATGCAAAGACTTTATCCTTGGTGCTGCTAAATAATTAGTAACAACCAACCGATTTTTGGTCATTCCATAGAATGACAGTAGCATAAATATGTTTATAGTATTGAACGTGGGTTCTTCAAACCCCGAGCAATAACAAGATTGTTTCAATTTATGTGTAAATTATTACTGTTAAAAAACAAGAATGTTGTTTGAAATATTTACCTTGCCTAAAATGATATCAGTATTATTTAGCCCTTTTTCTATATATATTTATATACGAATGTTCTTTGAATGATAGAGCTTTGAATGAAAGCAATAAGAATGATAGTTATGTCATTTTAGATCTTTGACTGTGATTGTATTTGAATAACTAAGGGTCCCTAGATGAGACTTGAATAAATGAAACACTGGATAACTTGCAAAATTTTGTAAACAACATGGATATGTTACAAATGATGTACTATCATGAAGAAACTGTTTAAATGGAACTTTTCTTCTTCTTTCTTTGAAAAAGAAAATGTTACTCTTTGTATAGCTTTCAAATGATATGACAATCTATAGCATTATTTCAAGAATGAATGAAACCAAATATGTTGTAATGGTTATTCATTTTAGAATGTATGCACAAAATTATTAACTAAAGTTGGCATATTTGTGTATTCACATAGACTTTGTCTATGTACATACACATACTTGTGACATACCTTTTTTTGTTACTTACTTATTTAATTTTATTCTATAATGAACATTGAAATACGTTAAATATGAAGTGGTAGAATACATTGAATGTAATCATGTGACCAGTGTATGAATTGAATGGATAATGTATTAACAAATCAACTTGAATCATCTTTTTGAACCTTATTATGTTGAGGAATTAAGTAGACTGAATTACTTTTTTGTTGAAATGTGTTTAAGAATATTCTCTTGTTAGTAGAAAAGCAACACTTGAGTATACTAGAGCACCTCAAGGTAGATGTTGCTAGAAGGTAGGTAGTTGCTAAGGGATATACTTGTGATGTTGAAAGTTACCTTCTGTGACAGGTGCCAAAATGGAGTACAGAGGGTATAGGTTTTTCTTTATCCAAAACCTATATTTTACTGTTGCAACTAAATTTTATGCTTGGCCAAGCAATTAGCCCATTATGTATGTATGGAATTATGTGTGATAACACTCTCTCCCATTCCTAGCATAGATCTTGTATTTTTTTTATCATAGATAGATATGCATGTTGATGTTTGGGCACACACCAAATTCCACCTTGCAGATTGTTCTCTTGCTAAAATTTCTATGCAGGTTCGGTTAATCTACAAGTAGGAAGAATTATAGGGAATCGTTGCTTCATGGTTGGGTGGTAAAGCACTTTAGCCATGTTCTTGTCCACTAGAGGAGGTGAGCTACAAAAGGAAACCTTAGATGTTTTCAAGTTATCAAAGGATTATGATGTAACCTTGATGTAAATTGTATATTGTATTGACTTTGTGGCCCTATGAGCCAAGTCAACTTGGATATTGTAACTAACATTTCAAAATGAGTATATGTATTTGACTCATATTTTAATTAGACATGTGTTGTTATGATTGAAAATAGTTGCTTAAGTTATGTCTTTAAAATTAATATTTATAATGTCATTTGCAATAATATAATTAAGTAATAATTAGAATGGGTTGTTACATTTGGTATCAAAGCTTAGGGTTTAACTCTAGGCCTTTTGAGCCCACAATGACCATGACTAGGGAATAGTTGACCCTTGACCAAATTGAGTTGTCTTGAGGATTGACCAAACTTGGATTGAATGTAGGTATGGGAAGGTCTAAGTTAGGAAGAAAGAAAGGCAAGACCATTAGGATCTCGAACAAGAAAGTTGTAGTGGAATAAAATACCAAGATTACTGACGATGAGACTCTAGCTCAAGCCCTCACTCAACTTAAGCTAGAGAAAGGCAAGAAGATTGAGGAGTCAAAGTGAACTCCTAATATTAAGAAGCTTTTTGTAATCAGAGATTGGCCTCTAGGGTGTGGAGAAAACACACCCTTACTAACTAAGGAGGAAATGAAGAGTCTACATGCTCAACCCTCATCCTTTGAGAAAATTGATGTAAATTATGACAAGGACCTGGAGGATTGTTCTCTCTCTAAGAATGAGAAATTTGACTATTGTAAAAAGAAGCTTTTGTAAATAAGGGCCTATTGACCCACACTTAATATAAATAAAGCAAGATGTTTTCTTGGTGTGTTCAAGAGAAGAACTCAAAAACATGCTTTATTGTGAATGAATGTGTATGTATTTAATGAATGATTGATATATGCATGTGTAAGTAGTGTTATGTTAATCATAATGTTTACTCCTAGAACCTAGTGTTAAGTTACGGTAGACATGAAATGTGATGTAGGTCGGGTGTGAGTCGGTATAGTGACCACGAGGCAAGACACGGGCGGTAGTGGGTTAGACAATGGACCAAACAAGAGGTTGGAATAGATTCTAGAACTTCTTAATAGGAAAGAGGCTCGTATGGACCACATAGAACATGAGGTTTGAGTGGCATGTGAGGACTGGGTTCATAGGAATGTAGAATTCAATCAAGGAGAAGGAAAAGGCAGACCAGGAGAAGGCCCTCGATGTCAAATTGAGGAAGAACTAGGAAAGGATCTCAAAAGAGTAGCACCGAGCCTAAGTTTGATGGTAAATCCATTAGAGCATGAGATGAGGCATGGATCATTGATATGGAGAAATAATTTGGACTCCATAACCTATCCGACCAGACTAAAGTGGCATGGGATATGTATTAACTTTCAGGAGAAGCACCTACTTGGTGGGACAATGAAAAGACCGAAAGGAATCTCCAACCTAGTGAGATTACATGGGGACTTTTCCTCCAATCTTCTATGAAGAGATGGTTATTGTAGATATTCTTAGACAAGATGGTGAAGGAATTCCAAATCCTAATTTAGGGGAGCATGACTGTGACCCAATACTAGGAAAATTTCACCAATCTACTAAAGTATGTGCCCCAGTATCAAGGAGATGAATATTTTTGTATCTAAAAGTTCATATTGGGACTTAAACCCCACATTGGAGTAGAATTGGACATGCATGATCCTCTCAACAAGAATAAAATCTTCCTGAAGGCCACCAAACAAGAGCATAAATTGTAGTAGTTATCCAATTATCGCAGGAATTCAGATCCTAAATCACGGTTTGGGAACAAGAAGTTTTAGAAAGGAGATAAGAACCATCAGATCCGTAATCTAAATAGAGGAAGTGAGTCATAAAGGAAGTGAGTCACAAGAGAAAGGTGAATATGGAAATGGTGGAAAGAGAAAGAAGGAAAATAACAATAAAAGCAAAGATGAACAAAAGCAAAAGGGCTTCAGAGAGTACAAGCCAGAAGGTTGCAAAGGGCCTTGTGATGGGTGATATACTTGTGGAGGTGATAATTATGCCTCTAATTGTCCATAGTGATAAAATTCATGAAGGGAAGGAAACTATCAGTAGTCTCAACATCATTGAATACACGTTGCATTGGATAACAAGCAGGCAAAATATCAAGCTTCACCAATATAGTTGACGAGTAAGCTCTATGGCCAAACTGTCTCTATTTTAATTGATACTGGAGCTACTAAATGTTTCATAGACCCTAGATTAATATCCAAGATACCTATTAGACCTAGATACATGGAAAAATCATGGAAAGTCTATTATGGAAACCGAGTAGATTGGAGGGTAGATACCTATCTCTTTTACAATGAGTTAGAGCTTCCAACCTTCTAGACCTAGGTCAACCTGTATGTGGCACCCTTAGGCTCATACAATGTAATTTTTATCACTCTAATTTGCACCCTAGCTAAATCTTAACATAGCTAATCATGTGAAACATGGGAACTTTTCTAAGGTTGTGGGTCACCTATAGTAGAAAAGAACCTCCAGAAAAGGTCGGCTTCCTTTGGTGTCACCTACTCTAATTTACTGAACTTGCAGAGGAAAAGGATAGAAAGAGATACATAAACTAAAAGGCTGATAATAAAAAACCTAAAAGGTGATACACCAAATTATACTAAGGACCTAAATATTCAGAGAATAGATACTTGTTTACAGTGAATGAAACTAATACTTGCACAACTCACTCTTGTCTTCTTGCATAAATGTTTTATAAAGAGGCCTTGATACTCAAACTTCTAGAAGGAAAATAAATTAACTGCTAGAAACTATGTTGCAACTCTGACACTAATTATAACTTGCATTAAAATACCACTTTTGCATAAGGGTGCTAAATATGAGACAAAGCTAAAAGGAAGTAGATAATACCTCACAATTAACTTGATCAAATCAATGGTGTACACAATGGATCAAAAATTGAGATGGCAAAGAAACTTCAAAACACTGTTATTTCAAGGTCTGTACTATTATTCATGTCCAAAAGAGCTATAAAAATATGTCAAAATCTGTCATAGGACTCTAAAATTCACTAAGTACAAAATATGCATAATTAGAACTAAGTCAAAGATGAGTTACAAAAGAGACATTGCACCAAACAAGGAATTTCCAACCTCCTTGGGTCGGATACCTCAACAAGGTCTAAAATCTAGCCACTAGATTTAATCCAAAAGGGCTCCAAATAGATGAAAAGGTCAAACTTGACCATGTCAAACCATAAAAACACCCCAAAAATGCTCCAAGTTGAGTCAACATGCCTAAATTCACTCCAAATGCTCCAAAAAGAAAAATAGAGACTCTTATATTCTCTCCACATGTTGGCAAACTGAAATCAACTTCCCCATATTCTTGGCATGTTATAAATACAAACATATCCTCCATCCACTCATAACTTAGTCAAATAAACTCATGCTCCTATTTTCCCTCCAAGTCATAAATCAAGATTTATCTTCTCTCTTCAATGGAATGCGTGAGTGGCTCCTATATTTAATTTTGCAATTAAAATAACATCACACCTTAAGTGATTTATAAACACATCACTAAAGTGGATGTTTTACATTTGAAAGCATGCACAAATAATTACAACACCTATCATTTGGCCCTAAAAAGGAAGTCAATACAATTGAAAAGTCCTAAGGACTTATGATGTAGCACATAAAAGGGAAAATATGAAAACTCTAAGGCATTGAAAATTCCAATCCATGAATAGGCCACGGGCCATTAGTTTGACATTTCATTTTATAAAAAAGATGGCAAAAATAACAATCTCTTATTGGCTACCACTAGGGTTATGAAAACCCTAAGAAAATAGGCAAAAGATGAAACACTCATTTCATTTTGCAAGAAGCTTCTTGAAGAATCTAGGCCCGCCAACAAGGGTTTCCTGGAGCTAGAACATGTCTTCCATGGAAAATTTCTGACATATAGTGGGCTTCTTCAAGATATTTTATGCAAAAAAGAAAAAATCCAAGCTTGGGTGAGCATTCTGTGAGCACAAACTTTCACATTTTCATTTTATTTTTGTGTAAAAATAAGCTCAAAATATAGCGTTGTGTTGGTATTTCTGATAGTTACTTAGTTTTCATGTAACTTGTAATGAAAAAACTCAAGCCCGATCCACCAACAGAGGATTTTACTTGCATCAATACTTGATGATTTTTCTCTTTCAATAAGAAACAAAGCATTTTTTTTAAAATGTGAATTTGAGGGTTTCTCAGGCCACGGGTATCAAATCTGCACTTGGGTTTATGCTTTCATTTCCAAAAAAATACATGAGTTTTTCATTTCACTTGTCTTTTCTTACACAAAAACCACAATTTTTTCTTTATGTTTCAACCTTTTCATAGCCACCAATGAATAGAAATGCCTTTTTTATCTCTGTAAGATTAAAAAAACCCAAAATAAGCTCGACCTCTAGTAGATTACATTCTTTCTAAAATTTAAATACTTTCAAGCTTTTGAGCCTCCATACTTCTAGAATAAAAAAAATTAGATAGCCGCTAGGGCTTCTTAGACATTTCATGGAAATACAGTTCATTCTCACATGAAAAACTAACTTGAGGGTTTGACATGGTTTTCTATTTTTGAAAAGCTTCTCTACATTTGAGGAAAATGAAGAAAATCTTTGAGTTGCAGCCTTCTGTATATTCATGCTACTTTCTTCACTCTCACTATGCCTTTAAATCATTTGAGAAAAATGAATAAAAACTATGTAACACTCCATTTGCAGGCACGACCATGTCATATTTTTTACTTTTTGTAAAAAACATAGAAGAGATGGCTACAGGTTATTTTCTATTATTCTTTTGGCATCTTAAATGCCATACATATTTTGTTTTGTTCATAGGTCAGGCTTTTTTCATTTTCATATGTTAAAATGCTTCTTGTCCCTTTTCTCTTCTATGGTCATAGCCACATTTTCATGTTGGTATTGTACCTTTGTCTCCATGGTTTTGGGATGCTTCAAGAAAAACCCTTCTATAGACTCCTTTTATTTTCATTTGCTCTGTATTTTCAAATTTTGGGCTTTCATTTTCATCAGATGACTGCTTCACTGGCATAATTTTGTTTCATTGATGAATTGATGTTGATAAAACAAGACTCCATGCTTGATATCACTGTTCATTATCATAGATATTGATTGTCTTGACAATCTAACAGTTTTCCTTTTATAATTCTTGACTATATCAATGTTGATAGAGAAAAAATATTGTTGTTTGAAAACTATTGCTCAATTTCATCTTCATTTTCAAACACCTTTCATGAATTTTGATTGAATCAATCCATACATTGTTCATTAATATCACTTGACTCCTTCATATTCTATGTGAAATTTTCTTTATCTCTTATTATAACTGATGCAAGACTTCAATCTTTACTTCCATACAAAGTAGACCTCATTGAAACAAAGCAAACAAGATAGCCACAAGATTCTCAAAACTGGCCTTTAAGGAGTGATACCAAATGTTTTATCAGAACTATGTTTCTGTAACAAGAACTTGATTCAAATATCATTCTTACTGTCTGCATGATCTGGGATTATCATTCTTACTTCTTTTCCTCACTACTTCCTTAAATTGTGCTTTCATTAATTAGCACATCAATGCACCTGTAAATTGTCTTGTCACAAAAGATTGCTTCATTCTTTATGATTTTCCATAACAAGTACATGTCACTTATGACAGTGAAAAAAAACTCACTACCATAAATGATGTGCACCTGTTTGTATAAATCAAAAGTGATGAACTATCTGATGAATTGTCTTTAAATGTCATGCCTCTCAAACACAACAAAGCAACATGTCAGGCTCAACCTTTGTGGGAGCCACATTTAACCCACGTGCTGAAATTAGATGAAATAAAACAACATTATATATCCTATACCTACACATGAAGCAAACAAGTTAGAAAAATAAAATGCATATTGTGGATGTGTTTGATGACTTGATGGCTCTCTAGGACATTCAAGGTTTGCATGCTTGTTTAATGCATTTGGCGATCATTTTATACATGAATAGGTGTATGTTCATGTAAGGTTTGAGATATTTCATTGATTAGAGAATTTATCTATCATTGCTATTGCCAGATGAAGGAACTAGGAAAAATATGGAGCTAGGAAGGACACAAGCAGATCAGGACAGCAACAAGACTAGACGACACATCTTGAACCATTCATTCTCAGCGGTTTCTCTCCTTGTATGCACATTTACTTTTCGTTTACTTATTCATGTATATAATTTTCTTCATTTGCATTGAATAAGTAAAGTCAGTCTCATGGCTTGTGTGAGACAATGTACATTTTTACATTCAATAAAGACTACTTCTTTGTTCCGAAGATATTTGTGTAAATCCTTCTTATGTTACATGCACTTGTATGAATGCAGTAATTTGTAGATGTAATATTTTTGGATTATTTCATTTATGAACTTGAATGTAATATAAGAAAGATTAAAATGTACCTTTTCTTCTATCAATTCAAATCAATAAGCTCTACTTGATTGAGCTATAAGTGAAAATCTGGTAACATTTTGGTGACATCTGCTGCATGTTTGCCTGCTAAAAATCCTCACCAGTTGTCTAGACTTGTCCATTGGCATGGAGTCACTCAAAAACTAGGATTATGACTTAGGAAACAAACTTAGAACTCTGTAACTCAGATTTGATTGTATGAATGACACCTTGAAACTTATTGAAAACAAAACAACATAAAGGAAACTATCTAGTGGTGCTTGCAAAGTACTTAGGGAATGAAACTTGCAACTAAACTAGAGTGCAATTGCACTTTATTGAAAGCATAAAACCTAACCTAGAATGTACAAAAGTAGATCATACCTCAAAACACCCTTTGAGGTGTATCCCATTAACTGGGATAAGAAAAATTTCCCCATCCATCTTTGATAACTGGAATGCATTGTGCTCCTTGCATTCAGTAATGACAAACGGGCCACTCCAAAAGTTGTCAAACTTTGTGTGCTTACCTGGCTTTCTTTTCAACTCATCCCACTTGAGCACAACATCACCTTCTCTAAAAACTCTGGGAGTTGCTTTCTTATCAAAGACTCTCTTTTTTGGAGCTAATGATACTCCAAAGACTCCATTGCCTTATCTCTTGTCTTTTCTAGCTCCATGAGTTGAGCATATCTAACAGACATTGGGTCTTGTTCTTCAAACATCTCCAGTTGATGTACAATATCAAGAGTTGGAAGCTTTATAGATAAAGGTAATCTTACCTCCTTACCATAAACCAGGACATATGGATAATTTCCAATTGACCTCTTAGGATTTATTCTATCTGCCCATAGAGAAAATTTCAACGTGGTGTGCCAAGTCCTTTGATTTTCCTCCATGGTTCTCTTAATAATCCTGATCAGATTCTTGTTTGTACTTTATACCAAACCATTACCTTGTGGGTAATAATTTGAAGAGGTATTCAAATGAATTCCATTTTTGACATCCCAATCACTCACTCTTAAACCAGCAAATGCTAAGGCATTATCTGAGATAATTTATTCAAGTACTCAAAACCTAGTTACTATATCTTCATAAAAGCTCAGAACTGAAGATTCATTGGCTTCTTTCAAAGCTACTGCTTTTGTCCATCATGTAAAGTAATTAGTTGTTGTAAGTACCCACCTCTGACTTGCACTTGAAGGTGGATTTATCGGTCCAATAATAAAACCAATGCCCCATCTCATGAAGGGTTGCTCAACTTGAATTGGTTGCAAAGGAAAAGCTAGCAGTGTCTCTTTTCCTACAAAAAGAGCACATTTTACACATTTTCTTGCCCAAGCATGGGAATCCTTAAACAAGCTAGGAAAAAAATAGCCACCTCTCATTATTTTCCATGTAGTTATTCTTGGGGAAAAATTTCCCTCTGCAATTTCATCATGGAACTCGTGAAGTGCTTTCTGAATTTGATCACTGTCAATACACCTTAACAAAACACCATTCAGATGTTTTCTAAAAATAATATTATCAATTAGTACATATGGTATAGATTGCAAACTGAAGTATCTTATTTTAGCTCTGTCTAAACCTGGTGGACACTCACCAATCTATAGAAAATGGGTCATATCTTGAACCCAACTTGCATCTAACATAGGTGCGGCATTCTGGAGCTCATTATCATTGACTAGAACAGTCTTTGATTCTGATTTATAATCATTTTCAGGATTTGAGGCCAAATATTTGCAGAGTCCTCTACCTCTAAAAATATTTTTCATTTTGATGTCAACATCAAACTCCATAACTCTTATGATCCACCCTGCTCTTTTTTCGTTTAGGTCTTTGCTCAGCGGAAATTCCTTCACACTAGGGTGTGAAACCATAACATGAATCTTATTGTTAGATATTAGAGGCTTAAATTTCTTTAAGATCCTTATCACAACAAGAACATGCTTCTCAACAAAATTATACCTCTGCTCATAACCAGCTAAACCTTGATTGAAAAAGGCTATTGGTTGCTCTAAAACATCTTTATTTTTTCAAACCAGCATAGAAGAAATAGATCTTATGCTACCAAAAGCATACAGAACAAAATCCTTTGAAAAATGTGGATTTACCAAAGTGGAAGCTATTGCTAAAGCCTCCTTGATTAGTTCAAAACTATTTTTGGCTTCCCTAGTCCAACTGAAAATTGCATTATTCTTCAACATGGAAATCAAAGGCTATAAAATATTTGCAACATCAGGGATAAACCTTCTCAAAAATTTAATTTTTCCTAAGAATCTTTGCAACCCTTTCTTACAATTGGGTAATGGCGGCTCTAATATGGCTTTGACTCTCTTAGGTTCAACAGTGATCCCTTGTTTTGACACTATGTCCAAGAATCTTGCCTTCATGGACAAAAAATATACTCTTCTTTGAATTGAGGGATATACCGAACTCCCTACATTTTTCAAATACTTGTTTCAAATGGGACAGATGTTCATCATCATTCTTAGAGAATACTGTGACATCATTTAGATAAATGAGGACAATTGTATTGATTAAACCTTGAAAATCCATGTCCATAGCCCTCTGAAAAGTGGCTCCTGCATTAGATAAGCCAAAAGGCATTCTCTTGTAGGCCATAGTGTTCCACTTTGTTGTAAAAGCAGTTTTAAATTGGTCTTCCTCTTTGACCAGCACTTGGCTATAACTAGAATAACCATCTAATAAGGAAAATCTTTCGGAACCAGCAACTACCTAAAGGATATGCTCCATGGAGGGCAGTGGGTAATGATCTTTCAATGACGGTATGTTAAGATCCCTAAAATCTACACAGATTCTTATCTCTCCATTATTTTTCCTAATCGGCACAAGGTTGGAAACCCATGAGGTGTGTTTAATTGGGAAGATAATACCCCCCTCAACTAGTTTAGTCAGCTCTTTAATCATGTGAAGCTCAAACTTTGGATTTAAAGGCCTTTGTTTCTGCCTAATAGGCTTAGCATCAGGTTCTAATTCTATGGTATGCAGAGAAATATGGGGATCAAACCCTCTTAAATATGAGTACTCCCATGCAAACACATCATGAAAATATTGGCATAAAGCAACAACAAAAAATTATCTTTAGCTAAACAGATGGTACCAACCTTAAGAAGTTTACCTTTAAAAATCTCTAGCTCTTCATAGTGTTCTTCTTTGATTTGCAAACTAGCTTTACCCTTCTTAAGTTGATCATCAATACTAAAAATTGATTCCAAGGTGACTAGACCCTTGGGTAGCTTATTTGTCTTTAGCTGTATAACTTGATCATCATATTGTTGTTTAAAATTTTATTGATTCACCACAAAAAACTGATCTTCAAATAGAAAAGACGGAATCTTCTCATCACTGTCAAATACCTGCCAGTGAACGCTATTATCAAAAATTGAGGGCCTGACTACAAATTTCACATATTCTTGTACCTTCTCCTTCTTGAGATCATTAAGAATATCAAACTGTGATCCAAGAGCTGCAAGCCTATCTTCATGTTTGTTCTAATTTCTAGGAATAGAAACCAAGTTAAATGCACTAAATTCTTCTATTACATTCTAGACCCTATTTTTGTAGGACTTGAAGGCATCATCATTAGCAACACTCAGGACTCTGACCTGATTCACAATTAGCTTGCTATCTCCATAAACCTTCAGATAGCTTATTCTTTTCCTTTCCCATTCAAGACCTTGAATAAGACCTTCATACTCAGCAATGTTGTTAGAGCACGCAAAATCAAAACGAAATGCAGAAAAGTATTTATCACCTTGTGGGGACACAAGCATTGCACCCCCATCGACTCCATCCTTACTCCTAGAACAATCAAAAAACATCTCCCAAAGCTCACCTTGTTGCTTTAACAATTGATTTGTACTCTTTTCAATGTTTAGAACCTCTGCATCAGGCCCATGCAGCACATAAACACCCAAACCAAAATCTTGTATATGATCATCAGGATTATCCACCACATTCTTTGTTTCCCATCCATGTAATAGCACATCAAGTACACCTTCAGCTTGTAGCTCTTGAGCAACAACAAGCTCACTGCAATCAAAAATAGCACAATTTGTATCTGCAACACTTGGGACAGCATTAATCACACTTGGATTATAAGTCTCTATATGATCCTTGGCCAATTTTTTAGACTTAATGGTAACCTTAGTTTTGTATCTTGTTCTAAATAGAATATGTGACCAATCAGCGGATATATAACCTCCTATTTTGGTTGTAAAGTCTCTTGACAGACATAAGGAAAAAAAAGGTGGTAGATCAATGACACATATATCTTGAGGAACTAAAAAATTTGGGCAAGCATGAAGTGTAAGGATTAAACCCTTGATGACACATAAGGTATTAATTGAGATTCCATCCAACTAGACTACTCCCTTCTCTAAAGGATGATATTTTAGTCCTAACTTATCTGCAATTTTCTTTGGCATTACCGAGCTACTAGCCCCGCTATCCACCATATAGTTATGGACTAATTTATCACCTATAATCAATGATACATAAAACTGAGGTGGTTTAACATCCTTACCCATTTATTTGTTGGGCTATTTTTTGTCTTGAGGAGTGTTTGTGAAAAAAGCTCTAACCTGACCTACTGATGGCTCATCAGACACTTTTAAATCAAAAAAAGTTGTCTGCAACAAGTCCTTTTGACCTAGGATAGCTAATGAATTGCACTGACATTGTTATATTCATCTTCTTAATATTATCAATGATATTAAAAGTTACAGTTGGATTTTCCTTTTGATGGACCTTTACACTAGCATGATCTGCTTGCAAGTGCGGCTGCTCCTTGGCAACTCCCTATGGATTCCTCTGCAAAATGTGAGGCACTTGTGAAGTAGATGGTTCTGCAACTATTGCTTTTCCTTTATCAGTTGTTTTCTCAAGCTCAAAATCTCTTTTCTTTGCTCTTGTGTTTTTTGCAACTGGGAAATCATCTACATTAACTCCACAAAATTCCTCTCCTTTCCAATTTAGCAAAGTAGCATCACCTAGAGGTTGCTCTTGTTGTTATGGAGATCCATCATTAGGTACATTAAGTTGTGAACTTGAAGCACTCTACACCATTAATTCTTGATTAATGACTCCATTAGAGCATGTGGTATGATTATGTGGTTGGCCGCAAGGAAAACACCATTCATAGTTAGCTGCAAGGTTGTTCTAAACAGGGACAAGGTCCTTAGCTGCACTAATAGGTGTTGGTGCATAAGGCTAATAAGGCCTTGGATTTATGTTTTTCCTAGCACCTTGGTAATTACCTTGGTATGGCTTCCTATTGCCTTGGTACTAATGTTGTTGACCTTGATAAGGTTGATATGTTTCTTGGTTATAATGTTGATAAGGTGGTATGTTATGATATTGTTACTCCTCTAGGCTCACTAACTTGTTACAAAAAGTCTGCAATATGTTCTCAATCTTCTATTGACTCTCCTTTATCTCCTGCAACTCTTGTGATGGAACTGGGGCTGCATTTTCTTGTTTACCAGCAGCTGGTAATGTTGGAACAACAGGAAAAAGAGTAAATAGTGGAATCTACAAAGGCATAGAAGGTTGTATTTCTAGGAAAATGGGCATAGGAGGTCTAGGTGCAATTTTTCTAGCTTGTATTTAGTTGTTCTCTACCCTAATTTCTATTCCATAAGCATTAGGTTATGAAGTACCTCCCATAGACTGAATCATGACACTAAAGCCCTCAAATAGTATAAAAATGCATATTCTGGGGAAGGCCTTACTGTTTCAGGTATCCTGAACCAATTCCTCTGAAATCAAAAGTTGAAATCTATCATTTTATCCTGAGGAGATCTCTTTATCGTTGTTACCAGCTCTACCAGGGAAAAATGATCTGATTTATCCTAGAACTGCTTATGCATCATATCTCTTAATTCATCCCAAGTTGTAATGGTGCCAACTGCTAGACCTCTGAACCACTAAAAAGGCTTCCCTTTAAATGATACAGCAAGTAGCCTAATAGCTACGTTCTCCTGAGTTATGCGATGAACTCCACACAATGAGGCTACATCCATTATGTGCTAAATTGGGGTAGTATGATCCTCCCCAGTGAAAAATGGCAAGCTCTTTAAAGTAGCCACAGGTATATCGTTATGTTGGGCCAAATTTAATGGATTTCCTCCATTAAATGGCACAAAGGGCTAGTTTCTAGCCATTGGAGGTGGCTGAGATGGATTAATCTATACTTGAACAATAGGAATAGAACTTGTTGAAGTAGCAGAACTTGAAAATGTAGGTACAACTGAACCTATAAAAATATTTATTGTTACTCTCTTTAGGTTACTTGAAGATGAATTTGTTGTTTTGAAACTCGGTGAGGTAGAACAATTATCACTCTACCTTCTGGATGGTCTACCTCGCCTCCTTGGTGGTGAGAAGAAATATTCTTGCCTAACACTAGGTGGTGTCAATCGAACTCTCTTCAATGGAGGGGTTCTTTTTGTTGTTCTACCTAGTCTTTTGGGCGGTGACAGCTAAAAAAAGTCAAAATCCTTAGCACTTCTTGTCTGGATTTTTCTCATATGTTGTAACAGTACTGGATCTGTTGTTCTTGACTTCACGAATTTGCTAGATATGCAAATACAACCTTTGAAAAGGCTTGAAAATTTCTAGTTTCACATCAAACCAACAAAATATGTTGATGAACATGTCCCACTAGGCATGCCAAAAATGTTATCTCCTGGATTTGCACCCTATTGAATATTAAATTCAACAATCTAGTGAAATATGGGAAGACCTCTAAAGTTGTGGGTAACTTGTAGATAGAGGTCAACCTTTGGAGAAGGTTGGCTTCCTATAGTATTACCTAAAACTACTAATTTACTGGGAAAAGGGGTAAGAAGGAGTACTTGAAATGAAATCTAACTCTACGATGATGCACCAAATTAACAAGGAATATGAAACTCAGACTTGCATAAAACTTATTTGCAATGATAGAAAATGAACTTGCATTACTTATTATTGCATGTTTTCTGCATAAATATTTCACAAAAGGGCCCTAAAGCTCAAACCTCAAGGAGGAGGGTAACCTCACAACTAGAAGTCATTTTGCATTTTATGACACAATCTGTAACCTACAATAACACATCTATGCATAAAGGCATCATAATCATGAGACAAAATTAAGAGGAGGTGAATAATCTCTCATAGAAAACCTGATCAATTATGTGGGACACACAATAATGCACTGAATAAGAAGGCAAAATTTTGTATCAAAAGCATCCAAGGCTTTCACTGTATTTCATATCCCAAATACCTAAGTTACAAAAGCATGCCAAAAATTGACAAAGGACTCCAAAAGTCACTAAGTCTAAATCTGCATAATTTGAACTCACTCCAAATTATTCCAAAGTGAGACAATAACCATCAACCCCAAGTAGCTCCACCAAAAAAAGCTCTAGAAGCAGTTGGGGTCGGATGCAACAATAAGCCCCAAATTTAACATGTAAATCTATCTCCAAAAAAGATCAATAAGGTTGAAATGGTCAATCTTGACCAAGTCCTCCATAAAGGCAAGCTAAAATCGCTCCAAAATGCTCTCCCAAGTCATTAAAAAGGAGAAACAAACTCCTATATCCTTGCCTCATGTTTGTAAATCGATTCCAACCACCCCAAAATACTTGGCAAAGGTATAAATTTTCTAACAACTCCTTTGACCCACTCTTGAAAACCAACACTTCCCTCTATTTTTGCATTCTCATAACATTAATAAAGTGATTTATAATTATATCACTTTAATTAAATGTTTTTTACATTTTCAAATTTATGAAAAAATAAAGGAAAAGGCCATGACTCGGTCATATTTGGAAAAAAAAGCATACTAAGGGTTTGACTTTGTTTTGAAAATCAAAAAGAGATAAACGAACCCCTAACACTTAGCACCTAATACAAAAACATAATACAAAATGCTTAAATAAAAGTGAAAAAGAAATCACTTTCATTTGGCCAAATTAGGGCATCATGAAACCCTAAAACGAAAAATCAGCCTCACTTTGCATCATTTCTTTTTTGCACTCTGCATTTTTCTGGACTCTGTTGAGGATGTCGCCATGTTTGTAGTCGAGCTCCGTAGAGGATTTTCATAAGAAGATCCTAAACAAACTGCAAAATTGAACTAGGTAAACCTCTATCTATGCAAATCATGATTTTCAATCAATAGTTGTGAGTGAACATGCAATCTCAAACTCTCTTTATGTGGAGAATGATGAGAATTTTTTGATTTCCTTGTGTTTCCTTGTTCTTTGTGTCCTCTACTCTAGAAGCCCAAATCTCTTTGAATGAAATTCTTCTTTCTTAAGCTTCATAATGCATAAATAATAGACATATTTTGTCTTTATGTGCATTATCTTGTACATTTCGTGCATACTTGCTCAGCCTCACTAGAAAAGATTGAGAATTTTCTCTTTTATATATTCATTTAGTTTTGCAAATAAAGAATTTATTTACTTCATATGCACGGCCTAATATATTGTTGTAGGTATTAAAGGCCCTCATAGCCAAGTTTCTCTATGCTCACAGCATTTTGGGTCTTAATTTTTTCTTGGTCGAGGGTTTCACAAAAATGATTTAGGGATTTTGTTTTGGTTTCTCTATATTTATGTTCCTTTCATGTGTTCCTCTCATACCTTTGTTTGAGGGTTTTCCTTTCCTCTATTCTACTTTAGAGTTCACTTCATTTTCATGATGGATAACTCGAGGGTTTCTTGAAGGCATAGGATAAGACTTAACTGCTTCATTTAGTACTTTTTATGCCTATTCAAGGATCTTTCTTCAAATCGCCTCTACCATGGATAGATAATTCAAATAGGAAAATTTCATAGACACACTCAAAAATGCATTGACTTTCCTTTGGTATGCATTCATGATCAACTCTATCATCTTTATATAGTACCACCAATGGTGAATGAGAAAAATAGAACATCTTGCCATGTGACCTATTCCATTCTTGATTACACATCTAAAATAGGTCTTCAATCTAATCTTGTTGTGGTGTCTCTTGATTATAATAGGCTTAGGTTTTTCCTCCATGCTCTTCATATGTTTGTTATTTGGCATCCTTAATGAATTCATTGTTTTTCCAAAACAGGCCTGTAGCTTACTCCACTCCTTTGAGTGACTATCCTCTCCAATTTGAGACCTACTTCAACAATCATAAGAGTGTTGAACTTCATCCTTTATTGTGAAGTAATTGTCCCTTCAAATGTGATAATTCCTTTATTATGACAATATGTTGCCAATTTTAATTATCTTTATTGAATTTAAAATTGTACATTGTCTCACACAATCTGTGAGACTGGCTTTTGCTTAATCAATGCAAATTAAGAAAAAATCATATACATGAATAAGTAAACAAAGGAATGTGCATATAAGGAGAGTGACCAGTCATTGATTGAATCACTAGTTTAGTGTTGTCTTGATTTTATGCTGCCCCGAGCTGCTTGTCCCCCTTAACTCCTCATTATTCCTAGTTCTTGCATCTAGCAATAACAATGATGTTAGAGCAGTGCTCTAAGAAATGAAATATCACAAACATTATATGAGCATTCACATATGCATGTATAAACTGATCTCAATGTGCATTAAATAGGAAATGCATACCTTATATGTCTAGGTAAACCATCGGATCAACATACACACCTAAGACATGCATTTTATTTTCTAACATGTTTGCTTCATGTGCAGATATAGGAAAAGTATTGTTGTTGTTTTATTTTATCTAATTTCAGCATGTGGTTTAAAATCTGGCTCCCACAAGGTTTGAGCTTAACATGTTGCCCTCTTATTCCATTTGAGAATAAAAGTCACATGTTGGATCATCTATGAAATACTTGAAGAAAAAATTTCATGACCATGATTATACTGATTAGAGATAAACACCTTATTAATGAAGGTTCTCTTTTGTTAATAAGGGCACTTTGTCATCAATGTAAACATGATATAAAATCTTTTTCAAAAATTACATGATGTTCTACATAAGGAATAGTCTGGTAAGGATAGTAATCACAAGGTGAGAACCTGAGGATTATATGGCGGTCATATGAGTCCAAATTAAAGTGATGTTCATATCACAAAAGACCATCATACACAACTTTGTTAAAAAAAATAGTCACCAAGGGTGGAGTTGAGTGCTCTTATTTACGCATACAAATGTTGTCAATGGGCATAATGATGAGAAGGACATTAGGTCATGAGTTCAAATAATATCATATGACAATCAACACTAATGAAATGATAGCTGATAAATAATATCATATGGCAGTGATAATCTATGGTATCAAAAAGGACAGTTCCTGTACTAATAACAAAAGACTTATATTTCTTGTCATGACACTATACAGGACCATCAATGTAGAGCATTTAATTTCAATGCATATTCAAGGTATGGAGGACAAACCTTTAAGGGCAATCAAGATAAGGAAAAAGCATCACATAAAAATGGGGAGAAGATTGTCATGATAGGTCAATGACATCAAGAGAGTTATGATATAAATGGAGAGCACATAAAAATTTGGCAACATATTGTCATAATGAAAGAATTCTCACATTTTAAGGGACAATTACTTCACCAATAAAGGATGAAGGTGAGCAGTCTAATGACTATTGAAGTAGATCTCAAATTGGAGAGGATAGTCACTCAAAGGAGTGAAGTAAGCTACATGTTTGTTTTGGAAAAACAATGAATTCATTAAGGATTCCAAATAACAAAGATATTAAGAGCATGGAGGATAGACCTAAGCCTATTCTAATCAAGCGACAACACAACAATATTAGATTGAAGACCTATTTTAGATGTTATGTAATCAAGAATGGCAGAGGTCACATGGCAAGATGTTCCATTTTTCTCATTCACCATTGGTGGTACTGTACAAAGATGATAGAGTTGATCATGAATGCATACAAAAGGAAATTCAATATATTTTTGATTTTGTCTATGACATCTTCCTATTTGAATTATCTATCCATGGTAGAGGTGATTTGAAGAAAGATCCTTGAATAGGCAGAAACAATGCTAAATGAAGCAGTTAAGTCTTATCCCATGCCTTCAAGAAACCCTCGAGTTCTCCATCATGAAAATGCAATGTACTCTAAAGCATAACAGAGGAAAGGAAAACCCTAAAACAGAGGTATGAAAGGAATACATGAAAGGCACAAAAATACAGAGAAACCAAAACAAAAGCCCTAAATAATTTTTGTGAAACCCTCGGCCAAGAAAAATTTAAGACCTAGAATGTTGTGAGCATAGAGAAACTCAGCCATGAGGGCCTTTAATACCTACAACAGTATATTAGGCCGTGGATATGAAGTACAAAACTTCTTTATTTGAAAAACTAAATGAATATATAAAAGAGAAACTTCTCGATCTTTTCTATTGAGGTTGAGCAAGTATGCATGAAATGTACAAGATAATGCACATAAAGACAAAATATGTCTATTATTTATGCATTATGAAGCTTAAGAAAGAAGCATTTCATTCAAAGAGATTCGGGCTTCTAGAGAAGAAGATGCGGAGAACAAGGAAACACAATGAAATTAAAACATTCTCATCATTCTCTGCATAAAGGGAATTTGAGACTGCATGTTCACTCACAACTATTGATTGAAAATCATTATTTGCACAGATAGAGGCTCACCCAGTTCGCCTTCACAGTTTATTCAGGATCTTCTTATGAAAATCCTCTACGAAGCTTGACTATAGACATGGCGGCATCCTCAACAAAGTCCAAAAAAATGCAAAGTGCAAAAATGAAATGATGCAAAGTGAGGCTAATTTTTGTTTTAGGGTTTCATGATGCCCTAATTCAGTCGAATGAAAGTGATTTATTTTTCACTTTTACTCAAGAATTTTGTATTATGTTTTTGTATTAGGTTCTAAGTGTTAGGGGTTCATTTATCTCTTTTTTATTTTCAAAACAAAGTCAAACACTTAGTATTCTTTTTTTTCAAATATGGTCGAGTCATGGCCTTTTCCTTTATTTTTGCATAAATTTGAAAATGTAAAAAAACATTTAATTAAAGTGATATAATTATAAATCACTTTATTAAAGTTATGAAAATGCAAAAATAGAGGGAAGCGTTGGTTTTCAAGAGTGGGTCAAAGGAGTTGTTAGAAAATTTATACCTTTGCCAAGTATTTTGGGGTGGTTGGAATCAGTTTACAAACATGAGGCAAGGATATAGGAGACTATTTCTCCTTTTTAATGACTTGGGAGAGCATCTTGGAGCGATTTTAGCTTTCCTTTACGAAGGACTTGGTCAAGACTGACCATTTCAACCTTATTGATCACTTTTGGAGATAGATTTACATGCTAAATTTGGGGCTTATTGTTACATCCGACCCCAACTACTTCTAGAGTTTTTTTTTGGTGGAGCTACTTGGGGTTGATGGTTACAATCTCACTTTGGACTCATTTGGAGTTAGTTCAGATTATGAAAATTTAGAATTAGTGACTTTTGGAGTCCTTTGTCAATTTTTGGCATGCTTTTGTAACTCATGTATTTGGGATATGAAATATAGTAAAAGCCTTGGATGCTTTTGATACAAAAATTTTCCTTCTTATTCAGTGCATTATTGTGTGTCCCACATGATTGATCAAGTTTTTTGTGAGAGATTCTTCACCTCCTCTTAATTTTTTCTCATGATTATGACACCTTTATGCATAGATGTGTTAATGTAGGTTACAGATTATGTCATAAAATGAAAAATGACTTCTAGTTGTGAGGTTACCCTCCTCCTTGAGGTTTGAGCTTTAGGAACCTTTTGTGAAATATTTATGCAAAAACCATATAGTAATAAGTAGTGCAAGTTCATTTTTTGTCATTGCAAATAAGTGTTACGCAATTCTGAGCTTCATAGTCCTTGTTAATTTGGTGCATCACCGTAGAGTTAGATTTCATTTCAAGTGCTCCTTCTTACCCCTTTTCCTAGTAAACCAGTAGTTTTAGGTGATACTATAGGAAGTCGACGTTCTTCGTAAGTTGACCTATGTCTACAAGTTACCCACAACTTTAGAGGTCTTCCCATGCTTCACTGGATTGTTGAATTTCATATTCAACATGGTGCAAATCCAGGAGATAATAATTTTGGGGATAAATTGGTTAACCAAACATAAGTCTATAGTGAACTGTGAGGATAGGGTAGTTAGTTGTCTTGATGGTTATGGGAACCCAGTTAAGATCTGTGGGATGCAAAGACCCTTAGAATTTTGATAGATCTCTGTTATGTAGCTCAAAAAGGCTCGTCGGAAGGGATGTTCTATTTATATTGTGCATATCAATAACCCTAACAGTAAGAAACCATTTTTAGATGACTACCCTATTCTTAAGGAATTATGAGATTTATTCCCTAATGAACTCTTGGAGTTACCTCTAAAATGGGAATTTGACTTCTTTATTGACCTAGTATCAGGAGTTGAGCCTCAATCTAAAGCACCATATCAGATGACCAGTATTGAACTCTATGAGTTGAAGGCCTAGTTAATGGAATTATTGAACATAGGGCTCATAAAACCCAATTTGTCTCCTTGGGGAGAACCAGTTATCTTTGTGAAAAAGAAGGATGGAACCTTACGTTTTTGTATAGACTATCGGATGTTGAACAAGATGACCATCAAGAATCGATATCCACTCCCAAGGATCGATGAGCTTTTTGACCAGATGAAGGGAGCAACAGTGTTCTCCAAAATCAATCTCAGGTCAAGATACCATTAGTTTAGAATAAAGGAAGAAGATATTCCAAAGACTTCCTTTCGAACTTAGTATGGACATTATGAGTTCATTGTGGTACATTTTGGTTTGACCAATGCACCTACAACTTTCATGAACCTCATGAATAGTGTGTTCAAAGACTGTTTGGATGAATTTGTTTTGATTTTCATTGATGACGTCATAGTTTACTCAAAGTCTATTGAAGAGAATGATAGGCACTTGAGGATAGTTTTACAATGATTGAGAGAGAAGAAACTCTTTGGGAATCTATCCAAGTGCTTGTTTTATCAAGATATGGTGCACTATCTAGGCCATATTATTTCAGTTGCGGGATTCTTTGTAGACCCTGAGAACATCAAGGTGATTGTGGAATGGCCAGTGCCTCAAAAAGTGTCATAATTTTTTATCTTCTTGGGCCTTGTAGGATACTATAGAAAGTTTGTGCAAGGGTTATCCCAAATTGCATCTCCAATCACGTCACTCCAAAGAAAAGGAACACGATTTTAATGGACCAAGAAGTGTGAGTAGGCATTCCAACTCTTGAAGGAGAGGCTCACAACAGCACCAGTTTTTACCATCCCTAATCCTAATGGAAGATTCATTGTAATCATAGAAGCTTCAAGAGAGTGATTGGGAGCAGTACTAATGCAGGATGGACAAGTGATAGTATATGAATCAAGAAAGCTTAAACAACATGAGGTGAATTATGTGCCACATTACTTAGAGTTGGCCACAATAGTTCCTTCCTTGTAGATGTGGAGACATTATCTCTTGGGAAAGTTGTTTGAGCTCAAGATAGACCATTTGGGATTGAGATATATTTTTACTCAACCAAACCTTAATGTGCGATAGAGAAGGTGGTTGGAATTCCTTAGTGAGTATGAATTCAAAATTGAGTATATAAAGGGAAAAGAGAATAGAGTGGTTGAAGCTCTTACTAGACAAAGACATCTAGCAGCCATGATCTCGACAAGGTCTAATATGAGACAGCAGGTGACATAACATTTGCCAAGGGATGAGCACTACGAAAGAGTGAAAAGCGTCCTAGCAGAGAATCCATCAGATCATCAGTTTGATGGGTATGAGCTAGAACCAGATGGAATTTTGACATATCGGAGAAGAATGTACATTCCAGACTCTAGAGATCTGAGGAATTTGGTTCTAGAAGAGGTTCATAATGCACCTTATTTAAGACACCCTAGAGTAACAAGAATGATCGTAGAATTGAAAATTTTGTACTTTTGGCCTAAACTCAAGAAGGATGTAGTGGATTACGTATACATATGCTTAGAGTGTCAGCAATTCAAGGTTGAACATGCACATCCAACAGGGCTATTATATCCTCACAACATACCTGAGTATCAATGGCAGGTGATCAACATGGACTTCGTACAGGGGTTGTCGTTGAGAAAGAATCGACATGATGTTATCTTGGTTGTGATCAATAAGTTGACCAAGGTAGCACACTTCATCCTAAGAAACCTAAAGGATGGATCGTTGACCCTGGCCGAGGAATTTTTTTAAGAAATATTTTGCTTACATGGAGTGCCAAAGACTATCATTTCTGATAGAGACACCTAGATGACCTAAATATTTTGGACGACCCTAAATGTTGCATTAGGAACCAAGTTAAATTTCAACTCATTTTATCATCCTCATACTGACAAATAGACAAAGAGGGTGAATCGGGTAATCGAAAACCTCCTCTGAATGTACTACATGGACCAACAATATAAGTGGCAAGAATACTTATCGTTGGTAGAGTTTTCTTACAATAACTCTTATCACACATCTCTAGGTATGGCATCGTTCGAAGGTCTATCTGGGTGGAAATGTTGTACACCCATTAATTTAGATAGATTGGAAGACAAGATCATAGTAGGACCTAAAATGCTCAAGGAGATGGAAGAAAAATGAGAGTTATTTAGAGCAGACTAAAGGAGGTGGCAAACCAATAGAAGAGTTATGCCGACAAGAATAAAACTCTTAGATAGTTTGGGGTAGTAGATAATTTTTTCTTAAGATTCAGGCCTCATAAAAGTTCATTTCCTTTGGAAAGTATTCCAAGTTAGCCCCGAGATATGTGGGTCCATTTGAGGTCTTGGAAGTGATCAACCCAGTTACTTATAGACTTTCTCTACTGCCTACTCTAGCTCAAATGCATAATGTGTTTCATGTTTCTTTGCTTAAGCCATATCATCCAGATGTAGCTCATGTGCTTGATTGGAAAAATTTGCAGGTACAGGACCCAAGAGTTGTGCTAGTGGAGCCAATTAAAATCCTAGATAGACACAACATTAAGTTGCAGAGAAAGGACATTGCTTAGTTTAAGGTTCAATGGGACCATTATTCAGAAGACAGTGCTACTTGGGAGAATGTGGAAGAAATAGAACACTCCTCACATTTTCTTTCTTAGAAAGAGACTCTTGATAATTTTATTTGAATATTTTGGATTGAATATTATAATGTTTTGTCTTGGAAACAATATGATATGACGTTGAAATAGACATATATGCTCTAATTTTGATTAAATAGACATCGGGATAATGTCTCTTCCAAGAGGGGAAGGATGTCGTAACCCAATTTTTATTGCATTTAAATTATAATATGATAAATTGAATTATTGAGGAAATTCAATTATGTTGAATGAAAAATTGATATTTTTGAAATGTTTGAAAGAAGTTGACCATCTTTTGACTACGTGATCTTTTGAACTATCTAATACTAAATATCATGATTGAACTTACTGATGAGTTGTGTAAGTGCAAGTGTGTGCAAATATAGGATAACATATTGAAGGACGAGAACACGATTGAGGTAGGATCATTTAGCCGGATTAAATGGTAAGCTTGATGGAATCTAGGTGCACACACCACAAATGGCATGATGTTTGCATTCAAAATTTTATATAGGAGATTATATTAATCTGATTTGAAATGATTCAATGAAATTGAAAAAATAGTCTTGTGGAATGATATGTACATGTGATTTGTTGTGTAATTATCTATTGTGATCTTGTATTTTTGAAGATTTGAAAAGAAAATGATAGCATGATTAAACATATATGTATGTATTAATAATGGAATTCTTGAAGGATAAGGAAATCACTTCATTTAAAAACTATTATTTGAATAATAATAAAAATTGCTTCTTTTCTTGAAAGAGATTTCACACTATACTGTTATAAACATGAAATAGTGATAAATAAATAAATATATATATATATATATATATATGTTTATATATGTACAGATATATAAAAATAGATATTTATATACATAAATATGTAAGCACATATATATATAAACATATGTGAACTCTTTGAAAATTGAATATGAGTTCCAATTCATCGAATATTGTTAAATTTTGATAATAAACGAAAAAGAGAATAAAATTTGTAATAATATCATAGTGGCCTACATTCAAATTAAGGTGCAAGATATTCAAATTTTGGTGTGGGGAGGCTAAAATTAATGTCAATTATGATTTGAAATAGCCCATTAGTGGAGCGCACATGAAAAGAAGGCAAGTTACCATTTTAGTAACAAAGAATCGAAGCTAGAACTGGAGGAGAACGAGTTGAGTCGACGAGTACTAAGGAAAAAAGGTAGGGAAAAAGATGAGGGAAAATCCACAAAATAAGAGGTAATCGATGGTTTTTCTTTCTAAATGCTTGAATTTCCATTATAGCTTACTCAAAAGCTTATATATAATTATTTATTTTGATGATTCCATTTGAATCGATGTAAAATCGTTTGATGATCTTCTATATTAAAATCCATTCAAATGATTTTGATATATTTTTTGCTATGTGCAAAGGCCATGGATGTCGTCCATTTATTGCTTGCCCATGCTCTATGCATGATCTTCTAACAGCATGAAATCCAATCATTTTATGTTTTGTAAGTTATATGTTGTTATCACCATTCATTTATCTCTTGCATGTGTTAATCCTTTGTTGATTCACACAGTTAATTGGGTGAAACTGATAGCCTGTGAGTTTGGAATGTAATGATTCTTAAATCGTTTATCGCTCCCTCTAGGGGAGGCGGCAATCCTCCACTATTATTATTCATGTTATATTTTCCACCATGTGATAGAACCCTACTATTAGCTGCACCATATGGGTGTGAGAACCATTACAACTGATCTTGGATCAATGGGCAACATCATTGTTAACCTTGTCGCTTCGTTCGTAAAGAACGATGGTGGAGCATTGTGTCATTTTATTATATTATCAAATGATATTATTCCATGTCGCCTCATCTACAGAGGATGATGGTAGAATGATGTATCGTTCCATCTTTATGCTTGTATGTTAGGTATGTATTCTATCGTTATCTATGAATGATATCCAGATCGTTCCTTAGAATAAAAGTGACCAAGCCAAGGGTCGACATGAAAAATCTTCAACCTTGGTGCTACTAAATAATTAGTAACAACCAACTAACTAGTTGTTGTTCCATAGAATTATAGTAGCATAAATATTTTTATAACATTGAATGTGGGTTCTTCAAACCTCGAGCAATAACAAAATTGTTCCAGTTTATGTGTAAATTTCACTATTAAAACAACAAGCATATCATTTGAATTATTTACCTTGCATAAAATAATATCAGTATCATTTAGCCCTTATATATATATATATATATATATATATATATATTTATAAATTTATATATGATTGATCTTTGAATGATAGAGCTTTGACTGAAAGCAATAAGAATGATAGTTATGTCATTTCAGATCTTTGACCATGATTGTATTTGAATAACTGAGGGTCCCTAGATGAGACTTGAATAAATGAAACACTAGATAACTTGAAACTGAAACTTGCAAACTTTTGTAAACATGGATATGTTACAAACGATGTACTATCATGAAGAAACTGTTTAAATGGATTTTTTCTTCTTATTTCTTTGAAAAGGAAAATTTTACTCTTTGTATAACTGTCAAATGATATGATAATTTGTAGCATTATTTCAAGAATGAATGAATGAAAATTTATTGTAATGGTTATTCATTTCAGAATGTATGCACAAAATTATTAACTGAAGTTGGCACATATGTGTATGCACATAGACTTCATCTATGTACATACACATACTTGTGACATACCTTCTTTTGTTACTTAATTATTTCATTTTCTTCTATAATGAACACTAAACTACGTTAAATATGAAGTGGTAGAATACATTGAATGTAATCATGTGACCAATGTATGAACTAAATGGATAATGTATTAACATATCCACTTGAATCATCTTTCTGAACCTTATTATGTTGAGGAATTAAGTAGAGTGAATTACTTTTCTATTGAAATGTGTTTAAAAATATTATCTTGTTAGTAGAAGGGCAACACCCGAGTAGACTAGAGCACCTCAAGGTAGATGTTGCTAGAGGGTAGGTATTTGCTAAGGGATATACTTGTGATGTTGAAAGTTACCTTCCAGGATGGGTGTCGAAATGGAGTAC